>JAXQQM020072347.1:0-25031 GCA_034641835.2 Pinus albicaulis
ACATCAGTCCATGGACCCATGTTGCTCTCCATTTTCCCAAAAAATGTCGTTTAGGGCCTCAAAACGGCTCCGGAAGTTCAGGACCCGAAAAACTGCTAAAAATAGTAAGTTTTGTTGCAACTTGAAAATTGAAAGAATTGAAGATGGGGGTTCAAATGGAATAGGTGGGTGGCCACCAATATCCACCTAGATCATTAAGCCCCCAAAACGGCTCCGAGAGTGGAGGACCCGAAAACCTGCTAAAAATAGTAAGTTGTGCTGAATGTGAAAAGCTGCAAGAATTGATGGTGCCGGTCCAAATGGAATAGGTGGGTGGCCACCGATATCCACCTGGATCATTCCTCCCTCCTTAGGAAGCAATGGTCCCCATTGCGTTGAGATCCTCCATGAGATGAGGAAAATTCTATTGAACTGGGTATTAGATGTGTTGAAGATTTCATGGACCTGCGGGTGGACATGCTGGATGCGTTTAGTAAATTTGGTTTCTTTATCAGCCTCATACAGTACATGTTTGGATTCTGTATGTGTAGTTGCAGGATGTATGGCAACATCAGGTGGTGGTGCATTGGGAGTCAGATCAATGGAGTGCTTGTCCCGACAGTGTAAAGGAACCTCTATGAATGAGGAGAAATTGTCATCGTATTCCTCCATGAATTTGTCCATCTGCTGCAGCTATGAAAGGGTGCCCTGTTTCGAGGTTGTGGCCACAATATTCTTCCTTCCTTGTGAGTGAGTCGTAAGGAAAATGAATTTCCTGGTCTGGGAAACAATCTTACTGCGTTGTTTTGCAGTAGTCAAAGAGATGGCAGGAGGTGGTACTACCTCCGGTATCCTGTACAAGTTATTCCCCAAAGTAATAATAACAGCACGAGGCCTAGACTCATACACAGCATGTCACCTCCACAAGTATGGTTGGCCCAATAATACATCATCTACATCAAGAGGAGCAACATCACACAATACCTCATCCGTGAATGGCTTGATACTGTATGGAAGTCGGCACTATTGGCGGATTCGGAGATCTCTTCCTAGGTGGAGCCACCCAATGGTATACGGCTGCAGGTGTGCTATCATTGGTAGGCTGAGCCGCTTCACGACGTCTGCTGAAATGAGGTTCTTTTGGCTTCCGCTATCGACGAGAAACTGCAGCGGAGAACCCTTCACCCACATCTGCGACTGGAAGAGGTGCTCCCCCTCCTCTGGATCCTCTGGACCCTCCTTTTGGATCTTGGTGGTGGCAACAATGGCACTAGGATCCGCATCAATGATCTGCTTCCCTTTTTCATTGCCTTTGTCTGGTTCTAACTCAGGATCAGAAAATGCATCTGATTCGGGTGCCTTTAGTTCAGCCACCAAAGACTGTTTGGCCCGACACTCGTTTGTGCTGTGAGTGGGGCTGTTATGAAATTCACACCACTTCCCCGTGTCCTTCTTTGGATTTGTGGTGTTGTTCTGAGTCGCATTGCTTTGGCCTTGCCCCTTGTTCTTCGGTTCGGGGGCACCTTTCGGATTCGCAGATCCAAAGTCTCGCTTCTTCTGCTTAAATTTCTGCTTGATCTTGGCGGCATAGTGATATGCCGTGCCAAGCGATGTAATGTCAAGGAACTCCATTTCCTCCTAAATGTGTTTATGCAGACAGCTGTGGTACTTGAGCACCAAATGTATCTCTGAATATTTAATACCCAAATTTGTGCGCAGGGTATGGTACAGATTCGTCAGTTCGTGCACATCTTGATCCTTTTGTTTCCGCAGCGTGGTCCATTGGATGTATTTGTCCTCATAGCTCCCCACGGGGTAATATTGTTCCTTGATGCTGTCTTGAAACGAATTCCAAGTGGGTGTGGTCGAGAACAGAGAGGGTTCCCCTTCACCCTCTTGCTCACGGTAGGTTTCCCACCAGTCTTTGACATGGGGGGTGGCTTTGAGAAGTGCAAAAATAATCTTTTCTCGGTCAGAGAAGTCATGGACCAAGAAATACCCTTCCAACAAATTTAACCATCTGTCTATAGCATCTGCATCTATTTTTCCTTCAAATATAGGAATGTAAAAGTTTACCTATACCTTGAAGGGAGTGGCGCCTTGAGAGTGGCTATTGGATGGAGATGCGCCATATGTGGGCAGTCGTTGAAGGATTTGAGCAAAGTTATCCATCATCGCATTCCTTTGTTTCTCGAGGGCCTCCTCGAGCAGTATTTTGATAGGATCTCCTGCTCCCTCATCTTTCTTTTCTTCCGCCATGGGAGGTCGTCGGGGTTTGCGAGGCTAATCTTGCAAGGGTTCAACCAGATCGAGCCCTAACTCCTTATACCCTGACCGCGTTGGGGACATGCAAAGAAAAACAAAGAAAGAGCAGACCCGCTCTGATACCACTGATCCGGATTTTATACAGGAACGCAACAGAATACATAAATAACCATGAACATAGAGATGCAGCGGAAATAATGCTTCATTTCATTAATATCAAATAACAGAAATATGCTTACAAGCATAATGGAAATAAAATAGCTAGGGTGCTGGTAGCGAATCTCTGAGAAGAGATGTGATGGCTACAGACCTCTGAACTGTGTTACAATGAGGCTCAAGGGCCTATTTATTGTTTAGAAACAATGTAGAATCTGAAACGTCCAAAAACCTAACCGTAGGAGATGAGGCGCCAAAACTATGGGTGCCCGTTTGGGTAAGTGGTTCAACTTCCCGGGGGCATAACTTTGGCACCCGATCTCCGTTTGACGCACTCAATAGCTCGTTAGAAAGATCTATCCAAGGAATTAAATTTTTGAATGAGCAACATCAATCCATGGACCCATGTTGCTCTCCATTTTCCCAAAAAATTTCGTTTAGGGCCTCAAAACGGCTCCGGAAGTTGAGGACCCAAAAAACTGCTAAAAATAGTAAGTTTTGTTGCAACTAGAAAATTGAAGGAACTGAAGATGGGGGTTCAAATGGAATAGGTGGGTGGCCACCAATATCCACCTGGATCATTAAGCCCTCAAAATGGCTTCGTGAGTGGAGGACCCGAAAACCTGCTAAAAATAGTAAGTTGTGCTGAATGTGAAAAGCTGCAAGAATTGATGGTGCTGGTCCAAATGGAATAGGTGGGTGGCCACCGATATCCACCTAGATCAGGTAGTTTCAGTTCCATGAAGAGGGGTATTGATTCCTCTCATGAAGGGATTTGAGCTCCATCGACCAAGGGATAATCTCCATGAGCGGAGGGATATAGCTCTAACTAATTGTGACTCAAGAAGCTTCCTGTTGGTTGAATATTTGACCAACTAGGCTTTTAGAATTTAATTTTTCTTTTTATTTCCTTTTCACGGGGGTGTGCAGGTAATAGTGGAAAAAAGTGTGGGAGTTTCCACAGTTTATGGACAGAACATCAGCGCATGCGTAGTGAAATGCTAGAAAAACCGTGTAGATAGAATTTTAAGGGTTTATAGAGATTTCCTCCAATTCCAAGAATTTATTTAGGAACATTAAGGTTTTTGACCTCTAAGGGAACATACTATGGATGGTGATAGACCCATATAAATAGTCAAATTTCATGGTGAAAAGATGACGTGTAACATGCATTACATCCTTCTTCGCACGACTATCGTGATCTCCGAGTGTAATCCCATGACCTTATTTTTTCACATCAATTACTGGGGTGAATATTCTAAATGGATTGTCACTTTACAGGAGTTTGGTTTGTAATTTACTATTTCCAAATCCAAAAAATCACTGGTTTTCACTGATTTGATCTGCTCCCTTCACTGTGCTTCTCCCCCTTCTGATCTTGATGAGCACATTCTAGACGACACTCTCATCCTTGTTAGCACTATCGATCCATGGTATGATGATATCATCATGTATCTTTAAAACCAAAATTTCTGATCTGAGTTGACCAAAGTTGATCGTCGACCCATTCAACGTCACTATCAACCCTATCATATTATTTGGGATAATTTATACCATATCGGCGTAGACTCAATTCCACATCGGTGTTTGACTTTCGAAGAGGCTGAGAAAGCACTCAATGATTTCCATTCCAGGGCTTGTGGTGGTCATATTTCTAGATACACAATTTCTCAGAAAATCCTTCGCATTGGTTATTTCTAGCCTTCCATTTTCAAGGATTATATTCTCATTGTCCACAAATGTCATGCTTGCCAGATTTATCAGCGGAAGATGCACGCCCCACCCACACCCTTACACCTACTTATTACCGTTGTTCCTTTTTCTGAATGGGGCATTTATTTTATGACATGTAACCCTCGCTCAGCCAGGGGGCATGCCTATATTATCTTCATAGTTGATTACAGTACTAAATGGGTCGAGGCGATGCCTACATATGCCTCTAAGGGTAAAACTGTGGATCAATTTATTTTCAATCATGTTATCGCTTTTTTTGGAGTCCCTCAAGCCATACTCACTGACCATGGCTATCATTTTTTCCATTACATGATGGTTGAGCTGACCTCTCAGTTGGGCCTGAGTCAAGATAGCTCAACTCCATATTACCCTCAGTCCAATGGCCAAGTTGAAGTAGTCAACAGAGTCTTGGTTACTCTGCTTCAATGCACTATGGGGATGTAGAAGTCCACTTTCATCTGATTCATCTCAGCTCTTTCGACTTAGCGAACCTCGACAAAAAATGCTACTAGATTCACTCCTTTCCAGTTAGTATATGGCCTTGAAGCAACATTTCCGATAGAATGTGAAATTTCTTCACTCAAATTAGTTGTTGAATTTATTACAAATAATTCACTTGAAGAGGAACATCTCCTATATCTGGAAAGGCTTGAAGAAACTCATCGCTTTGTCGCTTCACTTACTGAAGCTCAGAAGAAACGGGTCAAATCCCATTTAGATCAAACTATTTCTCCATATGCCGTCTCTGAAGGAAACTTAGTTCTTCTCTATGACCAATAACATGAAAAGCTAGGGGTAGGAAAATTCAAACCAATGTGGCATGGGCCACACATTGTAAAACACGTTTTGCAGAAAGGGGCCTATGAGATAATTTATTATCAAGGCAATCCTTTGGATAAGCCTCGACACAAGGTTTATCTTAAAAATTATTATGCATAGTATTCTCGTGTAATTACTTGTGTAAATTAGTGTGCTTTCATTTTTATACACTTTTGGTTTGGTGTGTGTTTGCAAGAGGTTTTCCAGTTTATCTTGTTTTTCTTGATTTGCATATTTCTTTAACTCCTTATGCCAGTTTTGTTGATGTTGTCATATGTAGTACTTGAAACTCATGCTCTCCAATATGGGTTATATATGACCCTATTTGTGAGTTATTAGTCCTGCAATGTATATTTTTAGGTCATACAACCAACAATATTGCTGAGTACAATGCAGTCATCGAACTTCTGTCAGAAGCAATCACGCTTGGAAATAGAGAATTGGTTGTAAACCTAGATTCACAACTTGTTGTCCTAAAACTCAATGGGAAATATTCTGTCAGAATCCCTCAAATTTTGAGGATGTGTCTGTGTATTCATCTTTTAGAAACAAATTTTGATTACATTACATATCAACACATTCCAAACATGAATACATTAACATATGCATTGGCTAATTATGTTTTAGATAGACATTTGTGAAATTTGTAAAACTATGTTAGTAATTAAATCATGTATACAATAGGAACATATACCATATATATATATTGGTATTTTTTTCAAAAATTTTCAAGTACATCATAACACAAAAACTATATTTTCTAGTACATAAAGAGACTCACAGGTCCCAAAAAATACAACTGCAGCTAAACTAGTCTAATCAACATGATGCTCATGATAACACGTCACTGCTCAAATGACTCGTGTCAGTAGCTGATGAATGCGATCTGATACTACTCGCATTATGATGTAATATATTGTTACATTGTCCTTGATGGCAACCTACTTAATGAGTTTCCTTTTGATAGAAACCTATTTGTTAAAGATGCAGAAATGATGTATCTAGAGGTAAGTTCAATTGTGATAGAAAAAGGAATTCCAATAAATTAAAGGGAAATGAAAAAGGTAATATTCTCACAACATATTCATAGTTTTAATGAAGGAAACCCAAATTTTCCTGCAGCTTTGATGAAGGAAACCCACATATACATCCAGAATCAGTGTATATGCAGTTTGGATGAAGATAACTCGCGTATACATGTGAGTATGAATAAGCCAAGTCGCGTATGTACTTACACACTCATTTTATTATACCAGGGGTCCTTACCATGGTTCTAGCCCATAATATTGAGCGATGTGTCATCTATTTTATTACATCGAAGAATACCATTGGCACTTGTGTAGTTTTGGCTCATGGAATTGGGAAGGGCTCAAACTATATCAGGAGAAGAAGATCATAGTGCAAGAGGTATAAGAGTATGGGTTTAATTGAATACTTCTCTCTAAAGTATATCTACATGGAATGGGTTACTGATTATTGGTAGATCTAAAATTATGATGCACCTATGAATACAATGATGGATCAGGATCTCTAGAACTAAAATGACTATGTATTTGCTTGATATGTTGGTGATATGTTTAGATCTGTTACCTGGTGCATGATTTCTAAAGTAAAGGATAAAATATGCATAAGTATGTTGATATGAAACTTTCTGCAGTCTTGAATATTTACAGATCTATATGTTGGTTCATCAAGGTAAAAGTGTGTATACACACAGGTTTGTTTTAGAAAAAGTCATGTATGGAAGTCAGCGTTTTTTGAAGCTTAATGAAGAAGTTATCTATTTATTGCTACTATATTTTTGTTGTCTGTCAATGAATTCTTCATATAGATCTTCGTTGTTTGAATACTGTATATGCTGCTAGTTGTATCGACACTTTATCAAGAGGATGGATGGCATGTTCAATGCAGATGAGATGGCGGAGGTAGAATAGGAGGGAATTCCTTTTGTATGCCAGGGTGAGGACTCTTTTTCATATGAGCCCATAGGATCAGTTGAGGATGCTCCTAGGGAGCAAGAGCAGTCATGCAGAGATGGAGACAGTAGACTGGAGATGCATTCCAGTGTATAGGGTGAGCAGTCAGGGGACTCTACGGGAGATGCTCTGGGTGATGAGGCACTTGTGACGATCCAGCCAGAGCTATATATGATGGAGCCTGAGTCAGTAGAGGAGGATGCTATGCACAAAATGCATGATAGTCCTTTGGGGGAGAGCTAGATGGAGTCTTACATTGAGTCTGTGATGGATATGCGGCTAACCGCGGGGTCAGCCATTGAGGAGGAGTAGCCAGATGCATTGAAATTGAGTACGGTCACAGCAGTTTCAGATCCATATCCTCTGGAGGTGTTGGAGGTTGATGGGATTGTTCTGCAGGGGGTTATTAGCCAGCAGGAGCTATTGGATATGGTGGAGCATCCATCTGTGGGCCGACACAGGAATGAGGTGTAGATAGATGTACTCGCAGTCAGTAGAGCTGCAGTGTTTTTAGTGGGTAGCACTCTCCAGGAGTACATTGATGGAGCTTGCAACATATTCTTCCCACTTTGGCCCATTATAGAGAGAAGGGCTTTCTTCTACAGGAAGCTTTCATTGGCAGACAGGGCAGAGCAGTGGGAGATGATTACGGGCTAGCGACTACACTCCTGGCATATTCCATATGTCGTTTTTGTTGCTACATCAAATTCTTCTTCTAGGATGGACTGGCAGGAGATCATGAGTTGGTACCCTCTTGATGTTACGGTATAATTCATAGGGAGCATAGCGGAGCAGGGGCCCTTGGACATAGTATATGTTACAGATCCTAGTTGGCATGACGGCACCGGTTGTTGTTACTTCAGTACTCCTTCCCGATTTCAGGAAAGCAGGATTAGCATGGGATTGAGTCAGGACTTGGATTGGATAAAGGTGACGAGTTGGTATGAAGTTGGAGGGGCAGTATATGCAGTTACAGGTATAGCACTACAGGAGCCCAGGATCATTGATGCTTGTTGGTGGACTTCAGCTCTTAGAGCACTAGTCATAGCTAGAGGCAGTGCGCAGTCTAAGCCATGGGACTTAGGCGACTGTTGGCCGTGGTGGCAATGGGATCCAGGAGGATTATTGGTTGGCTTGTAATGTGAGAGATCAGTTTGGGATCCTGGCATTGAGACATCCCTTCATATCAGGGTGATGCAGAGGTTAGAGAGGTTTCAGTGGCACATCTGGGACCCAGGCACATTTCACAGTGTTAGTGGAAAGCATCAGCTAGAGAGAAGGCTTGTTCAAGCATTGCGTGAGGACAAGCAATTTTTTCCAGATGAGGATGCCACTTGGGGGAGCAAGAAGATTTTGCAGCATCCATCACTTCAGTTTCTTGAGGGAAAGAAACATTTTGTCGGGGGGGACTGTAATATTCATAATTAGCGACATATAATTGGAATATTCGATTCTGTATGGTTTTTCCATCTATGGGTTGTAAATAAATAGAAAGTGAGTAAAGAGGTTCTAACTCACTTTAGTGGAATAAAACACCTTCCTAGTAGCACAATGTTGTAACTTAAGGGGGGAGCCAAGGGGGGCCATACACCACGTGGAGGAGGGGACCTACAATGTGGAGGAGAGAGATACTACATTGGTTTTGGAGGGAAACCAATGCTATAAAACATGGAGGAGCCTCCTCATTTGGATCATTCTAGATTTGTTGATTTTGAAGTGAGACTTTGGTCTTCTTTCGCACGTCGGTTGTTTAGCCTGTCTGCAGCAATGTTTAGTGCACTGAGTGTCTCTATGAGGAGATATCACCCTTAGCCCTGGGGGACTTCGAGTGCCTGCTCAGGCAAGGTTTGTTTTTTCAGTATTTTGTGTGTCGTTTCATTATTTGGGTTTGTTGCGGAGCTAGAGCTTAGAGAGACAGCGCAGTCACTGGGAGAGAGGATGCAGTCCCTTATGGAAGAGCTTCAGTTTCGGTGTTTCTGTAAGAGATTTTGCCAGGATTTCGAGCAGAGGGTCAGCCTTTGCCTATTGGTGGGTTTTCGCGGAGTTTCTAGCAGTATTTTCGCTGTTTCTATCCAGCTACTGCGCTATCCCTTGGAGGCCAGCATAATTCACTGGAGAGGAAGTTTCTGGTGTTGTCGGGGGTCGGCCATTCTTGGAATGGTTTGCGGATCTTGTATGGGTTGTTGAGGAGAGGAGGTTTGCTAATTTTCAGCTCATTTTGGCAAGGGGATCAACCCCTAGTTTTCTGTCCATTCCAGCAGTTGCAGCTACACAACAGTTTCCAGTAGCTAGGATGTAGTTCCTAGAGTAGCCATTTCCAGTATTCTCTGAGAGTGTTTTCTCACTTGGTTTGAGCAATATTTTCTTATTGTACTCCGGTACATTTCTTAGATTAATAAAATGGCTCAGCATTTCTTCTATATTTTTTCTGGATGAATGGTCGTAGTTTCCGTGGTTGCTGTGTACTCTTTATATTGTATGTCTATTATTGATTTTGAGCATTCTAGTTCTATACCACTTGTGTGTTTATCTTTCGCTCCTAGAAAGATTCTGGAAAGGGCCAGGTAGCCTCCGGATCTTGTACTCTTTTAGAGGCGACATATCCGGTAAATGCCCTCCCAGTCAATCTCTGGTTGGAGTTTTCTTGTGTTTTAGAGATGTCCTGGAAACAGGATATTACACAGTTTTAGCTACAAAATGCAGTCATTCTGTAGCCAGTTACACATTCCGTAGACATTTTTGTGTTTGAATATATTACAAGTGTCATATAAAGAAAATGCATATATGGTTAGATTCTAAATCTTTCCTATATCATTCCTTCTCATCCACGAAGGCTGAGTCAACAACTGGAGATGTTTATGCACATGGTCAAACCAAAAGTCTGAGAAGAAGATTTCTATAAGGATAAGGACTCTTTATTTGCTTTCAGTGAATCACAAGTACTAAAAAGGAGTTTTAGTTTGATTTTGACTTTAGAATACACCTGTGCCTACTTTCATTCAATAATAGTTATGTAATTTCCTATAAATTTTTCTTAGTAAGACCAAGAAAAAAAGTTAACTCTTATTTTTCCAATACTGTGATACTCTGTTTCGAAGTATTTTTGATAATAAGAAGAAGCATAATTTTGATGTTGTATTGAAGAAAAACTTGAGGAGTTAAAAGATTTTTAAGCCAAATTGATAGCAGAGGGCCCCTGCTATCCAAGGAGGCTTCCACATGCTTTCTAGATAAGTAGCTTTTAATTCTGTTTTGTTATATTTCTTACTTAGATAGATTTCTGAGTTCATATCTTTTAGCATCATGTCTTACATTGCTTGTTTAAATAGCAGATCCTCATGATGTTATAGTTAGTCTTTTCTCAAAGCTTTTCCAACATATCTCTATTCATTGAATAGATTTAATTGTGACATCTTGAGTCATCAGCACTTTAGTCTTTGTCATTTAGATTAAAAGATCCTCATTATCCTACAACCATTCTTTTTTCTTAAAATATTTTCCAACATATCACTATTATATGAATGAGATTTGGTTGTACTATGTTGAGTTAATTAGTATTTTCTATTCTGCAATTAGATAGAAGATCCTCATATTGTTACAAACAGTCTTTTTCTCAAAACTGTTCGAATAAATCTCTAAATCACAGAAAAGACCTAATTGTAATATTGTAGGTTATTTGTTGTTTGGAAGATCCTTATTACATTATGTCTAATCTCCTTCAATAAAATTTCCCAATAAATCTCTAGCTGATGAACGAGATCTAGTTATAATGTCATAAGTAGTTTCAAGTATTCATAGGAGATCCTTAGCATATTATAGCAATTTTCTTCTCAAGCTATTCCAAAATATCTCTATCATATGAATAAGATTGCACTATAATATTCTAAGTTGCCATCTATTTTTAATCCTCATCACATTGGAGTTTAATCTCTTTCACAAATTATTCCAACAAACCTCTAACTAAAAGGATTAGGTTGAAATATAATGTCTTGAGTTACATTTCATGTTCATTTGCAAGTTAGGACATCCATGGATTATAATGCTTCGTTTTTCATCATTTTCCTAATTAGGGACAAAATTTACAATTACACTCTGTTTTGAGTCTAAGGTTCTCTTTTCTTTCCTTTTTGACATAGATTTGATGTCATCTTTTGAAAAAAGAATAGCATACTAAAACTCAAACATAACAAAACTCAAAAACATTAACAAAATATTGAAAACAATGAAATAAGAATAAGGATATTTAGGCACATATAGTGCAAGTATACCTCATCAGTTTACAAACCCTGGTCGATAATTTATGCTATCAATTCAGGACACTGAACTGACTAAACACCCATCATGGGGTTCTTATCCATTTTCAGTAAAGAAAAATCACCATTGTTCATGTATAATTATAACCAATTCTTCACTGAATATACATGAGAAAATCATGAATTTTACTACACATAGTGTGTTTAATTATACTTCTGTAATTATTAACATGTTTATTTTTCAACAGGAAGAGATGTTTCTTATCCACTCCAGTAAAAAGGATGCAAAAGGAGTAAATCAATTAGTGATTCACTGGATAGAGTTAGTCACATATACATCAACATCAACTACTTTTGTAGAGTTCATAGAGTCCTTCATACACCCAGTATTTATACCAAAACTACATAGAAATTAGAGTATATGGCTGTGAACTCCCACCATAGAAACTTCCAAGATATGTCCCTATGAGAATATTTTCCTTAGAGTATATCAGACAAATGATAAACATGGATGATCTCCATTTTGTCTTAGGAAAAAGGAAAGCTCAGCTTAAGCTCAAGGCAAGCATTGTATCCTTCATCTGCAATACTAGATCAATTGGTGCTAAAGTTGATGAAATGTTAAAGAAAATGTGTTTCCAACCGAGTTTCACTTAGTCTTATGACCGCCATGGCATTATTTCTACTCCGAGAGTCAAAATCAAGACAAAGCCCTATACTCATACCTCCAAATCAGAAAGAGAGAAATATATGAATCAATATGAATGGATTGAAGGAACTCTTCAAGAGTTAGATGAATAATTTATTTCAACTTCTAATGTGTAGACCCCATTTACTGATAGTAAGAAATAGAAAAGAGTCAGAGAAGAGCCTCTATATGCCAAAGAAATCATGAAGGAGTTTATCTTGCAGCATAAAAATCCAAATCTTTGTTTCACCTTACTTTCAGAGGGAAAACAACCAGATATTATTGATTTCAGAGAGACTAAATTTTATACATCAACAGGTGTTCCTATGACTTCTCCATCATCATCACCTTCTAGAGAACCTCTATAGATTATCCATAATTCAGATGCTAGTTATTCTGAAGAACAAAACATTTTCCTATATTCTTAGACATTAAGAATAAAAATGAGGCATTAAAGTATCAAGTTTATAGTCACTTCTGGAAACAAACATCAACTTCTCAACACAGGCTTCTTACTTCCTTTGACAGTGAGAAGGGAAGAATGCAAATGGCATTTCTTCAGGTGACAGATTATTTTCCAAAAAATCATGTTGAATATAAAAATATTGTGTTTTCTTTTGATGCAAGTCAGATCCATCCTATAGATCACATGGACATGCACAGACAAACTAGAGAAATTATCTTTTCTACAATGAAGAATATAACTATGTCAGATTCCAAACTAAAGGATGCATTGTCAAATGTTTAGTCTCAGCTTAATATTGATATGCTCTCTTCATTGGCCAAAGACAACAGATTGAAGTCTTTGGAGGACCTTGTAGTGAGAGTTGGATATGATACAAAAGACTATAAGGAAGTTGAGGAAATTATAAAAAAGAATAATGCAAACATTTCTACTCGGCACAAACAGCTCAAATTACCTTCAACTGAAGATCCACAGATGAAGGAGATTTCAGAAAATGAATACAACAAAGAGGAGATGCTCTCATTTATCGTTGATCAAAATATTCAAATCAGAAATATGGAAGAACATATTGAAGAATTACTAAAAGAGAAATCAGCTACACATGTGGCTACTAATCCTAATACATCAACTCAAACATCTTCTGCAGGTATATAGCTTTCAACATCCTTGACAACAGCTAAGGCAACTAAATTGGCATAGGATTCGGCTATTAAAAAGTAGGCACATGACAAGTTGCAGTAAAGGTTTTAGATTCTAGAATTAGAGAAGATAAAAAATGATACCTTATACTTGGAGGAAATGAAAAAGTCTCACAAGTTGGGACTTAAGGTGAAAGAATTATTAATTTAATATTTAATGGTAGGAACATTGGTTGAAGCCAAGAAGAACATTTGGGAATACATTATCAAGTCTATGACAAAAGTACGACCCTCCATACAGATTATTTTCGAACAACAAGATCTCATCACTAAGTGCAAAGCAACAATAGAAGAGCATAAAGAGCATCTAAAAAAAAAGCCAAGTGAAGCCACTAACATGATTAAAGTCTTGAACTCGAAGAATAGAGAAGAGTTGGAATAAATCAACATACTCGATAGGACTACAACTAACTTAGAGATTAAGAATGTTTTAGAGAAGAGAAATTTAATCAGCCAATTGCAAACAAAATGTGAAGCCTTGAATACTATTTTTCAAATATTTCATACAAATTTTAAAGCCTTGAATCATAAAGGACTGCCAGGATTGGTAGGATTAGATGATGAATTGATTAAATTAGAAGATCAATATAAAACTTTATATACTATTGGAGTGGATAAGTCAAAATTTGCAGGTATTAAAGGGCAGGTTACAAGGAAATCATTTCTAGAAGCTCTATAGTTTGATTTGATCATACAACATCAAATCAAACATTTATTCATTCAGAGGCCTACTTTCGATAGATATACATAGGTAGATGAAATATTCATAAAGATGACGAGTGTAGAAATCCAAAGTCAAGACAACTGGGATAAATTTTGCGAGACCATCGAGTAAAAGTATGATTTTTACAACATGCCAATATAGAATATTTTCAAGGGTCCAGTCAACAACAACTTCCATCAAAAGGGGCCAAGTCATCAATAGTTTCCATGAAAACATAGACACATCATCTATCTGTTTCCTTCTTTTGTTATTATTTATTCTATTATTGTAATAATTTTAAGACATTTATAAGTTTTAGAAATTAGTATAAATAACTCTCATTCAAGTTATTAAGGGTTGCACCCTTGGATTTGTAAATTTTGTAAGCAGCATTTTACAAATTTTTCGATCATCAATGATAGAAGAAGGATTCTAAATTTGTCTCATACATCTTTGTTTCCTCTGTGAGTTTTGTTCAATCTTCATTACATGTTGTTTCAACATATCTTTAATTGTTATCAAGATAACTAGGTGAGATCAGCTGAGTTTCAGCCATCTTACAATTCCTCCTGAAGTTATTATTTATATAAAAAATGATTTACTTAACAATGTGTTGATGTAAGTCCCTTTTATCTATAAATTTTCAGCATCTCGATAATGTTAAATATATTTTGTTGAAATTTTAGACATTGTTTAAAGGTTTTCAAAATTGTGATAATTTAAAGTATTCAATTTGAATGTTTGATTATCATACTTTCTTACATAAGTCTACTTAACCATTTGAGAAATCTGAAATCATTGTGTGAGATAAAACAAAAAACCCTTAGTCTAACTTTCTAATATTATATGAAATATTTAAGCATTATTGTTTGCAAAAGTTATTTTATACATTTGTCATCCAAAATTTCAAAACTAAACAAAACATTATAGATGATTTGGAATTATCATTGACCACAATTATCACAAAGGACAACACTCACTCTCCTTCCATTCGATCACCATGATTGTTTGGTATTTCTTTACTTTAATAACATTTAAACAACCTTTTGTCAATATCCATGCATAAAAAATCGATTTTGAATGGAGTTTTTGGAGGAATTTTTGTGTCTTTCCATGCTCTGCAATCGGCATGGACGTTTTAAAATAATTTGTGTCGATCGGCACATGACCAGTGTTAAAAATGATGGAGCGGCGTGATACTGATATTGCATCTCCACGCTAATCTGCCGCAACACAGAGTTTAAAAACTCTTCTCCCAAAATCACTATGCTTTATAAAAATGCAAAAAAAAAATGAAAATTATGAAGATGAGAATGACTCTGACTTGGTGCTAACAACTTGTTGATGAGCTTCCTGGATCACCCACAATCTTGTCTTGAAGAATCGAGGTAAACAAAGGTAAAAACCTCTTCCAAGACTTGTGAAGGTAAAATGTGAAAATGTTTTTACTTTTCTCATTTTTATAAGTGTTCAAGTCACTTTTAGTTTTTTTTGTCATATTCTTATATATTTTAATGAATTTTACCTTGAAAATAGATAATGGGTTTATTCTTGTGCAACAATAGGCTTAATTTCTTGATGGATGATATGAAAAAGAGTTCTGCCTTATTAATTTTTCAGACTCAGTAAAAATAAATGAAAAAGTCACCCCTTGGATTCATCTTTCAACTCTTTTCTGGCTCTCGAAATGTGAAAATATTGCCGAGTTCTTATCGCTTTGAACTCATTAAAGTGCATGAAACATCATTTACCTAGTATACGTTTATGCCTTTTTGGGTTGGGATAAATTATTTACGAAAAAGGAATACCTTAGTCAATTGATGCTAAGAGCCTCTCTTAGAATTTATTTTCTACCTTTTCAGATTTGAGAGACTATTTACAAAAAGGGCCATTTGGAATTTTCCTTTCGCCACTTTTCGAACTCTCTAAAAAAATGAAAATATGTTGAGTTTCACTTTTGTCAGACTCATTAAAATTTAACGGAATTGGACCCGTCACCATGAAGATCTCAAGTTCCTCCTTCCTAGGGCTCGTAAAATGTACTAGGATGAATTTTTCTGAAGGAAAAACTTATATGACAAGCATGTATTATCCCCTTCAAGCTTGTATTAGAAAATAATTGGGTTACTCACCAGAAATGTTGGAGGAAAATGGAAATATTTATCAGTTACATCGACAGTGTGTCACTCTTGAACAAAACACATAATTTGTTTCTTGTCAGGTTGGGAACGTCCTACATACATCACTTTTCCTACATGGGTTTAGGAATTATGATTGCCTCTCATTCAATTACCAATTTCATCAACATGACCTTTGATTCCATTTGATTCAAATACTACCAAACTCCATAGTCATGTCGTTGAAATGTTCAAGAGAAGTTCTTTTTGCATTTTATTCATTGCCTCGTTCTCTGTTTAGTCTTAATTCATAATTATCTTATTTCCTTTGTCTCGTGTCGATGATGTGGGATACATAATTGTCCTCCTTCGACGGATCAGTTCTTGTTGACTTTAACACATTTTCCAGGAAGTTGATCTAGAGATCCCTTTTTGGTACCTTATAGCCTGCATTCCCTAATGGAAGGTTGTCCACATCTGATGACAGGATCACATCATTGGCCTTTAATCGGATGATTTCTCAAATGTTCAACTTCAGTCCCTTATTCACATCTCGTGGATTGTACCACTGGTACCTTGAGTACCATTGTCATTATTGGTGGCCTCTCTCGCACTTGTTAATAGTTTACATTATTGACTAGTAGTTAGGTGATTTTCTTGCATGTTTGAATTCAACTGACTCATTCACATGCCTGAATTTGTACTTGGTCGAGTTGTGACAGAGTGAAAGACCATGGGTTTCATCTGATAAAGTCTAGGTTGCGAGGCAATATGTATTATTCATGGTTGTACACATGCCTCTTCTATCTGGATGGTTGCGACCATACCTAAGTCCATATTTTTTATCCTCCTTATCGCTGGATGGATGTGTCCATGCCACAGATCTTGTTACATGATCTCTTTTACAGATGGATGAATTCATACCTCATGTCATGCGTTTACATGAGATATTTTAGATATGTATATATGTGCTTGATTTCGCAGGTTTTTCGATGACAACATCTTGGTCCTGGAACGTACTTGTAAATCATTTAACCCCTCACTCTCATTTGTACTTCATGATTTAGGGTTAATTTGTTACACAACATTTGTCAGTATCTATGTACTCCTTGTTCCTGAATCTTGGAGGAACTTAACAGTGATCCTTGTGTCTCTTTTCCATCATGAAAATATGTGATTACATCCCTTATAATATGTTTAACAAACTCTCTATTAACTGTTCCTAGAGTATCTCCTTAGTAACATGCTTGTTTGGAGCAGCACGTCCCTTATTTGTCTCACCCACTCCGACGACTGATCTTAAGCATGTGAGTAGTGGTGATTGGCGTTGTTATGGATATCACACCCACACTGATCCAGTTATGGAATATTTTTTAAAAATGAAGTGAAGCTTCGTGATATTGAAGCTTCATGGGCAAAGAGCTGGTTATTTGTTCATGGGGATAGATCCAAGCTTCTCCCTTTGGGCCTTATGTTCCTACAAAAGAGGAACTACCCAAAGAGATAAGCCATTTCCCCACAATCAGTGGATCCATGGTTCCTCTCCCCTTACTATAAAATGGACATCCTCCCATACCTCTCTAGTTGGAACAGAGATTGAAGAACATCAAAGAGAGAATTTTTTCTATAGGCACTGAAGGATAGTTGACACCTTTAGCCTTCTCCTACCTATTTTAAACAAGTTCTTTGGAGACGTGCCTCGAACCAGACCCGTTGAAGGAGAGCTTAGACATCAAGGTGTAGGTTGTAACTCCTCCTCTTATATTAATATGATACAACTGATTCTTTCTTTCTATTCTTCTCTATAATCCATAACTAGATCTCTAGTACTCCTTGATCAAATAGATAGATTGTTTATGAAAAATTCATGTTGTCCTTTCACGTGTTTTTTTGTTTGATCTCTTGTGCAGGTAACTAAGCGCTGGTGACATTGAGGATCTCGCTAAGAACACCAAAGGATCAAAGGACTTGGGTGAGGAGCAGCATCGTAGCATCAGATCAAGGTAGTTCATATCCATATGATCCGTGTTCATTTACAATATAGGAAAGTAGGTGTTAGATTGTTTCCTTTGTTAATAGACCCATCCTAGTGCTAGAGGGATCATCTTTGGCCATAGAGAGGATTTTCCTGCATAACAGTATATAACGAAAAACTCATCTAGAAATGTTCTTAATACATCATTCATAACTCTCATGAAAGTAGTTGGAGCATTGCTAAGACCAAAAGGCATAAGAAGCCACTCAAACAATCCTTGTTTAATTTTAAATGTGGTCTTCCATATGTCTTCTTTAGTTATTCTAACTTGATGATAAACACTTCATAAATCTAACTTAGTGAAATACTTTGCATACATCAATTGATCAAGAAAAGAATCATTCATTGGGAGTAGATAACGATTCTTTATCGTGGTTTCATTGAGTGCTCAGAAATACACATACATGTGCCATGTTCCATCCTTCTTGGGCACCAATACAATTGGTGAACCAAATGGCGAGGTAGATGGACGAATGATACCTTTATTCAAAAAGTCTTGGATTTTCTTCTTGATTTATGCACTTTCAATTATCAACATGTGATACATGACAATGTTAGGGAGTGGAACATCCTACTGCACTTATATCTCATGTTGGATTCCCCTATTGGGAGGTAACCCCTTTGGCTCTTGAAACATCTCGCCATGTTGACTTACCACATCAAAGAAATCAGATTTTAATCTTTCATCACAACCTTCAAAAGATTCAAAATCCTTATCATTCTTTTGTTTGATCATGAGAATAACAAAGTTTTTTCTTGAGTTTTCTAGTCTCTTCATTTTCCCAACATTAACCAAAGAGAGGTTTAGCTTTTTGCGATGAGCTCTCACAATATATTCCACCCCATATTTGAACAAGAGGTACTTGTTCTCATGGCAATAGAATACTGATTTCCTATCATAGAGATATGGGCTACCCAAAACAATTCCATATATGTCAAGCGATACAACATCTAACTCAACTTCATCAATAAATTTGCGGTAATTGCAAACTAGAAAATGCATTTTCTTGTAACCTATAAATTTGTATCTTTGGTTATCCAACCCAATGGGTATGGCATATGATGAGGAAAGTTTTCAATATTTAGCTTCTTGAATTAGAGTCTTTAGAGATTAATTTTTCTTCAGACCCACTATCAAATAGTGCCTTAGTTTTTGTATCTTTTGAGATTACTCTTACATGAAACAACTCTATTCTTGTTTCTTCATTTGGAGTGTTATTGTGAAAATTGGAAGAACTAGTACTTATTATGGCTTCTTTTCCCTTTGTTACAATGGCTACAATTTTAGTCTCATCTCCCGAATCAGACCCAAGATCCTGTTATGTGGTAGCCATTTTATTTTCTTTCCCCTTATTATTGAATTTCATAAGCCTCAATTCTTGATGAAGTTTCCAACAATGGGCTTCATCATGACCCTATTGGAACAATGAGTACATGTGGTTTTATCCCCTTCTTTCTTAATCGATGCATTCTTTTTTTGTTTACCCTTGAAAACGTTTCCTTTTTCACCACCCTTGAATGGTTTCTTTTTACCCTCATCTCGTACATTTCCCCCTCTTTCCTCAAGGTGTGTAGCTTACACACACACCTCATACAAACTAGTGGGATTAAACATGAGGATGCTATGTTTCATGTAACTATGCAATCCACCTATTTACTTCAACAAAGTTTCTTGGATATGCAAATAAAATCCTAACATAAGAGCTCTTATCCTAAATTCATGAGTGTAATGTTGCACACTTTGACCTTTCAATTGTCTAAAATTTTTCCAACTCATAATAGTTTTTTGCATGTAATTTAGGGGATATAATTGCCTTTAAATGGAAAAAACAAAATTTGACCAAGAAATTGAGATGTAACCATGTTTCTTAATCTCCTCTCGTGTCTTTTCTTCCCACCATAGAAGTGTTGAACCTGTTACCACTCGACCAGATCTCTAAGGCTGAGAAATAGTCCAAACAAAGGTAACCTTAGAGAAATATTTTAGCTTGGTAGCTATCCCTACCAAACCAGAGAGGGCTCTCTCCATAAAATCACATCTAAGAGGGCTAGATGAATTAGGGTTTTAGGCTAGGTAAGAGTATAGGGGTTTGCTTGTTTGAATTGGTTTTTCTAGATGGGTGAATTAGGTCAAAGAGGCTAGGTTAGGGAAAATAGGATAAGGATTGCCATCCATTCAATGGGGAAAGGTAGGTAGGAAAGCTAACACTTTAGGGTACCAGGTTGAGATGAATCACACTGATGAGGAGCTAGAAATAGCAAGACAGTGCATGTATTCTTTCTAAATTGAAGAAATGAGACAAACTATGAAAATTTTACCAAAAACAGAGCACATAAGATGTATTCTTATTATAAAATTTAAAATAAACATATAATAGAAATGAAATGGATCATGGAGAGTAAAAAACATTCACACATATGCAACAGAAGAAACAATGTTAAATTTTCATACCACAGGTATCCCAGAGAAATAGTTGCAACTCTTTCATTAATTTCCTGCGAAATGTTGATTACAATAGAGTCTCTGATCAATGAAAAAACATCCAACCCATGAAATGAGTCAAGAAGTGAAATATATAGGCATGAAAAAATTCTCCCAACCTCAGGAGTTGAATCCCTAAGTTTTGGAGTTGATCCACCAAAATTTGAATTGAAACCTAGAGTGTAGGGTGGTCAAACTGACTCATCCCTAACTTTAGTGAAACTCATTCGTTCATCCTCTCAAAGAGTTTTACCTAATTTATTTACCCCTATTCAGCTAAAAACCATCATTATTAAATTTAAATTCATGAAATACATTAGTATAAACTGAAATATTCCATAACAATCTAAGAAAATTTCAAGAATTGGAAAATATCGGAGAATCTGGAAAAAAACGCAGTGCTTGAAGCAAAAGCACAGCGCCAACATCAAGGTGAGTTTTGGAGGCCTTCCTAAAGTGAAAATTGAGCTCATGATAGCTCATTGGAAATATATTTATGTCTATTTATCATTTTAATTATCAAAATCAAGTCATTGGGGCACTCCAACTGGGATAAAAATCTATTCTCCCAAGGTCCCTCCATAAGTGCAGCAACTCTCCTATAGCAACCATATTTTTAAAATTCCTGCAAAAATATAACACCTGCGTAAAAAATTAAGGATTTTTTCTTCCTTGGTCTATTATTGACAAAAACCTCTTACATTTTTGTGAAATTCATCTTTGTTTGGTCGGAAACATACTTTGAAGAAAAATTGGCCCTATGTGTGGCAAATGATTTGTCCTTTGGAATGATTTCTTGAAAAATGATGGAGACATGATTTTTTGAGTTGGAATTTCCTCATACTTACTTATATGACCTCCCTTATCCCTCCTCTACTCATATTTCTCTAATTCCATAGCAAACCCTAGCTCAATGGGAGAGGAAATTTAGGGTTTAGTGTAGGAAAAATAGGGGATTTGGGAAATTTATAAGAATGAAAGGCAATAAATGGGATAAGGGGCTTATAAATTATTAGGAAAATATTTGGAGGTATGGAGGGATGTTAGGAAGTAAGGGAAAGTGTAATTTCAAGAATTGAGTGAGGGGAAGAGGTCTAAAAGGGAAAAACATAGGCCTACTCTAGAAAAGGTCAAATTGTAGCAATAGGCTACGGGTTGTGGAAAAATGATGATTTTGAGGAATAGGAGTGATGAGAAGTGTTTATTGTCACTCTCTTACTTGCTAGTATTTTATGTATGCAGATGGTAGTTTTATGTACCTTAAAACCCTTAATACCTAATGGAAACCCTAACATGGTGAAATGACTGAAAATGTGATAAAGACTCGTGAATGATGGACACTAAAAAAAGTGATGAAGCGAGCCAGCAAGTAATGAAATTTTTTAAAAGAGTGAGGTTTTGACCTAGGACTACCTCCAGTGACAAAATTTTTGCATGATTACCTAAAGGATTGACAAAAAATTCAAAATGGAATCCTAATATGATGTGAAAAGAGTTATTTTGATAACTCATGGCATGATGCAAAAACTGACACTAACATAACCTTCCATTTTCAAGGAAGCAAATTGGATCTTTATGTCATATTCTTGAAGGTTATGAGTTCTTAAATAAACCTCCAATTGAGGAATCCAATTCTCTAGCTTCTCTGCATTCACTTCACCATTATACATTGGAAGTTCAAATTTAACATCAAGTTTAAGTAAGGGTGATTTACCAGCTCCTTTGGAAGTATGTCTATGAAAATATGGAAGAGTTGTGGTAGTGGAAGATGATGATGAGGAAGGTGAATATGGTAGTGAGGATGAAGGTGGAGTGGATGGTGGCTTCTTACCATCTCCATGGCATCCTCCTCCTCCTGGAGAACCCTTTCCTCTTATAGGCCTTGAACTCTCTCCTTTCATCCTTACATTGCTTTCCTCATAGAGGACTTTAACGATCTAAGTCATATCAAATAATGCCTTCCTGAATTCTCTCTCATCTTCTATCATGATAGGTTATTCTTCATGAGACATGCTCATTGAATACTCAACTTCAACTTGAGGATGTACTGGTGTTGAATACTTTGGAAACCTTGCCCTTATTCCTCTTGACCCAACTGCATGGCTCCCAACCAGCTTCCCTTCTCCTCTTTTGAGTTTTAACCTTGTAAGTATGACAAAAACTTGCGAAAAATTGGATCCCTTATTGCGCAACAAAACCTAAAGAACTTGGTCTCTGATACCAAAAAATGATCTGAATGGAGTATGTTAGTGTTGTTGTGCTAATTTCTCTTTCAGATTATGAATTCAATGTCTTATGTGTGCTTAGCAATTCAAGTTTTCTTGAAAATTATAAAGTCTCATAAGCAGTTTTTATGTCAATTTAGTAAAAAATTTCACATAAAAAAAGAGTTGAATAATATAAAATAAAGAAAAGAACATCACCATACATAACATTAACACAAGTATTTGACGAAGGAGTTCACCCCTCCATGGCTACATATCCTTGGTCCAACTTCCATGGCTTGGTCCTCTATATTATTCTCACATTTTCAATTTGACATGTTTACCATTCTCTTTTGATTCTGTAACCTACTCAAATGAGTCCAGAATGGTTCAAAATGGTCATCTAGCCTCTTTTTGAGCTTGAATTGGTTGAAAACTTCAAAATTTATGACCATTTTAGTTTTTCCCACTATTTCAAGCCCTAAACTAGCTAACTATAACAAAAACTAGAAATCCATTTAATCTAAGGGTCTTCCAAGTTAATTGTAATTAATGCTAGGTGGGAGTCTCAGTGCTAATCAAGTGTACTTAATGCTAAGCTCGTGCTTTAAACTAATCTGAAAGTAATTATAGATTAGGCGTATAATAAATAAGTTTAAGATTAAACAAATTGTGGTTATGGTCTTTAATCTTCGCGCTAACTATTTACTCTGCCAATGGTCCTATCATGTGGTCCTATGGACCAGGGGAGGAGGTGGCCCCCGCCTTCCCCCGCCATTAAATAATGTTGAATATAAATATATGTATAATTCTATGGTAGTTAAGATATAATGTGCATGTAGATCGATAAGGCTTGGCGTTGTGTCGTGGGAGGTCGCAGGGTCGAACCATGGCACCCTCTGCCTGGACTTTGTAAAAAACATTTTACACCATATTTGAGCCTTGGGGGGGGCACGTGGCAGCCCCATTTTGCACCATGTGTCCTCACTCGGTGTTGAGTCCCGAATTTGCATCTTTTCCATACACTTTTCCATACCTTTTTCACTCACCTAAACCTCCAAAATTGTCAATATCATGTGCAAAAGGGTATCTAACATGGTTTTTAATTATGTTTTTGTGTTTTCTATTTGATTTAGATGTTGTTCATACAGCTGCGGAAACTTGCCACTTTCCGCAGCTGCTGCAACTTTCCACAGCTATTTTGTGGAATTATATGCTACATGTGTCTACAAATGAAATGAGCCACATGGGCAGGCTAGGAATGACAAGGACATGGTTCGTGTCCTATTGGTTCAAGTAAACTCGTCCAAAGAAGCCACGGTCAAAGATATCCACGTGGAAGTCAACTATGGAGTTTCATGTCGGCTGGACTCTGTTTCGTGGCAAATAAACATCCATACGGCCGTTTCTAAGCTTGCGGAGGTTAAATCGACATCTGTGCAGAGTTATGGAGTTGAATTGAAGCATCCACCTTCCGTAGATTCACTTTCCAACACGGCCATACTCCTATATCCGTGGCTGTAGTGGTCTACGTGCTCTCTGTCATCATGAACTTTAGGAAACAGTTACAGTTTGTTGTTATATATAGAGCATTTTCATACGCACAGTTGTTAGTTGACAGTTGTGAGTTGATAGTTGTTAATTGATAGTTGATGTTCGTACTCTGTTATCTGTTAGTTTTCTTTGTAGTGATTACGCTGCCCTTGAAGCCGTAACACTACCATTCTGTAATGAACCACTTTTTAATATGAGAAGACTCTGTTTTTCAACTTAATTCGTGATTGAGGCTCGTTACCAAGGCTGTGTAGAGGGCCCCTGCTCAGCTAAGGTTTTGTGTATTAGTGTACATTTCTCATTTCATTTCTTTTAAAAAGTCATTGTATCATAATCCATCATATGTTCATATTTTGTAGTTGTTTCATTTCTGTTCATACATTTCCATAATTTCCATTTCATTTCTGTCTTTCATGTTTTTATGATTGTTAATCACTGATCAGTTTTCTTGTGCAGGTTTTAGGTAGACAGCCCGGGCATTTTTATAGCATTTTTATAGCATTTTGACTAATGACATGAACTAACATTGTTCTGCTGCTAGTTTGCTTTTCATAGCTTTTTTTTAACTTCAGTCTTGCTTTGTACATTTCAGTTTTGCTTATCTGATTCAGTAGTTAAATTTAAATATATTAAGCTGCTCATAACGTCTTCAGTTACCTCCGAAAGCCACAGCTGGACTGATGGTGAGGGACTGCATTATGAAATGTGTAGTTTAGTATTAGTTTCTTTTCTGCAAATTTAGATATATTAAGCTGCTCATAGCGTCTTCAGTTGCCTCCGAAAGCCACAGCTGGACTGATGGTGAGGGACTGCATTATGAAATGTGTATTTTAGTATTAGTTTCTTTTCTGCAAATTTAGATATATTAAATCATATATGACATCTTCAGTTGCCTCCGAAAG
>JAXQQM020089521.1:0-34392 GCA_034641835.2 Pinus albicaulis
GGTTTCAAACAACCATCCTCATAATGAGTAAGTTTAAACTACAATCTAGGAAATAAAAATAGCAACATGCTTAGGTGGGCTGATCCTCTTTGCGCATTTGATCTCTGGGATGACAAATTTCTACCATTTGCTTTAGCTGAACTAGTTGTGTAATCCAGGATCTGACTTGGCCTTTAAACACTGCATTCGAAAGTGCTGGAAATTCTTTCTTAGTAGAATCAGTTAATGAATGTAGATTTAGGCACTGATGATAATTTTTGATAAAAAAATTCCAGTAATTTTTCCGATCAAACTTATTTATCTTTTTAATAGTTTCCACCTACGTGTCTGTACTTTCCTTCCACCGTGCTTCTAATGGTTTGAGCTCTGGGAGCACTTTGGCTGTGGATTCTTTAATAAGTTTAGCTTTTAAAAGCTGTTCATTAACAAATTCGATGATTTCATTTTTCAGATTTGATGCCTTTGTTGTTGCCTTCTCTGCTTGTCTTAGTTGCATTTCCCAATCTTTAAATAAAATATCTTTGTGAAACTTATCTATCTTAGGGATGTCAAATTTCTTTCCTGCATCAGACCCTTGCCACTGAATGAACTCAGTAATATTCTTTTCAAAATTTTCACATTCCAGCCTTCTGTTAACCACTTGTTGGATTTGAATCTTGCTTGTATCAAAGTATGAACTGGTGATTGAAATTTGTTGACAAAATGTTTCTTGCTGCTGCTTTAAATTTTTAGTCATTTCCAATGCTTCTTTTATGAATTTCTCTACTTAAGGTTGACTTTTCAATTTGTCCATGCTGCTCAAGCTGTGTTTATTTCTGTATAATCTGCACTTGGTGTTGTAACTTTAGTCTTTCAAAATATTTTTGGAATTGAGACATTTTCATCTCGATTTACTTATTTGTGTTAAGCCTTTTCTGTTCTAGTTGTCTCTCCAGTTCTTGAACTTTATATTATTTTTGCTTAAGTAGAAGTTGTATCTATGTAGCTTTGTCAAAGGTAGCAGTAGCATATGCTCCCGCGAACCGTGATAACTTAGTCAAATGTTCTGTAGGATCAGCCAAAGGGTCTTCCATAGAACATCTACATATTCATCATTAATATTTGGGACTGATTCATCAATTCTTCTTCTCTTTTTTCTTTTAACTACAACCTTATGATTCAGGTTGTAGAAGACATCAAGTGAGGGTATCTCTTCAATATTTAAAACAATATGTTCTGTAGGGTATGCCAGGATGATATCTTGATCATGAACTTCTGGTACTTGTTGTAGTGGCATTGCAGTTTCCACTAAATTCTAGGTATGCTCTGGAGTTTGGAAACTTGTTGATTCATCAACATTAGGCTTTGGTGGTGGTGGGTATTCTAGTGCTTTCGAAAAATTCTCCCATTCTTTCTTCAAATATTTTGATTGAGGCTTCTCTCTTTACTCGGGTGTATTCTGGATATGCTGAACTTCTTTAGAAAATGATTAAGCTCCATTAATTTCTCCTTCAGTTTTCATCTCAATCCATTTAATCACTTTCTCAATTATTTTAAAGGAATCTCATTCCTACTCTCAGATTCATTGTCAAAGTGATATGAATTCTAAGAGTGATGTGGTGATTGTTCTGACTCATGATTTGATTTCTCTTGAGATTCATCTTCTGACATATCTTTAGCCTCATTATCCAGACTAATTCTAGGAGTTGGCCTATTGACATCTTCAATAAATAATAAGTCAAAAGGGACTATTTTTAGCCTCTTGCTTCTATATGCTTGAAAATCCTCAAAGTCTGTTTTACTGAGATGACTGGATGCAATTTTCAATACATCTGTGAACTTCTCCACACCTTCAAAGAAATCATAAAACATATCTTTCTCATTCAAGAAAGGTTTAAGTTTAAGATCAGTGGTAAAATTATTAACCACACCATTAGGATCATATGGCCTCTTTGAGATTAGAGCTAAATTTAATGAAGTGATATTTGAAATCTCTTTAAATGCATGACCAATGTCTAAAAGGGAAAAAGTACCACACTGTAAAGGGAAAGTAGGCCAAATGGCCTTCTTGGCGTCTTTGAGTTGTTTGGACACGCCGCTTACTAGAAGTTGGTAGATAATTTCTCTGGCTAGGAGCTTATCAGGAACATAATAAGGCAAAACATGGGGGGAAGAATAACTCCCAAAAACTCTGATATAAGTGAAATTTTCTTCAGCAAACCATCTAGAAACTGATAAAATGTCTGTGGTAGCTTCCTTAGAAATCCTAGGGGCTCTTTCATTAAAGATGATCTGATGGATGGGTAACATAATTCCATTGCAAATTTTATAGAAATGCAGATGAAAATCAGATTCCCACAGTTATTTAAGGTAAATATGAATTGGAGTGGGGTCTTGGTTTTCCCATTTCCATCCTATGATAGGAAAGCTTAAACAAAATAAAATTGTATCCATAATGTAAGCACTCATGTAGAAGGGAGGTATTGTTCAAGTGGAATAGACCCTATTTTTCCTATAGTCCATTATGGTTTTAGCCAGATTATTAGAAAAAATGGTTTCCCAATTCATAATATAGGAATTGACGATTGCGTCAATCAAAGGAACCCATTTTATGGAAAATCTAGTGGTATCTAATATTGAAAATAGCCTACATAGCATTCCAACTGCATAACAATAAGGGGAGGGTAACTGTGATATCGGGTACATACCAAGTTTATCTCGCTTTAGTTTGCCTTGATCTTCTTTCCATCCCTTTATCACTTTCATGAGGTCTGTATTCTTCTTCGTAAAGCTTTGGACAAAATCTTTATCATAATTCTTCTGCGTCATGGGTAAGTGATACATTATTCGTAAATCCTCTGCAATGAATGATCCAATATTCTCCATCTTAGAATTCTTGAATGATCTGTCTGCTATGTTAAGGTGGTCAATGACCCACTTTACCATATCTGTGTATGGTAAAATCTTCGGCCTTGTCGCTATTCTATGAAGAAATGAACATGCAACCTCAAAGTAAGAATGGTCTGATGAAACTGCCCCATCTGCTATTACCGTTTTCACTATTTCTTTTGGCTATTCTTTCTAAAGAAGGTGGTACATTACTTCCCATGAAGAACTACCATAATCCTTGTTGCACGTTGTGTCTGAGAACAATGGAGGCATGTCTGTGTCTTCTACAACGGACGTTTAGGTAATTGCCTTGCCTTTCTTTGTCATTCCAGTTATTCTAACTTCGTTAGATGGTTTCCTGAATTCAAGTGAAATGAGTAAACTCAAATCTGAGATGAATAGAGAGAAGGGTAGAGTTAAAACATCATAATCAAAATTTGGCGCTCTATTATTCAAAACACGCTTCAAGTAGATATCAATCTTTTGAACCTTTCACCCATTAAATTCCATTAATAACCCATAACTCTTTCTATCAAATATCTTACACACCTTACGTAATATGTCTAATCTAATGATCTAAGACATTAGATATTATAACGGATTGATTAGATAAGAATCATTTCACGCACTTAAATAATAAGTGTTTATATCACACATTGCAACTTTTAACAAATTCCAATAGTTATGTTTTTTTCCGCCAATGAATCTTGCAAAATGCGATCTGTGCAAATCGCACATCACAATTTATTGTAGTGTATAAAAATTTCCATTTGGTTTCTCATTGCGAAATGAAAAATGCACCGAAGAATTATGTTGTTGCGCTTTATCGGACTTTTGGATACTTATAATTGTCCTTTTATTGTTTCGTCGGGTCCGAGTTATCGCAACTTTTTCCAAAATGTTATAAGTTTATTCTTTTAAGAAAGCACGACACGATTTCTCTTTTAAAGGGTTTTTTAAGCTTCTTCAATGGATATTCTATATAATTCCGAAAAGGTTGAAGTGCATATCGCAATTCACAATTCTCATGTATGATTTAACTTAATTGGCTTGTAAGTTATGCGATTTGCGGTGAGCGCTTTGAAATCTAAGCGGAAAAGGAAAAACGTTTATTGTTAAAGTTTTAAGACTTACGATAAAATGAAATCGTGATCATAAATTTCTATTTATTTTTTAAAGGGTCCCTATTTATTATTAAAATAAATGGTGGGGGGGTGTTTTATAGTACAACATTGGAAATTCACTTGGGAGAATAAGTTATATCTATTGGTTTTTTGAAAATTTTAAAACTTTTGAAAATAAAAAAAATAGTTGAAGGAATGAATTTCAATACAAATAATATTTCACTAAGCAATAAAATTTGACTTGATCATAATCCATAAGAATTTCTCTTTTAAAATGAAAGTATGAATATCGATATCGGTCTTTACTAAGTAAAATGTTGAAGTAGGTGGCTCATTCAGATTAGCTTTATAAATATATACTCTTTTATCACAGGTAGAGCCTCTGAACCAATAGGAAATTTAAGCTCTTGGCAGGGTTACCTTTTACCCAACAATGATTCATTGTCCCATCCAGTTACTCTTACAATCTTCCAAAAATAAGTTCAATTTTATATACTTTATCTCTTTTGGAACTTATTTTCTTTTTTTGTGGATATTTTCTATGTATTTTTTAATCACTTAAAATCCATTTCTTGGCTTGGTAACCAAATATTGACAATTCCATTCACTGGTTATAATTAAACTGATCAAGTTGCCTCTTGATGAGACGCATTGCCCTTTGATATAATCTCAAGTCATTACCTTGTTTTGGTACGTAGTATTGGTAATGCCAGTTCAACAATTTCCCTATGAACATGGTAAACAAGCTATTGATGAGACTTATTATCTTCTAATATTTTTAGCATAATTTTTTGAATTGATTTCTAAAAAATTAATTTTTTTTTTGGATGGGGTGAATCATTGGTCCTTTTGAGGATTCTGGATGATAATTTTAGATTTTAAGATTGATTATCTGTAAAAGAGTCTTTACTATGTTAAAGATTCTTTTCTAGAATGATAATAGAATAACCATACTTTATAAAAATGAGAGTTTATCAAAGAATAAATAAATTCAGTGAAATTACATTTTTCAGCGAAATCAAATCTATTTGATATTTGAATTTTTCATTTGTTTCCTTAACAATTCTTATTTCTTGAAGCAATAAATCGAAAAATATTTTTCTGAGATGTTTATTTGAAAAGCCAAAAATCAATACCATTCAACATTTATTTTCCTAGATAAAAAGAAAAGACAGTAATATACAGGGAATAGAAGGGGTTACCTTCTATAAAAAATATTTCTTTAAAATATGCCCATTAACAGGAAAATAATCTCTTTTGCCTGATAAATCTTGCAATAAAAACATTGATGGGACTATTTCTTCAATGATTTGAAATGGTCCTAGCCACCATCTATGGAATTTGGTGTGTTTACCTTTTTCTTCATGTGCTTTATCCCATTTCAATACCAGATCACCAATTTGAAATGTTTTTGGAGTGACAGAAGTTGTATCAAATGAAGCTTTAACTAACTGTTGATGATGTGCATGAGCAACTTTAGTTTTAAATTTCTCTTTCTTCTTCAAGTTTAAGGATTTGAAATTGTCTTAATTGCAAAGAAGAAGAAGGCGATTCATCAATAAACTGGACTAAGGCAGGAGAATGAATAACTACATTGGTAGGAATAACAAATTCTTTCCCATAAACAAAATTAAATGGATAAGTGCCAATGGAGGCCTTCTGAGTTATTTGATCTGCCCAAAGAGAAAATGTTAATGATTTGTGTCAATTTCATTGGTTTTGGTCAACAATTCATTTAATGATTCTAATAAGGTTTTTATTTGTTGATTCTGCTAAAAAATTTCCTTGAGGATAATATTTAGCAGAATATTTGAGTTTAAAACGTCTTTTAATAGCAAATTCTATCATAGCAACTAATGAGAAATAAGATGCATTGTTAAACATCAAAGATGTAGGGAAACCAAATCTAGTTATGATAAACTAATCAATGAACTCAATAATATTTTTAGAGTTGGCTACTTTTAGTGGGATTGCTTCCACCCATTTAGTAAAATAATCGATAGCTATGAGGATGCATTTATGCTATTTGGAAAAGTTAGGAACAATATCACCGATTATATCTAATCCCCATTTCTCAAATGGTGTTTTGAGATTAACTGGCTGTAATGGGAAAGATGGTTTCCTTTGCCTTCCAGATGCAATTTTGAAAAATTTGCATTTCCTTGCATAATTATGAGCATCTTTGAAAAGTGTTGTCCAATAGTAACCTACATGCATGATTTTATGTGTTGTTGCATTCCCTCCAAAATATCCTCCAGCTGGTCCATCGTGGAGTTCCTGCACAAATTTTTATGTTTCAGTTTTCTCTAAGCATCTTAATAACACGGAATCAAAGTTTCTTCTAAACAATACATCATTCATCATTTTGTATTGCTTAGCTTTCTATCTTAAAACACACTTTGTTTTATAACTGAGCTGTGTTGGGGCATATCCATTTTTCAAATAAAACTTAAGATCAACATATTGAGACTAAGCATCATTACCTGAGTCTGTCTCTGATGATAAACGTGAAGATCTTGTTAACATTATGCAAAAACCTTGGCCTCTAACACTTTTAGAAGGCTTAAGTTCTACATCATATTCTTGTAAAGTAGTAACCCAATTAGCCCTTTTCTCTCATAGTTCTCTTTGCATCAATAATTGCCTTACTTCAGAGAATGGAACTATTATCTTTAGTTCCGCACCTTGCAAATTAGAACTAAAAAATCATATTGGTGCTTCAATTTGTTGGTCATTAAGTCGCGTTAGAACAACAACATAAGATGTATCTGATGATAATTTATATAAAGTAAAAGGATTAAGAAAATTTGGAGTAGTCAAGAATGAAGCATTGATAATAGATTGTTTGATTAAATCAAATGCTTCCCTTTCATTATGTCCCCACTTGAAAACTGAATTTTTCTTAATCCTTGTTTGTAAAGGTAAAAATATCTGTGAAAAGTCAGGGAAAAATCTTTTTACAAAATTTATCTGTCCAAGAAATGACTGCATGGTTTTCTTATTATGATGGAAAGGAATCCTTTTAATCTTTTCGATTCTTTCAGGATCAATATAAATACCAGGAATGGAAACAATGAATCCTAAAAGTTTTCCTTCATCTAGAGAAAAATATGACTTTTTTGGGTTTAGTGAAATTCCATTTTTTTTACATCACTCAAATACTTGTTTTAGGTCATTTGCATGGTTGATTTCTTATCTAGAAAACACTGTAATTTCATCTAGATAAATAAACACTGATTTGTTAATGAGTCCTCTAAAAGCTGTGTCCATGGATCTTTGAAAAGTGGCACCTGCATTGATTAACCCCAATGACATATTTTGATAGGCATAAGTTCACCACTTAGTCCTAAATGTAGTCTTTAATATGTCATCTGGATGTACCAAGATTTGGTTATATCTTGAAAACCCATATAGAAAAGACATAAGTTCAGAACCAGCTACAGTTTGTAGTACTTGTTCCATGGTTGGTAATGGAAAATTGTCTTTCTGACATGATTTATTCAAATTTCTAAAATCAATACATATCCTAATGTCACCATTTTTCTTCCTGATAGGAACCAAATTTGAAACCCATTTTGAATGTCTAACTAGAAAGATGATCTTAGCTTTGAGGAGTTTATTCAACTTTGTTTTGATTTGATTTTCAAGAATAGGATGAATTTTCCTCAACTTTTGTTGTATTGGTTTTGCATCTGAAATCATAGGAATAATGTGTTGAATAACATAAGTGTCATATGTTTTAAGATCAGTGTAATCCCAAGAAAAAACACTTTTGTAAGTCCTTAATAACTTGATAAATGATAATCTTTCTTCAGAAGATAGATCTAGACCTAAATTGACATTTTTTGGTTTATCATTGGTTCCATGATTTACTAACTCAAATCTTAAAGTTGAACTTTGAGTTTTAGAATTAGTTGCTCTCTTAAACCTATCTTTTAAATCATAAAGGTCTTCTAATTTGACAACTGGATTTGGTATTGGATTTTCATCTTGTTCTTCCTTTATCTGAGTATCATGTTCATTTTCATCAAGAATTTTATTATCATAAGATCCTTCAGATATATGGAAATATATGATATCAAAATCATGATTAAATACTCTCCAATTAGTAATACTGTCAGGAACATATGGTCTAGAAATAAATTTAATAGAAAAATGATTGGGACTAAATTCTTGTGATGGAATTAATTTCGATGCTACATTAGCTAATAAATCTGCACTAGCATTTTGTATTCTGGGTACAGTGGAAATATTGAAAGCTAAGAAATGAGAAGTCAACTCCTGGACTAATGATTGATAATGTTTAAGATGACCAGAATGGAGATGGATAGTATTTCTTACTTGTTTGACAATGATTTATGAACCTCTCAGTATTTTCAGATATTTAATATCAAAGTCAATTGCTTTGTACAAACCTTTAATTAATGCTTCATATTCTGCTATATTGTTTGTGCAATCGAATTCAAGTCTGCAGGCTAGCATGGTTTTTTCTCCTTTTGGGCTTATTAAGATACAGCCAGTTCCCGCATCATTTTCTGATTTAGAACCATCAAAATAAAGAATTAACTACTGGTTTATTTACAAAATTTTTACACTTAGAAGTGTTTGTCTGGGAAATATTTTCATTTTGAGAGATAACCAAATCATCGAAAAAGGGTGATGGTTGGGCATTAAAGTTTCCAAGAAATGATTTTTCCTAGTAATCTCCAATAATATTATTATTGAATGCTATTGGCTCATTGATTTCTTCAAGATCAGTAACTGTATGTTTCATGAATTTCTCACGGTCCACTCGAAATTGGTTTGGCTTTCCATTGTGGGGCAGCCACATATGTGATCATTATGTTCCGAAATATCCATGAAGTTTCTTAGACCAGTCCCTACTCGATACTAAACCATAAATTCAGGAATATCAACCACCAATATATCGATTATCTGGGCAACCTTAGGGTTTGATGACAATCTAATAGAAACATAATTTATTTCTCCAACTTTCTAGCACATTGAAGATTGCAACAGAAGTAGTGAAGAGGCATCCTGAAACATCATTCACGATCTAGTTGGAAAGTGATCACCTAAACTAGGTGGGGCCCACACGGGTGATTTTTGTCGCAAAGTCTATTTTTAGACTATGTCTATTTTTAGACATGTCGATCATATTCTATGAGCTGCGGGATGCTATTTGTGGATGGTTGGTCAAGTTGGAAAAATAGATGGACTTCTATTTTTAGACATATTGGGCGGAATCTATTTTTAGATTGCCAGTCTAAAAAATAGATATGTCGAATATTATTAGCTCTTAATAATATTTGGACTATAAACATTATCTTATTCTCTTGGAGCACTTCAGTTAAGTGCACAGATGTGGCACAGGAGCTGACGGAAGGAATTACACTATTCCTGAGGGTTAAGTGGAGCTATTGCATGGATACTTCAGTTAGAACTCATGTGAGAGAGTTTGGTGGAGTTGATTGAGGAGTTAATGGAGTTGTGTTCAGTTTAACTGATATGACATACAGTTGAACTGCCCAGCACTATTGAGTTTAGGCGAGTTGATACAAAAAATTAGTGAGAGTGGTGTGAATTAATTAATAATTAATTCACAAATAATAACTCATTAATCAACTGAAGAACACATCAGTTAACTACAGTGCATGGTAGTTTCAGTGGAGACTAGTGGAGAGATAGGTGAAAGGGCAAGATAGACTATCTGTTGTGACTACTAGTGATGCATGAATTTCATCTATATATACATTGGAGTTGTCAATGATAATCACGCAGTCAATGAGAGTGGGATTACATTGAATTGGTCTTTTTAATCATCTTGGATTGCACAGTGGAGGCAGGCTAGCAGGTGGCAAAGATCGGTGCATGGATTTGCAAGATTAGGCCTGTATAGTGTATGACAATTGTACTATACTGAGAGCTTGTGATAAGCTTTGTATGGTTGTATGAGATTTTCATATGATCTCCATGTTACATAATATATAGTTGGGGTTTTTAGCTTCAGGCTTTCCCGTTAAACAACTGTGTTATGTGTGTTTTTATTGCTTCATGTGTTTTGCAATTGTTGATTAAATTTCCGCAAGAATTATAGTGGAAGGATTCTGTATTTTGCAAGAAGATAAATATTGTGAGATTAGGAGAGTCTGGATATATACATGCATATTGTATATAATTTCTATACTTTTGTTCTATCATGTTGTACTATATGAACAAGAGAACTCTGAGGAGTTATGTTCAACTTAGCACATACTAATTTTGGCATGATATTAGAGGAAGCCCCTGACTCTATTAAACAATTATGGAAATTTTTAGTATAGATCTCATAGGTTAAAAGAAATGGAAGAGTATGAGCAATGGATCAGTCACCTATCATAATAAAATCTGTAGCATCTAGTTTAGTTGAAGGAGAAGAAGTTTACCCCTATGATTAATAGCTTGAACTACTATGCCTAAATCTGCTGAAGTAGGAGGCACCTTTCTCTTCTATTAATCTTCTTGCTACTATTTTAGTTTAGTTAAGTTCATGGATTGAGTAATTTATTAAATATGGAATTGAAGTCTTTTATTTTCTCTCCTGTTTTAGCCTTTGGATTTGATAGATCATTGATGAGCGACGCAGTAGTTCTGTCATCTCAAAACTTAGCTAAATTTTTTTATTCAAACATATTTCATCTAGTTATAGAGTGAGCAGGTAATGAGAAATACCAGGATCCTGCAAATCATGTGAGAGTATATGGAAATAGTTTGACTACACAGTCTTCTTCAGTTACCTCTTTTAAATTAATGACTAACATATAATTATGGATGTGCTCTTCAACTGGGAGACCATCATCATGATTGAATTTAGGTAGCCATCTTTTAGGGTATTTAGGAAGAGGATGAAGAGGAGCAGTCATTTGTACAACACCTAGATTGTTCCATGGTTGTACATTTGGTGGAGATGCCAGCACGCCGGTGGACCTTGAGTGGAAGGTGAGTTATATTTTGAGTTGAAGAGAAAGGTAAGGTAAGTGCTGGGAGCAACGTTGAAGGAAGTATTAGTTTGGTAGGCTGTTAAATACTCAAAAATTATTGAACAGAAGTTGTGGAAATGAAATTGGAGGTAATGGACGTGAATGGGAACCATGGGGGTAGATTGTTATTGGATAAGGCTGTTTTGATGCCGTTTGAGCTCATTCCAGTGTTATTTTTTCCTTCGAGAAGTATCGATGAAAATTCCAAAATGAGGGATTCCTATATTTTGAATTTCCAATTGAGGATGTCTTCTAGGTTGTAAAGAAAGATGAGAAACACTAATTACAGATCTTTGAGAAGTTTCGGGCTTTTCTGAGAAATGGATGCTCTGGCTTTTCTGTGGGGCGAACTTAAAGTTTTGGTAGAAAAATCTGGAGATAATATTAGTTGAGTTTCACTAGGAGACTTAGGAGAGGGATGTTCAACTTTAGATCTTAAAGATTTAGATCTAGCTAATGTTCTAGAAGTTGAAGTGGATCTAGAGGGAGGGAGACTCTTTGATTGGCATTTAGATTGATCAGATCTTCTTTTCATTCACAATTGGCCCTCGTTCTGGTGCCAAAATGTCGAGGCCTCCGAATTCAGTTGCAACAACATGGGGTAAAACCACCCAGTTCGGGCCTTAGAGCAAGTCCTTTTCCGTTTGGTGTGGTGGCTCCGACTGGGGATAAAGGGACCAGTTTCCCAATAACGATGATATTGGAGTGTGTTTTTCTTATATAACATGCAAATGGGAAATGATTTAATCTATCATATGCATTTATTAAAAACTATCGATTCTACTATATACCTGGGGTGTTCATTCCTTTATGCGATCTAAAAAGATATCTTCCAACAATTGGTAATGAAGATTATTCAAAAGTTGAAAGAGATGAAAATTATGTAAAAATAATTCTTTTGACAAAATAGTTTAATAAAAAAGGATTGTGAAATATATATCACATTTATATGTTTTATTATATATGATATAAGTAATCATAAACAAATATCAGTACAGAAGTGCATTTAACATTCACTTATGATAACAGCTCTAATATATAATACAGGTAAAAACATGACTGTCAATTTAAGAAGCAAAACTTAATATAACGTGTAAAAGTACCATATATACGAAGTTCTACTCATTCAAACCGACAATAGTTTTCTTCTCCTCTTCACTTTCAAGCAATTCAATGAGTACAACAGTGCATCTTCAATTAAAAACTGTGTGAAAAGACCAACAACTTTCATTCACATTTATTCATCGAGGCATTCACAAAATTACGGAAATTACATTCTTTGCAAATGTTTTTGATAAATTTATGGAACCTTCTCTAAATGCATGAGAAGGGTTTAAATACTAAACTAAATATGTTTAAAATAGATTATTACATAAAAATTGGAGGAGGTTTCAAACAACCACCCTCGTAATGAGTAAGCTTAAACTACAATCTAGGAAATAAAAATAACAACATGCTTAGGTGGGCTAATCCTCTTTGCGTATTTGATCTTTGAGATGACAAATATCTACCATTGGCTTTAGCTGAGATGGCTGTGTAATCCTAGATCTGACTTGGCCTTTAAACACTAAATTCGAAAGTTCTGGCAAAGCTTTGTTAGTAGAATCAGTTAATGACTGTAGAGTTAGGCATTGATGCCAAAGGTTTGATCGGAAAATTCTAGTAATTTTCCTGATCAAACTTATTTATATTTTTAATAGTTTCTACCCGCGTCTTTGTACTTTCCTTCCACTATGCTTCTAATGGTTTGAGCTCTAGGATAACTTCAGATGCGGATTATTTAATAAGTTCAACTTTTAAAAGCTGTTCATTAATAGATTCTATGATTTCATTTGTCAGATTTGATGCCTTTGTTGTTGCCTTCTTTGCTTGTCTCAGCTGCATTTCCCAATCTTTAAATAAAATCTATTTGTGAAACTTATCTATCTTATGGATGTCAGCTTTCTTTCCTGCATCACACCCTTGCCACTGAATGAACTCAGTAAACTTCTTTTCAACTTTTTCACATTCAAGCCTCATATTAGCAACTTGTTGGATCAAAATCTTGCTTGTATCACAGTACGAACTAGTGATTGAAATTTGTTGACAAAAGGTTTCTTGCTGTTGATTTAAATTTGCATTAATTTCCAGTACTTATTTTATGAATTGTTCTACTTGAGGTTGCCTTTAAAATTTTTCCATTGCTGCTTCAAGCTGTGTTTATTTTTATGTAATCTACACTTGGTGTTGTAACTTTAGTCTTTCAAAATATTTTTGGAATTGAGACATTTTCATCTTGATTTTATTATTTGTGTTAAGCCTTTCTTGTTCTAGTTGTGTCTCCAGTTCCTGAACTTTATCTTCTTTTTTCTTAAGTAGAAGTTGTACCTCTGTAGCTTTGTCAATGGTAGCATTAGCATATGCTCCTACGAACTGTGATAACTTAGCCAATGTTCTGTAGTATCAGCCAAAGGATCTTTCCATAGAACATCTACAAATTCATCATTAAGATTTGAGACTGATTCATCAATTCTTCTTCTCTTTCTTCTTTTAACTACAACCTTATGATTCGGGCTGTAGAAGACATCAAGTGAGGGTCTCTCTTCAATCTTTAAAACAATCTGTTCTGTAGGGTATGCCGAGATGATCTCTTGATCATGAAATTTTTGTACCTGCTGTAGTGGCATTACTGTTTCTACTAAATTCTTGGTCTGCTCTAGAGTTTGGAAACTTGTTGATTCATCAACATTAGGCTTTGGTGGTGGTGGTGTTTATAATTATTTAGAAAAATTCTCCCATTCCTTCTTCAAATCATTTGATTGAGGCTTCTCTATTTGCTCGGGTGTATTTTGGATATGCTGAACTTCTTCAGAAGATGATTAAGCTCCATTAATTTCTCCTTAAGTTTGCATCTCAATCCATTTATTCACTTTCTCAAATGTTTTTTGAGGACTATCATTCCTGCTCTCAGATTCATTGTCAGAGTGATCTGAATTCTGAGAGTGATATGGTGATTATTCCGACTCATGATTTGATTTCTCTTGAGATTCATCTTCTGACATATCTTTAGCCTCGTTATCCATACTAATACTGGGATTTTCCCTATTGACATCTTCAATAAATAATAAGTCCAAAGGGACTCTTTCTAGCCTCTTGCTTCTATATGATTGAAAAGCCTCAAAGTCTGTTTTACTGAGCTGACTGGATGCAATTTTCAATACATCTATGAACTTCTCCACACCTTCAAAGAAATCATCAAACATATATTTTGGTTCAAGAAAGGTTTAAGTTTAAGATCAATGGTAAAATTCTTAACCACACCATTAGGATCATATGGCCTCTTTGAAATTAGAGCGAAATTTAATGAAGTGATATTTGAAATCTCTTTAAATGCATGACCAATGTCAAAGAGGGAAAAATTGCCACACTGTAAAGGGAAAGTAGGCCAAATTGCCTTCTTGGCATCTTCGAGTTGTTTGGACACGCCGCTTACTAGAAGTTGGTAGGAAATTTACCTGTCTAGGAGCTTATCAAGAACATAATAAGGCAAAACGTGGAGGGAAGAATAACTCCCAAAAATTCTGATATAAGTGAAATTTTCTTCAGCAAACCATCTAGAAACTGTAAAATGTCTATGCTAGCTTACTTAGAAATCCTAGGGGCTCTTTCATTAAAGATGATCTGATGGATGAGTAACATAAATCCATTGCAAATTTTATAGAAATGCAGATGAAAATCAGATTCCCATAGTTATTTATAGTAAATATGAATTGGAGTGGGGTCCTGTCTTGTACATTTCCATCCCATGATAGGAAATCTTGAACAAAATCAAATTGCATCCATAATGTATGCACTCATGTAGAAGGGAGGTATTGTTCTAGTGGAATAAACACTATTTGTCCTGTAGTCCATTATGGTTTTAGCCAGATTATCAGACAAAATGGTTGCCAAATTCATAATACAGGAATTGACGATTGCGTCAATCAAAGAAACCGATTCTATGGAAAATCTAGTGGTATTTGGTTTTGCAAATAACCTACATAGCATTCCAGCTGCATAACAATAAGGGGAGGGTAACTGTGATATCGAGTACATACCAAGTTTATCTTGCTTTAGCTTGCCTTGATCTTATTTCCATCCCTTTATCACTTTCATGAGGTCTTTATTCTTATTCGTAAAGCTTTGGACAAAAGCTTTATCATAATTCTTCTGCGGCATGGGTAAGTGATACATTATTTGTAAATCCTCTGCACTGAACAAACCAATATTCTCCAGCTTAGAATTCTTGAATGATTAGTTCGCTATGTTAAGGTGGTCAATGAACCACTTTACCATATCTGTGTATGGTAAAATATTCGGCCTCGTTGCTATTCTGTGAAGAAACAAACATGCAACTTCAAAGTAAGACGAGTCTGATGAAACTGCCCCATCTGCTGTTACTAATTTCACTATTTCTCTTGGCTGTTCTTCCTAAGAAAGGAATGTACATTGCTTCCCATGAAGAACTGCCACAATCCTTGTTGCACGTTGTGTCTGAGAACAATGGAGGTATGTCTGTGTCTTCTACAACGGACGTTTGGGAAATTACCTTGCCTTTCTTTGTCATTCCATCTATTCTGACTTCGTTAGGTGGTTTCTTGCATTCAAGTGAAATGAGTAAACTCAGATCTGAGATGAATAGAGAGAAGGGTAGAGTTAAAACATAATAATCAAAATCCGACGCTCTATTATTTAAAACACGCTTCAAGTAGATATCAATATTTTAAGCCTTACACCCATTAAATGCTATTAATAACCCATAACTCTTTCTATCAAATCTCTTACACACCTTATGTAATATGTCTAATCTAATGATATAAGACATTAGATCTTATAATAGATTGATTAGATAAGAATCATTTCATGCACTTAAAGAATAAGTGTTTATATCGCGCATCACAAATTTTAACAGATACCAATAGTTATGTTTTTTTCCGCCAATGAATCTTGCGAAATGAGATTTGCGCAAATCCCACATCGAAATTTATTGCGGTGTATAAAACTTTCCATTTTGTTTCTCGTTGTGAAACGTGAAATGCATTGAAGACTCACGTTGTTGCGCTTTATCATACTTTTGGATACTTATAATTGTCCTTTTATTGTTTCGTTGGGTCCGACTTATCACAAATTTTTCCAAAATGTTATAAGTTTGTTCTTTTAAAAAGGCACGACACGATTTCTCTTTTAAAGGGTTTTTTAAGCTTCTTCAATGGAGATTTTATATAATTCCGAAAATGTTGAAACACATATCACAATTCGCAATTATTATATTATTTAACTTAATTGGCTTCTAAATTATGTGATTTGCAGTGAGCGCTTTGAAATCTAAGCAGAAAGGGAAAAACCTTTATTTCTAAAGTTTTAAGACTTATGCTAAAATGAAATCATGCTCATAAATTTATATTTATTTTTTAAAGGGTCCCTATTTATTATTAAGATAAATGGGGGGGGGGTGTTGTATAGTACAACAATTGGCGATTCACTTGGGAGAACCAGTTGTCTCTGATTGGTTTTTTGAAAATTTTAAAACTTTTCAAAACAAAAATAATAATTGAAGCAATAAAATCTCACTTGATCATAATCCATAATAATTCCTCTTTTAAAAATGAAAGTATGAATATCGATATCAATCTTTAATAAGTTCAAAAATTTGAAGCAGGTGACTCGTTCATATTAGCTTTATAAATATATACTCTTTTATCACAGGTAGAGCCTCTGATCCAGTAGGCAATTTAAGCTCTTGTCAGGGTTACATTTTATCCATCAATAATTCATTGTCCCATTTAGTTACTCTTACAATCTTCCAAAAATAAGTTCAATTTTATATACTTTATCTCTTTTGGAACTTGTTTTTTTTTGTGTGGATATTTTTTTATGTATTTTTTAATCACTTAAAAGCCATTGTCTTGGCTTGGTAACCAAATATTGACAATGCGATTCACTGGTTATAATTAAACTGACCAAGTTGGCTCTTGATGAGACCTCTTGCCCTTTGATATAATATCAAGTCATTACCCTATTTTGGTAGGCAGTATAGGTAATGTCAATTCAAATATTTCCCTATGAACATGGTAAACAAGCTCTTGATGAGACTTATTATCTTCTAAGCTTTTTAGCATAATTTTTTGAATTACTTTCTAAAAAATTAAAAAGTTTGTCGAATGGGGTGAATAATTGGTCCTTTTGAGGATTATGGATGATAATTTTAGAGTTTAAGATTGCTTATCTGTAAAAGAGTCTTTACTATGTTAAAGATTCTTTTCTAGACTGATAATAGAATAACCATAATTTATAAAAATGATAGTTTGTCAAAGAATAAATAAATTCAGTGAAATTACATTTTTCAGCAAAATAAAATCTAGTTGATAATCAAAATTTTCAACTGTTTCCTTAACAATTCTTATTTCTTGAAGCAATAAATCAAAAAACATTTTCTGAGATGTTTAGAAAATCCAAAAATCAATACCATTCAACTTTTATTTTCCTAAAGAAAAAGAAAAATACAGTAATATACAGGGAATAGAAGGGGTTACCTTCTATGGAAAATATTTCTTTGAAATCTTCCCATTAACAGGCAAAGAATCTCTTTTGCCTGATAAATATTGCAATAAAAACGTCGATGGGCCTATTTCTTCAATGATTTGAAATGGTCCTAGCCACAATCTTTGGAATTAGGTATGTTTCCTTTTTCCTTGTGTTCTTTATCACATTTCAATACCAGATCACCAATTTGAAATGTTTTTGGAGTGACAGAATTTGTATCAAATGAAGATTTAACTAATTGTTGATGATGTGCATGAGTAACTTTAGCTTTTTCTCTTTCTTCTTCAAGTTTAAGGATTTGAAATTGTCTTATTTGAAAAGAAGAAGAAGGTGATTCATCAATAAATTGGACTAAGGCAAGAGAAGGAATAACTACACTGGTAGGAAGAACAAATTCTTTCCCATAAACAAGATTAAATGGAGAAGTTCCAATGGAGGACTTCTAAGTTATTCGATCCGCCCAAAGAGAAAATGTTAATGATTTGTGCCAATTTCGTTGGTTTTGGTCAACAGTTCGTTTAATGATTCTAATAAGGTTTTTATTTGTTGATTCTGCTAAACCATTTCCTTGACGATAATAGTTAGCATAATATTTGAGTTTAAAACCTCTTTTAATAGAAAATTCTACCATAGCAACTCCTGAGAAATAAGATGCATTGCCAAATATCAAAACAATGGTAAACCAAATCTAGTTATGAGAAACTGATCAATGAACTCAGTAATATTTTCAGAGTTGGCTACTTTTAGTGGAATTGCTTCCACCCATTTATCAAAATAATCGGTAGCTGTGAGGATGTATTTATGATGTTTGGAAGAGTTAATAGGAACAATCTCACCCATTATATCTAATCCCCATTGCTCAAATGGTTTTTCAATATTAACTGGTTGTAATGGGAAAGCTAGTTTCATTTTTCTTCCAGATGCGCTTTGGAAAATTTTGCATTCCCTTACATAATCATGAGCATCTTTGAAAAGTGTTGGCCAATAGTAACCCACATGCATGATTTTATGTGCTATTTTATTCCCTCCAAAACGTCCTCTAGCTGGTCCATCGTGGAGTTCCTGTAATTTTTTTTTGCTTCAGTTTTCTCTAAGCATCTTAATAACATGGAATCAAAGTTTCTTCTAAAAAATACATCATTGATCATTTCGTATTGCTTACCTTTCAATCTTAAAACACGATTCGTTTTATAACTGAGTTGTGTTGCGACATATCCATTTTTCAAATAAAACTTGCGATTAACATATTAAGACTGAGTATCGTTGAGGCTTACCTCTGACACTTGCACATCATTACCTGAGTCTGTCTCTAATGATAAATGGGAAGCTCTTGTTAACATTCTGCAAAAACCTTGATCTCTAATAATTTTAAAAGAAAAAATCTCTACATCATATTCTTGTAAAGAAGTAACCTAGTTAGCTCTTTTCTCTCGTAGTCCTCTTTGCATCGATAATTGCCTTACTTTAGAGAATGGAACTGTTATCTTGGTTTGAGTTTTGAGGAGAAATGGCCTAAAATTATTTATAGCTTTAAAGACAAAAAATGCTTGTTTCTCAACAGATGAATAGTTTAGTTTTTCACCTTGCAAATTAGAACTAAAAAATGATATTGGTGCTTCAATTTGTTGGTCATTAAGCTGTGTCAGAACAACAACATAAGATGTATCTAATGAGAATGTATATAAAGTAAAAGGATTAAGAAAATTGGGAGTAGTCTAGAATGGAAAATTGATAATAGATTGTTTGATTAAATCAAATGCTTCCCTTTCATTATGTCCCCACTTGAAAATTGAATTTTTCTTAATAATTGTTTGTAAAGGTAAAACTATCTGTGAAAAGTCAGGGACAAATCTTTTTACAAAATTTATCTGTCCAAGAAATCACTGCATGGTTTTATTATTATGAGGGAAAGGAATCCTTTTAATCTATTCGATTCTTTCAGGATCAATATAAATATCCTTTTTTGAAACAATGAATCCTAAAATTTTTCCTTCATCTAGAGTAAAATATGACTTCTTTAGGTTTAGTGAAATTCCATACTTTTTACATCGCTCAAAGAATTGTTTTAGGTCATTTGCATGGTTGATTGCTTGTCTAAAAAAGAATGTAATTTCATCTAGATAAATAACCACTGATTTGTTAATGAGTCCTCTAAAATCTGTGTCCATGGATCTTTGAAAAGTGGCACCTGCATTGATTAACCCAAATGGCATATTTTGATACGCAAAAATTCCCCACTTAGTCCTGAATGTAGTCTTTAATCTATCATCTGGATGTACCAGGATTTGGTTATATCCTGAAAACCCATCTAGAAAAGACATAAGTTCAGAGCCAACTACATTTTGTAGTACTTGTCCCATGGTTGGTAATGGAAATTTGTCTTTCTGACATGCTTTATTCAAATTTCTAAAATCAATACAAATCCTAATGTCACCATTTTTCTTCCTGATAGGAACCAAATTTGAAACCCATTTTGAATGTCTAACTAGAAAGATGATCTTAGCTTTGAGGAGTTTATTCAACTCTGTTTCGATTTGATTTTCGAGATTAGGATGAATTTTCCTCAACTTTTGATGTATTGGTTTCTCATCTGAAATCATAGGAATAGTGTGTTGAATAACATAAGTGTCATATGTTTTAAGATCAGTGTAATCCCAAGAAAAAACAATTTTTTAAGTCCTTAGTAACTTGAGAAATGATAATATTTATTCAAAATAAAAACCTATACCTAAATTGACGTTTTGTGGTTTATCATTGCTTCCAAGATTTACTAACTCAAATTTTAAAGTTGAACTTTGAGTTTTAGAATTAGTGACTCTCTTAAACCTATCTTTTAAATCATAAAGGTCTTATAATTTGACAACTAACTTTGGTATTGGATTTTCATCCTGTTCTTCCTTTATCTGAGTATCATGCTCATTTTCATCCATAATTTTATTATCATAATATCCTTCAGATGTAAGGAAATATATGATATCAGAATTATGATTAAAGACTCTCCAATTAGTAATATTGTTAGGAACATATGGTCTAAAAATAAATTCAATAGAAAACCTATTGGGACTAAATTCTTGCAATGGAATTAATTTCGATCCTATATTATCTAATAAATTTGCACTAGCATTTTGTATTCTGGGTAGAGATGAAATATTGAAAGCTAAGAAATGAGAAGTCAATTCCTGAACTAATGATTGATAATGTTTAAGATGTCTAGAATGACAATGGATAGTATTTCTTACTTGTTTGATAATGATTTTCGAATCTCCCAGTACTTTCAGATATTTAATGTCAAGGTCAATTACTTTGTACAAACCTTGAATTAATGCTTCATATTCTGCTACATGGTTTATGCAATCGAATTCAATTCTGCAGGCTAGCATTGTTGTTTCTCCTTCTAGGTTTATTAAGATACAACCAACTCCCGCACCATCTTCTGATTTAGAACCGTCAAAATAAATAATCCAAAATAAATAATTAACTACTGGTTTATTTACAAAATTTTTACACTTAAAAGTATTTGTTTGGGAAATTTTTTCAATTTGAGAGATAATTGCATTATCGAAAAAGGGTGATGTTTGGGCATTAAAGTTTCCAAGAAATGATTATGCCGAGTAATTTCCAATAATATTATTATTGAATGCTACTGGCTTATTGATTCCTTCAAGATCAGTAAATGTATGTTTCATGAATTTCTCATGGTCCACTCGAATTTGGTTTGGCTTTCCATTGTGGTGAAACCACATATGTGACTAGTCTGTTGCAAAATATCCATGAAGTTTCTCAGACCAGTCCCTGCTCAATACTAAACCATAAAATTCAGGAATATCAACCACCAATATATCAACTATCTAGGAAAACTTAGGTTTAATGACAATCTAATATAAGCATAATTTGTTTCTCCTACAACCTCTATTTTTTTTCTATCAAGTTCTACTATATGAACAAGAGAAATTTGAGGAGTTATGTTCAACTTAGCACATATTGATTTCGGTATGATATTAGAGGAAGCACCTGAATCTATTAAAAAATTATGGATGTTCTTATTATAGATATCACAGGTTAAGAGAAATGGAGGAGTATGAGAGATGGATCGATCACTATCATAAGATGATCTGTAGCATCTATTTTAGTTGAAGGAGAAGGAGGTTTACCCATATGATTAGCATATTGAACTACTATCGGAGAAGGAAAGGCTGAAGCAGGAACTGCATTTAAATTTTTAAGTAAAATCTTCTACTACCACTTTAGTTTAGTAATTTCATGGATTGAAATGTTAGCCCTGTCTTTCTCATATCGTAAACTACATTATATTCAATGGTGTCAGAGGCTACCATTGTCTTTAATGTAGGTGGAACATATGAAGTAGCAGGGTTAGTTTGTGTAGCCTTAGATGTAGACTTTTTACTTACTGTTTTCTCTTTATTAGGCGTTGAGTTCTTCTGTTTCTGATTAGGTTGCGTTACTTCAGTAGTATTCTTGCTTCTTGTACTAACGGGTAAAGCTTATTTTTGTTCATCCTTTAGTAGGATGAAATCCCACATTCCATTTAGTTCAAATTCTTCTTCAACTTCAGTTTCTTCTTATTCTGTTTGCTCTTCATCTATGTCTTGATCAGACTCAACATTAGATATGATATTGGGCGGCTGAGAATTAGAAGACTGGTTTTTCTTGAAAGGTCTGAAAGTATTCTTTGTACTAGAACTTTCAACAAATTGTTTTTTGATATCTGTCATTTCATTTGTCATGGTCTTTAAAAATTTCTGAAGACCTTCTACATCAAAATGTTATTTTGGTGGCTTTTTCTTCGAATCATCTTTGAAGGATACTTTCTTAGATTTGCTATCTTCTTGGGAATTATTATTTTCAAGGGTTATTATGCGATTTTCTACAGATAAAGATTCCTTTATATTTTTTGCCAATGTAGGTAACTTTTCTCTATCAACAAGAGTGATTATGTTGGATGGGAGAGAAGAAATATACCACTAAATTTGAACCTCTGCACCAGGGATTTATGTAGCAGGGATTTTATTGAGTAACTTATTAAATCTGGAATTGAAGTCTTTTATTTTCTCTCCTGTTTTAGCCTTTAGATTTGATAGGTCATTGATGAGAGATGCAATAGTTCTGTCATCTCCAAACTTAGCTAAAAATTGTTCTTCAAACATATTCCAGCTAGTTATAGAGCATGCAGGTAATGAGAACTACCAGGATCCTGCAACTTCTGTGAGAGTATATGGAAATAGTCTGACTACATAGTATTATTCAATTACCTCTTTTAAATTGATGGCTAACATATAATTATGGATGTGTTCTTCAGCTGGAAGACCATCATCGGGATTGAATTTAGGTAACCATATTTCAGGGTATTTTGGAAGATGATGAAGAGGAGAAGACATTTGTACAACACCTAGATTGTTCCATTGTTGTACATTTGGTGGAGGTACTTGGCCTGCCATTGGACCTTGGGTGGAGGTGATGGATTGAGTTTGAGTTGAAGAAGAGGTAGGCTGAGTGCTAGAACTAGTTGAAGGAGTAGTAGTTTGGGTAGTGGAACTAGTTAAAGTAACACTGATTGTTGGAATAGAAGTTGTGGAAGTGAGTAGAGGTAATGATGAGTAGAGGTAATGGACGTGAATGGGGTGGATTATTGGATAAGACCTCGGTGGATGACTACGACTTAGTATTCTTTGTTTTCCTTCGAGAAGTATCGATAGGAAATTCAAAATGAGGGATTCTGTCTTCTAAGTTTCCAATCGAGTTAATATTCGTCTAGGTTGTCAAGAAGATGAAACACTAATTTCAAATGTTTGAGAAGTTTCGGGCTTTTCTGAGAAATGGATACTCTCTCTAAATTTTCTATTAGAGGCCAAAGGAGAATTTTGGTGAAAATATGGAAATAATATTGGTTGAGTTTCACTAGGAGACTTAGGAAAAGGGATATTCAACTTCAGATCTTAAGGATTTAGATCTAGCTAATGTTTAAGAATTTGAAGGGGATCTATAGGGAGAGATACTCTTAGATTGGATTTTAGATTTATCATACCTTCTTTCCATTCACAATTGGCCCTCCTTCTAGCACCAAAATGTTGAAGCTCATAATTCCATTGCGACAACATGGGGAAAACCACCCACGGACCTTAGAGCAAGTCCCTTTCCATTTGGGGTAGTGGATCCGACTGGGGATAAAGGGACCATTTCCCAATAAGGATGATGAGGGTGTGTTTTTTTATAACATGCGAGAGGGAGATGATTTAATCTATCATATGCATTTAAATACATGGAGTGTTCATTGCTTAATGAATTAATGCGGTTCTAAAAATATATCTTCCAACAATTGGTAATGAAGATTATTCAAAAGTTGAAAGAGATGAATATTATGGAAAAACAATTCTTTCAACAAAATAGTTTAATTAAAACGATTGTGAAATATATATCGCATCTATATGTTTGATTATATATGATATAATTAATCGTAAAAAAATATCAACACATAAGTGCATTTAACATTCACTTATGATAACAAATCTAATATATAATATTGATAAAAAGACGACTGTCAATTTAAGAAGCAAAAGTTAATATAACGTGTAAAAGTACCATATATACGAAGCTCCACTCATTCAAATCAACAATAGCTTTCTGCTCCTCTTCACTTTCAAGCAATTCAATGATTACAATAGTGCAACTTCAGTTAAACAGATTTAATGTCAAAAGATAACAACTTTCGTTCCATTAATTTATCAAGGAATTCACAAACTTACAGAAGTGCATTCTTTGCAAATGTTTTTGACAAATTTCTGGACCCTTCTCTAAATGCATGAGAATGGTTTAAATATTAAACTAAATATGTTTAAAATAGATTATTACATAAAAATTGGAGGAGGTTTCAAACAACCATCCTCGTAATGAGTAAGATTAAACTACAATCTAGGAAATAAAAATAACAACATGCTTAGGTGGGCTGATCCTCTTCGCACATTTGATCTTTGAGATGAAAAATATCTACCATTGGCTTTAGCTGAGCTAGCTGTGTAATCCCGGATCTGACTTGGCATTTAAGCACTACATTCGAAAGTTCTGGAAACTCTTTCTTAGTAGAATCAGTTAACGACTGTAGAGTTAGGCACTCATGATAAGGTTTGATTAGAAAATTCCAGTAATTTCCTAATTAAACTTATTTATCTTTTTAATAGTTTCCACTTGCGTCTCTATAATTTCCTTCCACTGTGATTCTAATGGTCTGAGCTCTGAGAGCACTTCGGTTGTAGATTATTTAATAAGTTCATATTTTAAACGATATTCATTAACAAATTCGATGATTTTATTTGTCATATTTGATGCCTTTGTTGTGGCCTTCTCTACTTGTCGCAGCTGCATTTTCCAATCTTTAAATAAAATCTCTTTGTGAAACTTATCTATCTCAGGGAGGTCAACTTTCTTTACTGCATCAAACCCTTGCCATTGAATGAAATCAGTAATATTATTTTCAACTTTTTCACATTCAAGCCTCCTGTTTTCCACTTGTTGGATCAGAACCTTGCTTGTATCACAGTATGAACTGGTGATTGACATTTGTTGACAAAAGGTTTCTTGCTGCTGCTCCAAATTTGCATTCATTTTTAGTGCTTCTTTTATGAATTTATCTACTTGAGGTTGACTTTTCAATTTGTCCATTGCTGCTTCAAGATGCGTTTCTTTCTCTGTAATCTACACTTGGTGTTGTAACTTTAGTCTTTCAAAATATTTTTGGAATTGAGACATTTTCATCTCGATTTGCTTATTTGTGTTAAGCCTTCCCTGTTCTAGTTGTCTCTCCAGTTCCTGAACTTTATCTTATTTTTTATTAAGTAGAAGTTGTACCTATGTAGATTTTTCAATGGTAGCTATAGCATATGCTCCTGCGAACTGTGATAGGTTAGTCAAATTTTCTGTAGGATCAGCCAAAGGGTATTTCCTTAGAACATCTACAGATTCATCATTAATATTTGAGATGGATTCATCAATTATTCCTCTCTTTATTATTTTAATTACAACCTTATGATTCAGGTTGTAGAAGACATCAAGTGAGGGTATCTATTCAATCTTTAAATCAATCTGTTCTGTAGGGTATGCCGAGATGATATCTTGATCATGAACTTTTGGTACTCACTGTAGTGGCATTGCAATTTCCAATAAATTTTGGGTCTGCTCTGGAGTTTGGAAATTTTTTGACTCATCAACATTAGGCTTTGGTGGTGGTGGTCGTGGTGTTTCTCGTGCTTTAGAAAACTTCTCCCATTCTTTCTTCAAACCTTTTGATTGAGGATTCTCTGTTTGCTCGTGTGTATTTTGGATATGATGAACTTCTTTAGAAGATGATTCAGCTCCATTAATTTCTCCTTTATTTTGCATCTCAATCCCTTTAATCGCTTTCTCAATTATTTTCTCATGACTCTCATTCCTGCTCTTAGATTAATTGTCAGAGTGATATGAATTTTGAGAGTGATGTGGTGATTTTTCTGACTCGTGATTTGATTTCTCTTGAGATTCATCTTCTGACATGTATTTAGCCTCATTATCCAGACTAATACTGGGAGTTGGCCGGTTGAAATATTCAATAAATAATAAGTCCAAAGGGATTGTTTCTAGCCTCTTGCTTCTATATGTGTGAAAAGCCTCAAAGTTTGTTATACTGAGATGATTGGATGCAATTTTCAATACTTTTGTGAACTTCTCCACACCTTCAAATAAATAATCAAAAATATATTTATCATTCAAGGAAGGTTTAAGTTTAAGACCAATGGTAAAACTCTTAACCACACCATTAGGATCAGATGGCCTCTTTTACATTAGAGCCAAATATAATGAAGTTATATTTGAAATATATTTAAATTCATGACCAATGTCGAAAAGGGAAAAAGTGCCACACTATAAAGGGAAAGTAGGCAAAATGGCCTTCTTGGAATTTTTGAGTTGTTTGGACACGCGCTTACTAGAAGTTGTTAGGCAATTTTCTTGGCTAGGAGCTTATCAGGAACATAATAAGGAAAAACATGGGGGGACGAATAAATCCCAAAAACTCTGATATAAGTGAAATTTTCTTCAGAAAACCATCTATCAACTAGTAAAATGTCTGTGCTAGTTTCCTTAGAAATCCTAGCGGCCCTTTCATTAAAGATGATCTGATGGATGGGTAACATAAATCCATTGAAAATTTTATAGAAATGTAGATGAAACTCAGATTCCCACAATTATTTATGAAAAATATGAATTGGAGTGGGGTCATAGCTTGTCCATTTCCATCCCATGATAGGAAATCTTGAACAAAAGAAAATTGCATCCATAATGTAAGCACTCATGTAGAAGGGAGGTATTGTTCTAGTGGAATAAACCCTATTTTTCCTATAGTCCATTATGGTTTTAGCCAGATTATTAGACAAAATGGTTGCCCAATTCATAATATAGGAATTGATGATTGCGTCAATCAAAGGAACCCATTCTATGGAAAAACTAGTGGTATCTGGTTTCACAAATAACTACATAGCATTCCAGCTGCATAATAATAAGGGGAGGGTAACTGTGCTATCGAGTACATACCAAGTTTATCCTACTTTATCTTGCCTTGATCCTCTTTCCATCCCCTTATCAATTTCACGAGGTCTGTATTCTTCTTCATAAATATTTGGACAAAAGCTTTATCATAATTCTTTTGTGGCATGGGTAAGTGATACATTATCCATAAATCCTCTGCAGTGAATGAACCAATATTCTCTAGCTTATAATTCTTGAATGATATGTCTACTATGTTAAGGTGGTCAATGAACCACTTTACCATATCTGTGTATGGTAAAATATTCGGCCTCATCACTATTCTGTGAAGAAACGAACATGAAACTTTAAAGTAAGACCGATATGATGAAACCGCCCCATCTGCTGTTACTCTTTTCACTATTTCTCTTAATTTTTCTTCCTAAAAAAGGTGGTACATTGCTTCCCATGAAGAATTGCCACAATCCTTGTTTCACATTGTGGCTGAGAACAATGGAGGCATGTCTGTGTCTTCTACAGTGGACGTTTAGGAAATTTCCTTGCCTTTCTTTGTCATTCCAGTTATTCTAACTTCGTTAGGTGGTTTCCTAAATTCAAGTGAAACGAGTAAACTCAGATATGAGATGAGTAGAGAGAAGGGTAGAGTTAAAACATCATAATCAAAATTTGACGTTCTATTATTCAAAACATGCTTCAAGTATATATCAACATTTTGAACCTTGCACCCATTAAATGTCATTAATAACCGATAACTCTTTCTATTAAATCTCTTACACAACTTACGTAATATGTCTAATTTAACGATCTGAGACATTAGATCTTATAACGGATTGATTAGATAAGAATCATTTCACGCAGTTGAATAATAAGTTTTAACATCGCACGTCGCAACTTATAATAGATCCAATAGTTATGTTTTTTGTCACCGATGAACCTTCTGAAGTGTGATCTGTGCAAATCGCACATCGCAACTTATTGCGGTAATAAAACTTTCCATTTGGTTTCTCGTCGCGAAATGCGCTAAAGACTCACGTTGTTGCGCTTTATCGGACTTTTGAATACTTATAATTATTCTTTTATTTTTTCGTTGGGTCCGACTTATCGCAACTTATCCGAATTGTTATAAGTTTGTTCTTTTAAAAGGCGCGATGTGATTTCTCTTTAAAGGGATTTTTAAGCATTTTCATTGGGGATTTTATATAATTCTAAAAAGATTAAAGCGCATATCACAATTCACAATACTTATATATGTTTTAACTTATTTAGCTTGTAAGTTATGCGATTTGCGGTGAGCACTTTTGAAATCAAAGCGAAAAGGGAAAAATATTTATTCCTAAAGTTTTAAGACTTACGCTAAAATGAAATCATGCTCATAAATTTCTATTTATTTCTTAAAGGGCCCCTATTTATTATTAAAATAGATGGGGGGTATTGTATAGTACAACACTACCTGCAATCAATGCATAGTTGTAGTATGTCGTTTTTCTTCTTTAAAAATAATGTTGGGGTTCCCTAGGGTGATACATTGGGTCTGATGTATCCTATATCCAACATTTATTTTAGTTGTAGTTTTAATTTCACCAACTCTGGCATGCTCATGCAATATGGGGTTGTATAAGGTAAAGAACATGGAATAAACTCAATGGAGAAATTGGCTCCCCCCCTGGGTAGAAATATCGACACTTCCTCCAGAAATACATCATTATATTATTTCAGAATGGGGTGGTCTTCAATTATGAGTTCTTTGTCCTTTTTCACATTGGTTACTTGAATCATAAACAGGGAAAACCCTTTCCGATTGCATTCCTTCACTTGTAATATCAGAATTTGTCTTATTGAAATAGGGTTTTTTATTCCTTGCAATACCTTTTCCTCACCTTCATCCTTGAGGCATTCCAATGACTTACTATAATGGTCAACTTTAGTCATGAGGGTTGTCAACAAATCCATGCCAATTAAGATATAATATGAACCTAATGGAAAAATATTTAGTGCAACTATTGTGGGCATGTCACTTCTTTCCAGGTGGTATGACTCCACAAAATCAGTCACTCTATTTTTTACTCTCGTGGCTAGCTGGACCAACCACAATTTAGCATGTTGTTTCCTTTGCAAGACACATGCCTATGTAATTTTGGGCCTGAAATAACCGAAGTTAGAACGTGATTGATTGGAATTGAAATAGGTTGGTTGACAACCAGATCTTCCATTTTGATCATGAAGGCTTGATGATCTACTTGTTTGTTGTCCAATGTCGCATAAATTCGAGGCATGCTTTTAGTCACATCATTCACTATTGTTACCTCTTAGACATTGTACAACTTCTTGTTACATTGTTGTTGGTGAGGGAAATCTTTTAACATGTGATTCTCTCCACATCACCAACACTGCAATGGATTTCCCTCTTCCCTTGCTGATTTGATAAGATAATCTCTATTTGCAGTAGGCAAGTTCCACTTGAACACACCTTTAGTAGGTGCATTGAACTTGACATTTTTCCCCATTTGCTTGTACTTTAAAGATCATGGTCCTTTCCATTTAAAGCTAGTTTTATCTTTCTTCTTCTAATTTATTCAGAATCAACCCTATGCTTAGACTGATCATAACAATACTTGGCTTTCCTCATAATGTCCTCTAGTGTATTTGGTTCATCAAATTCAATTTTTCTTAGTAGGACTGTGGTAAACCACTAAAATATCTTTGAATCTTCACCTTCTCGTCCCCATTGTAGGGCACATACCTATTTAGTTCCAAAAATCTTTTGGTGTTGTATGCAAGGCGAGTTGTCCCAACTTATGCTCGTGAAACTCTTTGATTTTACTATCATAGTACCTCTTAGACAAGTACTTTTCCCGAACATATTTCTAAAATATTTTCAATGTTAGTTCCTTTTCTCTGATGCCTTCGACATTTCTAAGATCTTCCCACCATATGTCAACTTTTCCTTTCAAGTCAAAAATAACTACCTTGGCCTTAATATTCTCAGAATACTCATGGACTTTGAAGTACTTATTTAAGCCTAAAAGCTAGGCTTATGCTTCTTCACTCTTCTTAATCTCTCTATTAAATGTAGGGAGCTTTTCTTTCTTGTATAGTTTCAACATTTTGTTTTTATCACTCTTCCTTTGTTGGTGGTGTCTTCTTGTCCTGGTTGTGGTACTAGATAGCTAGTCATGGTTGTTTGTTTCTCTTTCTATAGTGTTGAGTGGGGTTCCTCCTCTCATTATGTCTTCACTTGCCTACCAGTGCCTCTTATTTGACTTGCTACCTTATGCCTTATTAGTTTCCAATCCATGCTTCTAGATTTTAAATGGACATTGCTTGGATTTATGTGTGTCCATATAACTAGATTTAGGTTCATGTTTTTTTTTGTCTTTGCAAATCTAACAAGCTTTGCAATATCACTGCATTTGCCTTTGCTTTCCTTCTTAGGCTTCAAAGATATTTTAATTATTTTCCTTTCAACTTCTTAATTCAAATCTAAAGCTTTTGAGGGTATCCATCCAATCAGGGGAATTTTCTCCTGATCTCTTTCTAACTGAATCTTCTTCTTGGTTAGGAAAGGTTCCGTCCATGCTATTTTGTACCATCCTGCTACTTATTCCTCTATTTTCTGCCATATATTGTACCTTCTTATGTGTTGTCACACACACACACACACACAATTGTTAGCTAAATCAAGCATAAACACATTAATCACAACCTTGGCATGTCAATGCCAAGCATGATAATCTGAAGTTATTCACACAAAAAAAACCTATGTTAGTTACATATTTCCAAAAAAAAAAGGACAAATAAGAATTCCATCTTGGTTAGCAATCACATCCACTACTGGTTTAAATCAACATTCATACAACAATTTAATTTACTTGTCCATATAAAATCAAAGTCTACTTTTCAAATGAGAACCCTCAAGTCCTGAGTTGAACCATGGCTCTAATACCACCCTATAACACCTCCCACCCCCTTACGCCATCTCAGAGTATAGGAGTGTTACCATCTTGACTCGATGGGCCACGGTCTGTTATGAAGATGGGGTTACAACAACCTCCTCTCTCAAAGTCTTCAAATCCTAAAAGTAATGCCACTATTACATTTAGCTCATTGAGACCTTTCCGACGATATAAATTTTACATTAATTTGAGTCCCGCGTAGAAAGTTATAACCCTCAGAACTTTAGCACATTAAGGGGGGCATGTCATCAAGGGAAGTCTATGTGGTACTCATGTGTCCATGCCTGGCCCATGTGGTGCCATGCCACCACAAAGTGGAGATCCATATAACACACATGTCATGTTTGTACCAAGACATTCTTTAGCTCCCTCAATATCATTTCTCGGAATTACAATCCCCGCACCAGTATCTCCCTAGGAAAGTATCTTCTTGGTCAATATTTGTTATAGTTCCCTAGTGCTACAATCCATGGACGGATATCGCTTCCCCTGGGCACCAATTCTCCCAATATTCTTTTCCTTGAGATCACTTCCTCGACACCATTCCCCTTGCACTACATTTCCCTGTGCTGGTATCACTTCCCCCGATATTGTTTCCCTTGGATACCATCTCCTCGGTGTCATGCTCCACGGGCTTACATACCTCAGTATTGCATCTCCGTGGGTTTTCAGGCTTAAAACATTGGTTAAACATTGATTGAGGTCGGTGTCGACCCATCAGTATTGAGTCTCTTCGCACAATGATCCATTCAATTGTCTTGAGGGTTCAACGTCCCAGTGGAATCACATGGCATGGCTTTGGTGGATCGAGGTTCCACCATCAACCTCTTGGTCTTAGACTCTTCCTATACTTACATGTAGGTTGCACCCACCACCTTTGTCAGTTCGGTGACTAACATAAGAGCTAAAACGATGTTTTATAAAACAAAGGGGTGACTACCCCAAACTCTAAAATATTTGAGTTTCATGGCCTAAGGACCTGATGTCTTGAACCTAAAATTTTGTGTAACGAACAATAACAAGAATAGGTGCCCATAACACTAAATTTACATAGTTTTTAAATTTTGCATAAAGATAAATGTTACCAACCAATCCAACTTTATCGTCCTCTTGCAAACTAGTTAAACTTACTCATAAAACTATGATTAGCAGTTCACTATGCATGAACACATTTTTTCATAATTAAACACGAAGAGTTGTTGTCTATTTATCATACATCATCAATCCTCCAACCAAGCTAAGCTACTATATTCAAAAGCCATTACTATCAAGAAAGAGAGCACACACACACATTTTCTCATATCAACCATGAACTAAATATTCATCAGAACAATCCAGTCATTAATTAACATTCAAAGACACTCAAGATCTCATACTAGTCATAAGCATAACATTGAACATCATAGTTCATGATTCAAATATACCAATGTAATATACTTATTTTTATATCTTAAATTGGTTGGCAATTGAAGGAGGGACTTCCACTCTCCACCCAACCATAGACCAACTACACTGCAACTTTCTTGCAGCTAACTACGTTTGCACTAGATCCAATATTTGTGGAGATGCTTACTTAGGGATTTAACACCAAAGACTTGGCTAAATACTCAAAATATAGAGCCATTTTCCAGGTGATTTATCAACTGCCCTCTAATAGCAAGTACCCAAGTGGTTTATCAACTGTACCTATAGCAAGCAACAAGGTGGTTAATCAATTATTTCATAGCAATAAACACCACAATGACTCACCCTTTCCTATGATTTCATTCATAGGGATTCACCCAAGGTTTAGATGGGGAATTTCTCAGTCTCAAGAGTTGGCATCCATTATCCATGTGGTTTATCAACTATCTTTTCATAGCAAGCAACACAGGGGTCTGTAGTCCACTATCCAGTTGGTTTATCAACTACTCAACTAGCACCACAATGAGCCAAAATTCCTTGTCCAAGTGGTTTATTAGCTATATAGCAAGCACCATAGTGATTCAGTCATCCACTGATCCTCCCACTGACCACATAGGCTTAGACCACACAATCCAATGGCCTCACATAGTTCACAAGACATTTCAAATTCACAGGGGTTTAACTCTTAAACATGACTATACAAACAACTCACACCTAACTTTTCCTTTTGTTGTCATTGCCTAACTACTTCCATGCTCTCTCACAATCAACAACAAGAGCCAGAAGACCATTCCACTCCAAAGAGGCAATGCCAAATTCTAAAACAACCAATGAGAGAGCAATATCCAACACTCAACTAGACAACCTCATTTTTCTCTTCAGTTGTGTGCTCCTATCTTCTTCCTAGTGTGTTTGAGAGGCCGCAAGACTGTCTCCTCGATTCGTAAGGGGGATGGGCACCATCCATTACCTCACTGCCCTAATCACATCCCATAACTCATCTGTCTGCTAGTAGCTCTCCCCCAATTGTATCACATAACTCAACTGTTGAGGAGTGGCTCGATCAGGTTTGCAATGATCAACTTCGACAATTAAGTTCAAACTAGGTTTGTGGCCTTTCAAACAAGCATGCAAGATCCATTAGGAATTGGGATCAGAAAGGTCATCCCCTCCTTCAATCGGTAATGAAATTTAAATGTTTTAAATACACATTGTATCAGCGAGTCATGGCTCTTGCGCCCATGCTAGCATTACAATCACATTATAAAAGTCGAGGTGAATGGAAGCGTTGTCTCAACATGTGTGGAAGTGTAGGCCCACAATGCAACAATCATACTACTTCCCCTCATTTTGAGGACAATACATAGGGTAAACCCTAGAGTCAACAACTAGGCCTAGAGCCATTACAATAATATACTCGTTAAGAGTTCAACATGCCACTCGCGGGAATTAAACTTGCTGGAGAGGATATATATATATGATTTTTTTCAATTAATATATCCCAAGGAAAACCCTTGAGTATATCTAGGGAGAAACCTAGATTCTTTAAGGCACAAGGCCAAGCCAACAACAAGGTTCAACACTACTACAATAATATACTTATTAAGAGATCAACATGTCACTTCCAAGAGTTGAACATGGGTGGGGAGGATAATACTCTTCCTCTCAACCACCCAGGCTCAACCCAATTGATAACCATATGCAACATGCTATATACATTGTGTCAAAATTATGTCTACACAAGTATATATAAGTAAATCAAAGTAATCGTAAATTAAGTTGGTGAAAATTAACTCCAACCTAATCACAATTAATAATTTTTAATCCAAAATTCCTTTCCAAATTCAATAATTTTTTTTCATAAAATTATAGTTTCACTTAGCATCAATTCCATGGCATTGTCTTTTCAGCGAGGGAACTGTTAGAGGTTGGCTC
>JAXQQM020087855.1:0-32345 GCA_034641835.2 Pinus albicaulis
TGTTGTTTCCTATGTATGAGTTCTAGTTGTGATCTAGATTTGTCTAGGTCAGTATTTTATGTCTTATATATTTGTAACTATAGTGGTCAATAAAGATATCTAAATGTGTTTAGTGTTGTGTGTAATAGCTATCTGATCTCTCTATCAATTTCTAACAATTTACATCTTATTTTTTTTCCATTTTTTTATAGGTAAACTTAATGTTATTTAAGAGTTTGAATTATTTTAAAACACCATATATTTAAAAATAATCTATGACACAAAATATATTTGTCAATTTAAAAAAAATAATTTCAAAAATTTAAAATCAGAGCTTTGTAAATTTGTTATTATTTTCCTAATTTGATTTAAGGTATAATTTTTAAATTTTTTTTTAAATATTTTAAATGTAATTGATGTAAATTTTATATTGTGATAATTTAATGAAATCAATTACACATATTTAAATTTGATGATAGTATGAAACCAGGTAGGATGGACAACTCTCTAAACAACATCACTTTATAGTAAGTTGCCACTGAGATGAACAACAGTGAAATTCAGAATATGAAGTTGCAAGCACACTAATCTCTAGGTAAGATTCTAAGGAACAAGAAGGTGATGATTTAGGTGAAAAATGGGCATTTGATCCAGTAAAGTGTTGACAGTTTTATATCATAATGTGAAGACAGATTGAGGTTATTCCCTATATCTATATAAACCAATTTTTTTGCCCAAAATTTGTTCATAAAAAGAAATTTACTATAACAGAAAATTTTTGGATATCCAAGATTCTAGTTGAAACATATTTTTTCGCCCAAATGTCTTTCGGCGAAATAAAAAACTATTACCGCAGTGAATTTTGGTTAATCGAAGGTTCTTGCTACCTTTTCACTTCTCAACGGAAAAAATTGGTCAATTCAAACTATGGAATAAAATTTTCTGACCCATGAAAAAGGAGATTACAAATAAAATGAAACGTGTTTAATTACTTTAAAAACCAAAGAAGATCACAAAGCGACCATGTTTAACAACTAGAAATAGAGAATTTTCACAAGCAAAGTGAAAGTGAAATGATATTCTATTGTAAATATATCTAAGTTCTATAACTTGTGACAAAGATGGTTATGTGATAAAATACAAAAGTCATATTCATTATTTTTAATGTGACTTTAGTTCTAATCTCAATTTTCACATATCCAATGAATATGAATATGAAGTATGCAATAGAGAGTCATGAACTTTACATAAATGAATCATGATGGTTAATCAAGAGAGAGAGTGAAAAAGGTGGGATTTACTTTCATAATAATTATTGATTGGAGTACAAGAAGGAGGCAACTACTAGTAAGTTATTGATTGGATTGCAACGTACAACATTATTCCACAAGTAAATTATATAAAATAGGTAGAAAAAATTGTATTGTATGTTAGATTTCGTTGTATTGAAAGTGTACAAAAATTTTCTAGGAAGGATTGCAACAAACAATTTCTCTATTTTTCATATTTTTGTCACAAGGAAAAAAATATGTTGGTTTATATAATGTACTAGTAGAAAGTTTTATCTAAATTACAATATAGTATGAATATGAAAAATATATAGAGACAATAAATTTATAAGTAATCCAAGACCATCAAAATATACCATCATAGCATATACACTAATGTGTGATCAAAAGCTTCCATCCATCAAATAAAAAGGCTTCCATCCAAAAAAAAATCAGAATATGATCCTGGACCAATAGAAATTATGTCCACGATAAAGAAAAACAGAAAAAAATATATGTGCAAGTGCACAATAACAGTAGCCATCACCTCACGTCAAGAACAGTCCCAAAACAGATATTGAATTAAACCAATAAAATATAAATGTCCACAAGATAGGATATCTAAAGTGAAAACATCAAAACTATGAGGTACAAAATGTAGCACGAAAAAACTAAAGGCAGATCTTGCAAATATGTGAAGATATGACATCATATAAATACTAAGGAAGATGGATTGTGCCTTGCGCACAAACTTTATCAGCCTCATATAATGTGTAATGAAGACTGCCAAAATACCTCAAAAGTCCCATCTTAGATAAATGATCGGCCTGAATGTTTTTCCCTCGGAAAATATGTTGGAAAGAGATGTAGGTGGAGGAGTCCCACAATATATAGATCCATTCCATTCAGTGTGCAAGGAGAGGAGGAGAAAAAACATTGTATGAATTCAGGGAGTTAATGATGACACGTGTGTCCCCATAAACAAATATGGCTTCATTATAAAGTTGTCTAGAAAACCATAATAGCCCCCATAGTGCAATCAGCCTTGCACGAGTGTTGGTGCTATTTTCACCATTCCAGTAGAGTTTGTAATGGAATATCTGATCCAATTTGAGCCATGCCCCACATCCACACAAGTTATTTTATGCCACGCCATCGAAGAACCTAGGTTGTGATAATAAACGAAGGGAAATATCTTGAGGAGGTGGAAAGGAATTTTTTTGAGTGATGAAGTTTTTTAAGTAATCTGTTGGAAATAATCCCAACCACTTCCATGAATAAATAGTGGTAGCAACCCACACCTTCATTGAATTTCTGTTGCAGAGAAGGGCGAGGCTCAGAACTCAATTCCGTAGGTTTCGTTTGCAATCCACTCCAAAATCCAAAATAGAGTACCGATCCCATTCTCTACATTTAATTTATATTTTCCGTCATTGAATTACCTACTTGCCTGCACTTCGCCGCCCGCAACATTTAAGTTTTATCCTTAAGCCTTTCACCAAATTTATTTTCCCGCCGATGTGATATCGGTGGGACCCACCACTTACCTCCACCACATTAACCAAACCATGAAAACCTTTGTTATTTCATTTATTTCCTTATCACACTCCATGTTGTTTAACTCCTCACATATCGTAGCCCGAAATATTTAGCACTTACCTCTTAAGAATTAAGTCGAATGTAATTTCCCTGCCGATGTGATCCGTTGTGACCCATAACCTTACCTCATTACAACCACTGCAAACCTTATTATTTCAATTTATTTCTTACCTTTTGCATTTAACGTTTCCCGTGGCTTACCGCATCACAGCCCGCACTTCGCAATATATATGACTTACCTTTTAAAGCCCCCCAAAAGTTATCTTATTTTGTTGGCGATGTGATCGCAAAGGGCACATGTCAAGCTTAGGAGGATAGTGCATATTGCGCATCACAATATCGGGAGTTTAAACGGATAAGAACCTGCAAGTTAAATGGTTTACATTGCGATGCAATATGTGCCATGTCACAATCACACATCGAAAGTTTTAAGCTCTATCCCATATAGCGCATATGTTAAATTAAATATCGACGATGTGTGATGGAGCGTTGGATGTGTTGTGGTTTCGCAAGTGGAACAAAAAAAATTCACATCCGTTGTTATGTGATTTATGTACCCTTTTTCGAGTATAAATAGTCAAATAAGAGCCAAAGGACGATTTGGTTGTTGAATGTCTGATCCAACATTGAATTTATTTAAATGTTCAAGCTTCGACCATTTTATATAAAATAACATGTAATTTCCATATGTTTTTAGAGAGTGGAATGAATCGAATTTAGAGAAGAGTTGAATAAATTCCTCTTTTTTGTTTTCTTGTTGTCTGTCTGTAAATGTATGAATTTTATTTTCAAAAATTTCTACATTTTCTGTGTTGAAAGGGAAGACATTCCTTTTTTTTTTGTATAATTACAACTCCCAACATGGTATCAGAGAAGGTTTAGGCTCTTAGTGAAAGAAGCACAAGCTTGCTCTTTACTAAAGAAGCTGAAAGGTTGTTTTTGAGAAGAAGATTCTCTAGCAGTGAGAAGGCGTGTTTACATAGTCAAGATGGGAGCAGCAGGCACAAGTCTGACTAATCCCCAACTACCACAATTTAATGGGAAGAATTATGATTATTGGGCTATTACAATGAGGGCCCTGTTCTCCTCACAAGATATTTGGGAGTTGGTGGAACATGGTTTTCAAGAACCAGCAGATGCATCAGCATATAATGCTTTGACACAAGCACAAAGAGATTTGTTGAGAGAAAATAAGAAGAAGGACTCCAAAGCCCTCTTCTATATTTTCCAAGCAGTACATGAGAGTATTTTTCTAATGATTACGGCAGTAAAAAGTCTAAGGAGGCATGGGATACCCTTGAGACAACCTATAGAGACATCACAAAGGTGAAGACAACAAAAATTCAAATGTTGAGAAGATATTTTGAAACTCTTTGTATGAAAGAGCCTGATAACATAGACTCATTCTTCACAAATGTGATTAGTTTGGTTGTACAAATCAGGTCTCATGGAGATACACTTAAGAAAGGAGAATAGTGGAGAAAGTATTAATAATTCTACCATCAAGGTTTGACGTCGTAGTAGTGTCCATAGAAGAGACAAAGGATCTCTCACGATTTTCATAAGATGAGCTTCATGCATCACTGATGTCTCATGAGCACAGACCGAATAGAGTAACAAACTCCTCATTGGAGCATGCATACAAGACACAAATGTATTTTGGTGAAGGTAGAGGTCAAGGAAGATCAAACTACCAAGGAAGAGGAAGAAGCCCACACATAGGTGGAAGAAGCAGCCCTAAAACACAAGTGGAAGGGGCAACAATCAAAATCCAAGCCAAGGCTCAAGCTAGAATCAAGCACAGTGATAGAGGCATGATAAATCTCAAGTCCAATGTCATTATTGCAAAAAGTTTGGTCATTATGCAAATTAATGTAGAAAGAAGAAAAATGACATGGGTAGTAAACCTAGTGTAAATTTTACAAAATAAAATCAGAACCAAGGAAGTGTGATTTTAACTTGTAATGTAGCACAAGAAAAAAAAGAATATGTATGGTTCTTAGGTTCAGGTTGTAGTAACCATATGACTGGAAACATAGAAATGTTTTCCTATCTAGATCAAAGTGTAAAATCTGTTGTGACAACGAGGACTGATAGTAAGGTCTCTGTCATGGGGAAAGGAAGACTAAACATACTGACAAAGAAGGGAGAGAATAAGTTCATGCCATATGTCTATTATGTCCCTGGCCTGAAATGTAACCTTCTAAGCATTGGAAAACTCATGCAAAAGTGCTACAATGTGTTTTTTTAAGAATGATGTGTGCACAATCATGGATAAACCTCCAAGTAGATAACTCATTGAAGAAGTGCATATGACAAGAAATAAGATGTTTCCTCTCAAGATCAGATTAGAATTTAAGGAAGGAGGTGTTGTAGCAGTTGTCACACATGAAATCTTTCAAGAAGAAGTGAAATATGAGAACTGGATATGGCATTTGAGATTCAAACATCTAAATTTTAGAGGTTTGAATTTATTGCATAGAAAAGGCATGGTAAAGGGATTACCACTCATAGAGAAACCATACAGCCTATGTGAAGGCTGCATCTTGGGAAAACAACACAACGAATCATTTCCAACAAGAAATTGTATAAGCGAAAAGACACCCTTGGAAATTGTCCACTCATATTTATGTGGACCAATGCAAATGCCATCATTAGCTGGCAACCATTATTTTTTGACATTTATAGATGATTACATAAGCAAGACATGGGTCTATTTCCTAAAAAAGAAAAGTGAAGTGTTTGAACATTTCTTCCACTTCAAATCTCTTGCTGAGAAACAAAGTGGACACTACATAAAATTATAGAGAACTGACAGAGGTGGAGAATATATCTCCAAAGACTTCCTCCGTTTCTGTAGGGAGCATGGAATTCGCAAGAAATTCACCACAAGGTATACACCTCAGAAAAATGGTGTAGTAGAAAGAAAGAATAGGACCATCATGGACATGGTAAGAAGTATGTTGAAGGCAAAGAATTTTCCAAATGAGTTTTGGGAAGAAGTTGTCAATTGTGCAACTTATATTTTAAATAGATGTCCAACCAAAGCTGTTATAAACATAGTTCCAGAAGAAGCATGGAGTGGAAAAAAGAAAATTTTCACTCACATGAGAGTGTTTGGATGTGTGGCATATGCACATGTCCAAGATTAGTTAAGGAAGAAGCTGGACAACAAGGGGGGGAAGTGTATATTTGTTGGATATAGTGATGAATCCAAGGCATACAAGCTCTACAATCCATCAACCAAGAAGGTAATAATTAGCAGATATTTTCAGTTCATAGAAGAAGAAGCTTGGGATGGAATTTTAGAGAAGACAGTGAATGTGAAGACATGTATTTCACATGAAAACAAAGAGGAATTGGTTGCAGAAATTAATTCCTCAATGATGGCTACTCCTCCACCAACACAATCTCAACATAGCACACCACAAGCAAGAAATAGAACAACCTTGAGAAACCAAGGAAGTGCTTCTCCAGGCACACCACAGGGATCAACAACTCCCTCGAGTTCAAGTGAAACTCCAAGCACATCTTCAGCAAATACAAGAAGACCAAGATTCAGAAATTTAAGTGAAATTTATGAGCAAGAAGAAGTAAATGGTACTGCTGGTCTGAATTATTTATTTTCTTTATTTTTTCATGTTGATGACCCAATCCATTTTAAAGATGCAGTAAAAGAAGAGAAATGGATTGAAGCAATGAATGAAGAAATTGCAGCAATCCAAAATAATGAGACATGCGAGTTAGTGGACCTCGCACAGGGATAATAAGTTATTGGAGTGAAATGGGTCTATAAGACCAAGAGAAACATTGAAGGAAAGATAGAAAGGCACAAAGAAATGATAGTTGTCAAAGGCTATAAGAAACAACAAGGGAGCGACTATGAGGAAACTTTTGTAGTAGTTGAAAGGATGGAGATAATGTGAACAATGTTGTCTATAGCAGCACAACAAAAATGGAAAGTTTATGAAATGGATGTGAAGTCCAAATTCTTGCATGGAGTGTTGAAAGAGGAGGTATATGTTGAACAACCTCCTGGCTATGAAATATAAGGCCAAGAACACAAGGTGTGTAAGCTGAAGAAATATCTCTATGGATTGATGCAAGCACCACGAGCATGGTATAATAGGGTTGATTCTTACCTCAGAGACAATGGGTTTAACAAGTGTAATAGTGAACCCACACTCTACATCAAAGAAAATGACAGGAGAATTCTTATTGTTGTTTTATATGTAGATGATTTGATTTTCACAAGAAATGATGTTTCTCTCATTACTGATTTTAAAGCAATCATGAAAAGTGAATCTGAAATTACTGACTTGGGTTTGCTAAGATATTTTTTTGGGCATAGAAGTAAAGAAAACAGAAAAGGGCATTTTTATCTCCCAAGAAAAGTATGTTGAAGAAGTTTTAAAAGGGTTCAATATGTAGAACAACAAGCCATCATCAACTCCAACTGTCATGGGGTTGAAGTTAAGCAAGGAAGATTACAGCAAGAATGTCAATCTGAAAGCATGGTTGATAGTCTAATGTATTTGACTGCAACTAGGCTTGATAAAATGTATGCAGTAAGCTTCAAATCCAGATTCATGGAGACACCGAAGGAGACACATTAGCATGCAAGAAAGATAATATTGAGGTATGTAAATAGAACAAAGGAGTATGGTGTTCTATACTCCGAAACTGATAATTTTAAGCTAATTGGTTACACTGACAGTGATTTGGCTGGAATTGTAGATGATAGAAAGAGCACACTAGGGTATTTTTTTTATTTCGGATCGGGAGCCATTTCATGGGCTTCCAAGAAGCAGCAAATAGTTTAATTATCAACAACAAAAACTAAATATGTAGCAACAACAAAAACAACATGCCAAGCAGTTTGGATGAGAAGGATGCTGAGGGATTTATGCAATGAAAGAGACAAAGGAACCGCCATTTTCCGTGATAACAACTTGGCAATTGCATTGCCAAAAAAATTTGTTTTCCATAAGAGAACAAAGAATATAGATGCTAAATATCATTTTATAAGAGAATTAGTTAATAGTTGTGAAACTTGTTTGCAATATTGTAGGTTAGAGGAATAGTTTGCAGATATCCCCACAAATCCATTAGGACATAAAAGTTTTGTTTATCCCAGGCAGTGTCTAGGAATGGTTGATGGCGCTAGTTTTGATTAAGGGGGAGTGTTGGAAATACTACCAACCACCGCCACGAATAAATAGTGGCAACAACCCACACCTTCATTGAATTTCTGTTGCAGAGAAGGATGAGGTTCATACCTCAAATCTACAGGTTTTGTTCACAATCCACTGGAAAATCCAAAACAGAGTACCGAGCCCATTCTTTGCATTTAATTTATATTTTCCGCCATTGACTTACCTGCTTGCTTGCACTTCGCCACCCGCAACATTTAAGTTTTATCCTTAAGCCTTTCGCCAAAGTTATTTACTCGTCGATGCGATATCGGCGAGACCCACGACTTACCTCCACCACATTAACCAAACCCTGCAAACCTTCATTATTTCTTTTATCACCTTATCACACTCCTAGTTTTTTAACTCCCCACATACCACAACCCACAACATTTAGAACTTACCTCTTAAATGCTCTTTCAAATGTTATTTCCCTGCCGATGCGATCTGGTGGGACCCACAACTGTACCTCATTACAACCGCCACAAACCTTAGTATTTCATTTTATTTGTTACATTTTGCATTTCGTATTTATTTCAGCTTACCGCGTCACATACCGCACTTCGCAATGTTTATGACTTACCTTTTAAAGCCTCCCGCAAGTTATCTTATTTTTTTGGCGATGTGATCACAAAGAGCACATTTCAAGCTTAGGAGGATAGCGCATACCATGCATCGCAGCTTGGGAACTTAAATGGATAAGCACCCATAGGTTAAATGGTTTAAATTGCGATATGATATGTTCCATGTCACAATCACACATCACAAGTTTTAAGTTCTGTCCCATATCCCGCATATGTTAAATGCTAAGATCGTCGATGTGTGATGGAGCGCTGGATGCGATGTGGTTTCGCTAGAGGAACCAATAAAACTTCATGTCCACTATTAGGTGTCTTCTGTACTCGTTTTTGTGTAAAAAAAACGGAACAAGAGCTGAAGGATTATTTGGTTGTTGAACGTCTAATCTGGCATTGAATTGCTTTAAATGTTCAGGCTTCGACCATTTTTTATAAAACCAAATGTAATTTCAATATGTTTTTGGAGAGTGGAATGAACCAAATTTGGACAAGAGTTGAATAAATTCCTCTTCTGTGTTTTCTTGCTATCTGTCTATGAATGTATGAATTGTATTTCTGCAAATGTCTGCATTCTCTATGTTGAAAGGGGAACACACTCCACTGTTGTTTCTTTATTTACAATTCCAACATAATCTGAAATGTAGATACAACATCATCTTCAAATATCACCTTATTCCTAGTTGGCTAGAAATTCCAAGTGAAAAAAGGTTGGAAAGCCCCAAGAAACTTCTCGTGCGACATCCACCAGAGTGTACACTCCTCGATGTGAGTGAAAGACCTGTATGGAAACTAAAACTCTAGAAGAATATTGTGAAAAATTTCTTGAGCCACATGACATTTGGTAAAACAGCTGAATATTGCCTTTCGATGAGATACAACAAAGTGGGCATCTCCTTGGTCCAGAGTGTCCATGCTTACATAAATTGTCCCAAGTCAGGTTCTTATTTTTCCAGCTCAATAAGTTGAAGATAATTATCTAAGTGGAATGTTCAACTGCCACACTTAGAAGCACTAGCGATGAGTATGTGGGACACAAATAATAGGAAAAATATACCTGTAGGTGTTCACATTCTAAGCTAAGTTGTTGAGAAGTGTGCCTCCCCAAGTAAGGAAATTCCCTTTTAGTTTAATGTAATATTGCATAGCACAACTCGTACCTGAAGTCTTCCCATTCAATTGCAGCGCACCCAACAGTCCTAAATCTTCAACATCCATCCAAATTCGAGGAATCATCAGGCCAATTATTTAAAAAATAAAAAAAATTCCATGGGAGTGAAGTCGATATATAAGAGGTTTGCTAAAAAATAAAATCCACCTCCATAACCTGAATGACATGGGATCCCATATATATTTTGTAACGTCCACCAAAAAAATATTTAAATATTTTGAGAAAGAATAACCAGACATTTTTTGAAGCTACACCATATATATGATCGAACTCTCCATTTTTCATATATACAAGAAAAAGACAACTATTCCAGTGCGTATGTGGCTCTACATTTTCCACATTAAAAACAAACAACATGCAATTTCTACAAACCATCAAACTTACCTAGACTAAACACTAACAAATGAGTTTAGAGTTATCTCGAGTCTTGACCAAGTGCATATTGGAAAAATAAATCTACTTTCTCCTAGTTATAATGAATTGGAGATGAAAAGGCTAAGGAGAGCTTCGACAACTTCAACTTAGATCCTTATTGGTTACACTGACAGTGATTGGGCTAGAAGTGTAGATGACTGAAAGAGAACATCAGGGTATGTTTTTCATTTCAGATCGGGAGTCATTGCATTGGCTTCCAAGAAGTAACCAATAGTTTCATTATCGACATCAGAAGCTGAATATGTAGCAGCAACAACAGCAGCATGCCAAGTAGTTTGGATGATAAAGATGATGAGGGATTTATGTCATGAACAAGACAAAGGAACCACAATTTTCGCTGACAAAATCTTAGAAATTTCATTGTCAAAGAATTACATTTTCCGCAAGAGATAAATACATAAAGATGCCAAATATCATTTTATAAGAGAATTAGTTAACAATGGTGAAATTGTTTTGGAGCATTGTAGGTCAGAGGAATAGTTTACTGATATCCCCACAAAGCCATTGGGATAGAAAAGTTTTGTTTATCTCAGAAAGTGCCTTGGAATGGTTGATGGCAGCAGTTGTGATTAAGGGGAAGTGTTGGAAATACTCCCAACCACTGCCATGAATAAACAATGGCAAAACCCCACACCTTCATTGAATTTCTGTTGCAGCAAAGGACGAGGCTTAGGACTCAAATATGCAATTTTTGTTTGCAATCCATTCCAAAATCCAAAACAGAGTACCAAGCCCATTCTCTACATTTAATTTCTATTTTCCTCCATTGACTTACCTACTTAATTGCACTTTTCCACCCACAACATTTAAGTTTTATCCTTAAGCCTTTTGCCAAAGTTATTTCCCCGCCGATGCGATATCGGTGGGACCCACCACTTACCTCCACTGCATTAACCAAACCATGCAAACCTTCGTTATTTAATTTATCACCTTATTAAAATCCCCATTGGTTAACTCCCCACATACTGCAGTCTGCAACATTTAGTACTTACCTCTTAAGCACTTCGTCGAATGTTATTTCCCCACCGATGTGATTCGATGGGACCCACAACCTTACCTCATTACAACCACCACAAACCTTAGTATTTCACTTTATTTCTTACCTTTTGCATTTGGAATTTCCCGTGGCTTACTGTGTTGCAACCTGCACTTCACAATGTTTATGACTTACCTTTTAAAGAATCCCGTAACTTATCTTATTTTTTTGGCGATGTGATTGCAAAGGGAACAGGTCAAGCTCGTGAGGATAACACATGCTACGCATCGCAAGATCAGGAGTTTAAACGGATAAGATCCCACACGTTAAATGGTTTAAATTGCAATGCGATATGTGTCACGTCACAATCGCACATCACAAGTTTTAAGTTATGTCCCGTATCACGCATATGTTAAATTTTAAGATCACCAATGTGCGATGGAGCACCGGATGTGATGTGGTTTCGTAAGTGGAACCAATAAAACTTCATGTCCACTGTTATGTGTTTTCTGTATGTGTTTTTGTGTATAAACAACTGAACAAGAGTTGAAGGACGATTTGGTTGTTCAACGTCTGATCCAGCATTGAATTACTTTAAATGTTTAGGCTTCGGCCATTTTTTATAAAACCAAATGCAATTTCCATATGTTTTTAGAGAGTGGAATGAATCGAATTTAGGGAAGAGTTGAATAAATTCCTATTCTGTGTTTTCTTGTTGTCTGTCTGTGAATGTATGAATTTTATTTCCTCAAATTTATGTATTGTCTGTGTTGAAAGGGGAACACATTCCTCCGTTGTTTGTTTATTTACAATTTCCAACATAGCCTGAAATGTAGATACAACATCATCTTCAAATATCTCCTTATTCCTAGTCGTCCAGACATGCCAAGTGAAAAAGATTTGGATAGCCCCAAGAAATTTCCCCTGCAACATCCACTAGAGTGTACACTCCTCGACGCAAGAGAAATACCTATATGGAATCTGAAATTCTAGAAGAATATTGTGCCAAATTTCTTGAGCCACATGACATCTGGTAAAACAGGTGCATATTTCCTTCCAATGCGATACAATAAAGTGGACATCTCCTCGGTCTAAAGTGTCCATGCTTGCATAAATTGTCCCAAGAGAGGTTCTTATTTTTCTAGCTCAACGAGTTGAAGATAATGATCTAAAGTGGAATGTGCAACTGCCACACCTAGAAGAACTAGTGATAAGTATGTAAGACACATATAATAGGAAAAATATACCTGCAGGTGTTCGTAGTCTAAGCTAAGTTGTTGAGAAGTGTGCCTCCCCAAGTAAGGAAAACTCCCTTCTTAGTTTAATGTAATCTTGCACATCACAACTTCTACCTAAAGTCTTCCCATTCAATTGCAGTGCACCAAACAATCCCAAGTCTTCAACATCCATCCAAATTCAAGAAATCATGAGGCCAATTCTTTAAGACATAAAAAAAAATGCCACAGAAGTGAAGTCGATATATAAAAGGTTTGCTAAAAATAAAATCCACCTCCATAACCCAAATGACATGGGATCCCATATAGGTTTTCTAACCTCCACCGAAAAAACTATTTAAATATTTTAAAAAATAATAACCATACATTTTTTTAAGCTACACCATATATATGATCCAACTCTCCATTTTTCATATCTAAAAAAAGACAACTATTCCAGTGACTATGTGGCTTTACGTTTTCCAGATTAAAAACAAACAACATGCAATTTCTGCAAACCATCAAACCTACCTGAACTAAATGCTAACAAATGAGTTTAGAGTTATCTTGAGTCTTGACCAAGTGCATATCGGAAAAATAAATCTACTTTCTAGTAGTTGTAATAAATCGGAGATGAAAAGGCTAAGGAGAGATTCGACAGCTTCAAATTAGATCCTTATTGGTCCAGGAGATGTTCTTAAACTATAGATGAAACTCAATTTCAAATATAATTTTTCTCATCATGTTTATTACGCTCATTAATTTCAAATTATTATGCTCATTATGGTTACGATGTTTTGTTTTGAAAATTTTATGTTTTCGTTAATTTAATTTATTAATTTACTACTCACTTCATAGGAATGGCTTATCAGTAGCCCGACGAAGTTGTGCGAAGTGTATAGGTCCTTCACAATCTCCAAGAAGTTAATTGTGCATAGGTTCTCTATATTTTGCACAATGAATTTTTTCCCAAATGAATGTAGTTTAAAAAATCTATAGAATATTTAGAAATTTTGGTAAGATTATGAAAAAATAATTTAGGTTATAATTGTTAAATTTTAGTATTTGGTTGCTCATAGAATTTTTGATAGTGCTAAATCTATTTCTACGATTAACAATGCAATTCAAAAACTCCAACTAACTAATTTTTTGAAAAAAATATTCTAAATTCAAAAAAAAATGACACTTCTATTGCATGTAGAAACTCCCCAAAATAATGATATGAATACTCTTTATTAATTAAATAAGTTAGGTGTTCCATTATAACTAAGAAAATAGGTTGACTTTATAATATAAAGGTGAATGGTGGTGGCAATTGTTCCAAAATTCTTATGCTCATTATTCTCACCTGTTTTGTTTGTGAATAATTTATGTTTTTGTTATAATTAATTTATTGATTTACTATTCACTTGGCTTCATCGTAAGCTGTTCATTTTGAAAAAAAATAAATTTTATGTAGAAGTTTTTTCATTGTGCAGAGTATAGAGAAAACTCCACACAATCAAAGTTGTTCATTATTAGAATAAATAAATAAATAAATAATTTTAATTTTTTTACTGTTTAATTTTAAAGTGACAGTCAAGTTAGACACTAAATTGGTATATAAGATCTTTTATTTATGGAACAAAAGACCCAGTTCTACTCACATGCTCTTTACCATCATATCTATACTCTTAATGTAATTAATACACTTCTTAAAAATATATGTAAATCTTTCACCAACAAATATAAACTCAAATGTTAATATTATGTTATCCACTTAGAACCTATGTTCAATTAACACTATTAAAATAAACTATTAATAATTAATAATTTTTACCTATTAAAAAACTTTCCTATTAAAATGAAACATTAATAATTAATAATTTTTTATCCGAACGCATGTCATTTAAAAGTGATTACAATCAAAAATTAATGTAAGAGATCGACGGTAAAGGCTAAAAAATATCAAAATACATTAATTACAACGAAGTTCAGAGAAGAAAATAGTTTTCAGAAAACGACCATCACTATTACCAAAGAAAGGAAGAGCATAATCACTTCTACCCAAGAAAAGAAAAGCACGAGCTAGAGCTGGAGCTCCCGGAGTGAAAAGTAGTTTTGTCCGGTAAATTTGATTTCATAGATGAATTAAAGAACATACTTAAAGCTATGAGAATGGTTATTAAAGAAAATAAAATCTTTTTTATCTCTTCCTAAGCAGGATTTTTTTTTAATAAAGAAATTTGCAGTAAGAAAAGAAATGATCACTATTATAAACTTGATTTGCGTCACTTTCTATACTGCAAAAGTTAAATACATGTTGCATTGGTATCTTCTTGGTGGTTATCCTTGTTGTTTGATGGTACACCCAGAAATATCCAAGCAAATGCATATTTCACTATTGCAATGGTTATTGTTTAGAGAAAAACTATGTATGGAGTTCATTATGGATATATAATGTATGAATAGTTTTGCAAAAAGAAACAAAGACGAAACACATTTTGTATGCTGCATCAAATAAACCTACTCTAAGTGAAATTAATTCGAGACAAACCATAAATTTGATCTGATCTGATCTGTGTGGTGGTGATGCAAGAGAGGTCTGATCCGATCTAATTTCAATCACATTGAAAAGATCACATTAAAACAAAATCAAATGATCTGATTCCACCGAGATTACACATGTGGATAAATAAATCGTATTTAAATTTAATAGGCTATTTTTGGATTTGAAATTGAAAACATCTAGATAAATAGATTATATTTAAATATAAGAAGTTTTTTTTGGATTTTAAATTGAAAACATGTACAAGTGAACAATATATTAAACAAAAAATACTCTCTTAAAATCAATTTTTGTTTCACTTATTTGTTTAAAAATCAAAATTTCTAACACACAATTCCAATATACACCACACCTACATTCTAGATACACTAATTAATAATAATTAGTGTGGTTCACCACTGAAAGTACTAGCTGTCGTAATGTCTAGATTGGGGGATTTTGGCATAAGCTTCTCTCAAGCAACAGAATAGTAAGCATATGCCAATTGTATATTTATATACATTTATTGTCGAACTTAACTAAGCTTTAATCACATGGAAATATGTTTTCATTATTGAGGAATGATTATAAACCTTTCATGGAAATATGCATTCCTTATCTTGAAATTTGTGGATAGATATCAATATTAACGAGATACAAATTTATATGTAATGAATTGCAATAATGTTACTGTGATATTATGTAGAAAAATGAAGATTGGCGAACCACCTGTATGGCAAAGGTCCCTCATACACTTCGGTCTATTCTCGGAAGCTGCATTCACTGCCTGTATAACATTCATGAAATCTAGTATCGTCCATGGAAACCACAACCCAAATAGATAAATATAAATAGATTTCCTTTTAAGAAAGACAAAGCAGGAGCATCTTCCGAAAGCCTAGAAAATAAATTAATCAAACCCAATGACGCGGAGCAGAAGCGGGTAAGCATAGGTTGAAGGGAGAGTGCCCACATATATCTATTCTTTGGCTGCTTCACCCTCCGGATGAAACTTTTAATACAAAATTATCAAAAATATTTCAAGATAATTAAAAATTAAAAATTATTTTTGAATTTACGAAAACATAAAAGTATTTAACATTTTTTAAACTTTAATTAAAATTACAGAAACACGGCACACGAAACGAAACGAACGTTATATTTTCCAGGGAGGCAAAGACTAATAACAAAAAAATGTTATAGAATTAATAAAAACCATGAGACCATGCCTTGTCCCATAAAGAAGCGGAAGGTAAGGTCTTTAATTGGTTGTTGCTTTCCAAAAATATATGGAAATCAAGGTATTTTGGTTAAGGACCTACAACCCAATTAAAACCCTTTAACCAAGGATAGATTAATAAATAACAAGTTTTTAAATTTTATTTCTGGATATATATATATATATATATATATATATATATATATATATATATATATATATATATATATATATATATATATATATATATATATATGATACTTTAGTTTAATTTTGTATTTCTTAAATAATTATAGATTTTATAATATGGTAAATGATAATTCATTTTGTTTATAATTTTAAAAGAAATTTTTAAGTGTTAAATTAATTTGTTTATATAAATAAATTTTGTTTTGTAGTTTTGTTTTTACCACATAAATTAGAAATTATGCTCTATAATATTTGCATATAAGTTAATTGTATCTAAATTAACTTAGAATCGTTTTATGGGTCTATCAAATTTGATTTTGAACTAAAATTGATAAGAATGTGTAATAATTAGCTTAAATGGATATACTAAAAAGAATAGAAATCTAAAATAAGTAGGTGATAATTATGACAAAGTTTCTCATAAAGTGTATTCCATGTTTATTTTTTGAAGTTAAATATTATAATTTGTATTAATCAATGTTTAACTAATTTGAGTGGTCACCACTCAAATTTATTGCTAAATTAATTTCTCACTCAAGCACAAGGGCTTACATAAATTTTAGATAATGGTGGGTAATAATACATGGTAAATATATTTAGTTATGTTGGAAGTAATGCTTCCATGTGTTGTTGTGAGTTGTCATTGAGAGTTCCCAAGTGTCAATCTAGAAGTTGTGAGTTGTCATTGGGAGTTCCCAAGCGTCAATCTAGAAATTGTTTCTTATGTATGAATTGTAATTGTGATCTAGATGTGTGGAAGACAATGTTTTATGTCTTATATATTATAAATATATCTAAGTGTGTTAATAACTATGTGATCTTTCTATTAATTTCTAACCATTTAAATCTTAATGTTTTCATATTATTTACCAGTTTGAATTATTGTAAAAAACAAGATATTTCAAAATTATTTATGGCACACAAAATATATATTTTGTAAATTTTAAAAAATTAATTTTAAAAAATTTAGAAAAACAACTTTGTAAATTTGTTATTATTTTCTTAATTTGATTTAAATTATAATTTTTAATAATATTTTAAATGTAATTGATTAAGAGTTTATATTGTGATCCGTTAATGAAATCAACCCCACATATATAAATTTGATGATAATATGAACCAAGTATGATGGAGAACTGTCTAAACAACATCACTTTATAGTAACTTTCCACTGAGATAAACAACAGTCAAATTCAGAATATGAAATTGGAGAGGCACTAATCTCTAGGTAAGATTCTAAGGAACATAAAGGTGGTGATTTGGGTGAAAAATGAACATTGGATCCAATAAAATGTTCACAGTTTTATATCAAAATGTGAGGACTGAGGTTCTTGTTTGTATCTATATAAACTAATTTTTTTCGCCCAAACGTTTTTCATTAAAAAAAAAAATTATCATAACAAAAAGGTTTGGCATATCCAATATTATAGTTGAAATCTATTTTTTTGCCCAACCGTTTTTCAGCGAAATAAAAAACTATTACCGCTGGGAATTTTGGCCAATCCAAGGTTCTTGCTAACTTATCACCGAAAAGTTTGCTCAAAATTTTCAACGGAAAACTTCAATCAATTCAAACTATGGAATAAAATTTTCCATATCCAATGAATATTACATAAATGACTCATGACTATTAACCATGAGAGAGAGCGAAAAGGGTTGGATTTACTTTCATGAGAATTATTGATTGCAGTGCAGGAAAGAGACAACATACAACTACTACTAGTAAGTTATTGATTGGACTGCAACGTACAACATTATTCCACAGACAAGTAAATTATTTAGAATATGTAGAAAAAATCGTAGTGTATGTCAGTGTTTGATGTTCCCAAAGCGTTTGTAATGAAAATATACAAAAACTTTCCATGAAGGATTCCAACAAACAACTTCTCCATTTTTCATATTTTTTTCAGAAGAAAAAAACATACTATATATTTTTTTGAGCAAAAAAACATGTTGGATTATACACTTTACCAATACAGAGTTATATTCAAATTACAATGTAACATGAGTATGCCCAACATATAGAAACAACAAAGTTATAAACAATTCAATACCATAAACATATACAGTTATGTGTGATCAACAATTTCTATTCTCTTAGAGAGAGTGACTCGAGAATTTCACACTTCAAAATATTGCATACTTCACAATTCGATACCATAAACATATACAGTTATGTGTGATCAACAATTTCTGTTATCTTAGAGAAAGTGACTCGATAATTTCACACTTCAAAATGTTGCGTACTTCAATCAATTATTAATAGCAAAGGTGTTACATTTATACTTGGAGAATTTAGTTGGCTTTTCATAACCGAGAAAAAAAAAATCTTTAACTATATGAAACTAATCTATAATTATATGAAACTATATACAAAAAACGCTGAAAGATTACAACATTTTCACCCTTAATTCAAAGCATCATCTAACATACCAAATAAAAATATAATTTTTTCAAACTTTCATGCTCGAATGCTTTGGTAAAGATATCTACAATTTGTTCTAAAATTGGACAAGAGTCAGATGAATTTTTTTGGCTTCTACATGATTTCAAATCAAATGATACTTGGTGTTGATATGTTTGGTTCGATCATGAAACTTTGGATTCCTAGCCAACAGAATTGCAGAAGAGTTGTTGACAAATAGAGGAGTTGAAGCTTTTTGTTTCTCCTGCGAATCTTCAAGTATTTTCTGAAGCCAAATGATTTCCTTAGTGGCTTGAGCTACTGCAACATATTTGGCTTCGGTGGTAGAATCATCAGGAACATATTGCTTGCACGATCTCCAACTGATGGTTGTTGATCTAACATTCATCGAATATTCGGAAGTTGAGACTCAATTTTTTTTCTCCATCAAAATATGAATCTGAATAACCAACAAGATGGAATTCTAAAACTTCAGACTATTTGATGTCATAAGTTTGAGTTCCTTTTAAATATTTCAAAACTCTTTTTGCTGCTACCCAATTCCCCTCACAAGGATGAATCATAAACCTCGAAAGTATTCCAACAACAAAGGTTATATGAGGACAAGTAATAGATAAATAAATCAAACTTCCAACAAGTTGCCTGTACTTTATTGGATCTTCAAACAACTTACGTTCTTCGGAAGTGAGTTTCAAATTTTGCTCCATTGGAGTAGCAACAAGATTACATTCCATCATACTATATTTTTTCAATAACTTATCAACATATTTCTTCTGAGAGATGAAAATAAGTTGTGGTTTTTTATCAACTTCAATTCCAAGATAATAATGAAGTAAACCTAAACCTGTCATATCAAAAAAAAAATTAAATTCATTCTTTATAGATGATATATATTCATTATTGTTTCCTGTGATCATCAAATCATCAACATATATAACGGATCCTCCAAATTTCTTACGAAAAGAGTTATATCATCTAGGTTAGAATGTTTATAGTTTAATTTAAGATGATGTTCAATTAGCTTCTCATACCATACTCGTGCTGCTTGTTTCAAGTCGTACAAAGACTTAATTAGTTTGCAAACCTTTTGTTCTTTCCATTTAACGGAAAATCCTTATGGTTGAAACATGTAAATATCTTCTTTCAAATCTCTATTTAAAAAGGTAGTTTTGACATCCATATGATGAATTTTCCATTCTTTCTTAGCTTTAATAGAAAACAAAGATCTAATAGTGCCCCATTTAGCTGTAGGAGAAAAAGTCTCTGTATAGTCGATACCCTCTTTTTGTGCATATCCCTTCTCTTCAAGTCTTGTTTTGTGTTTGTCTAGCAAACCATCAACTTTATACTTAGTTTTATAAATCCATTTGCAACCAATAGGTTTGATTCCAGTAGGAGGATCCATTGGCCTCCATGTGTTATTTTTTATGAGAGAATCATATTCCTTTTGCATTGTATCTTTCCATTGTTCATAACTAGCATTTTCTTCAAAGTAAGTAGGTTCACAATCCACAAACAAATGATATTCATAATGAGAATAGTTACCTAAGGAACTTCCAGCCTTAAACTCATCATATTTCTCTGGAAATGTTCAAATATGAGCTGAACTTCACAAAGGTTGTGTACAAAGTTTTTCAAGAAGTTTCTCATCTCCTTCATCTGACTCGATTCTTTCCATTTCTATCATTGTTTCTGTAGAAGCACTTGCATCAACCAATTCCTCATCAACAACAATGAAATTATTGTCATCAACCAAAACCAATTTCTCATCTTTGAGAGAAGGAAAATCCAAAGGATGATCTAATATAGGAATCTCCCCTTCAGGATGGGGAAGTATATTATTTGATTCATAATTAAGGTTTTAGGCATGCACTTTTCTATTTGATTAAGTTTTCTATCAATAGTGAGGGAATCTTTATCAGTTTCAAGAAAAAAAAAACCTCTTGACAAAATAAAATCTTTGTTCTCTTCATCATATAATCGGTATGCCTTAGAAGTCATGGAATACCTTAAAAATATACATTTTCTACTTCGTTCACTTAGCTTATTCCTCTGAAGTTTACAAATCAAAGAATAATATTGAGAACCAAAAATTTGGAAATGTTTAACAGCAGGAAGACGACTATACCACATTTCATATGGAGTTCTATTGTTAATGACAGAGGAAGGACACCAATTTCTAATGTATGCCACATAGAGCATTAATTCTCCCCAAAATATCAATTTTACATTCTTAAAAACATCATTGACCTTACCATATTAAGCAATTTTTTGTTCATTCGTTCAACAGCACCGTTTTGTTGTGGATTATATAGTATTTTGGTTTGGTGTTTGATGCCATTCTCTTGCAAATATGTTTAAAAAGCATGTGAATTATATTCTCCTCCATTATCAGTCCTTATAGTACCAATAGTAATTTGTGCTTCATTTGTTATCAAGATATGAATATCTTAAACACATGAAAACCTTGTGATTTTTCTTTAAGCAGATAAACACAACACATCCTCGAATAATCATCAATAAAAGTGAGTATGTATTTATTTCCATTCACATTTGGTACAGGCATTGGACCACATAAATCAGAGTGTATGGGGCTTGATTTCCTTGTAGCTCTAAACATAGAATTCTAAAAAGACTGTTTGTGACGCTTGCCCAATATACAAGCATTACATGGGGTCAATTTTCTAGGAACTGTTGGAAGTCCCTTAATCTCCTATTATTTCATAATTCAAATAATTTCATAATTAACATGACCGAAGCATGCATGCCATAATAAATAATATGAAAAAGTATCATTTTGTGAACCAAATAAGTTGTGCTCAATGCAACAGACGACATACCATGCAATTTCAACAATTTATCTTCTTCCACACTAGTCATTACTAGTTTATTGTCAGCTGCTCTTCTAATTTCTACTTTACCATGAAATATGTGAATGGAATGTCCCTAATTTCTTATTTTTATAAGAGATAACAAATTTCTTTGGAACTGCGGAATGTAAAGAACATCATTCAAAATATAATTTGAAAGTCCGAGAATTTTTAACTGAATTGAACCAATCCCATATGGTTTGATTTGGGACTTATCAGCAAAATACACTACTCTATCAATATTATCATTGAATTGATCAAAAAAATCTCTTCAAAAGGTCACATGACAAGTGGCACCTGTGTCTAAAACCTAACTGTCATACCATGAAGAAAAAGAAATACTAAAAACATCTTCCATGTGGAAATTACAATGAAAAACAAAATAATGTGAATTCTCTTAAGACTTTCCTTTGTCTGGAATTATATGATCCTTCCTTTCAAGAAAATTTTCTCTTCTTTCATTAATTTTCTCCCATGGAATACTACAATTTGCATCAATATGTCCAATTTTACCACATCTAAAACATTTTATAGCTCGTTTATCAGATATTTATTTATCATTATGCTATCTATCTCCCTGAATATTTCTACCCCACTACCTCTATAATTCTTCCTACCTCAACCTATATTACCCTTAGGATTTCTGAAAGATTCCTCTAGAGGTTTTTGGTATTTTTGAGCAAGACATGTAGTTTTGGTATTAGAACCATTAGATGTTTCTTTATTTCCAAAAGCCTTCTCTCTTTCTGCAATTTTCCTTACTACTTTGTCAAAATATAAATATTTTAATTTCCCACTATCTTGGAGAGATTCCAAGTAGTGTGAATAACTAGGGTAATGATCTTTTATAAAGGAAGTAAGAGACAAATCAACTTTAACTCTAGTAGATTCAATTTCATGATTGATGGTTTTAATTCCATAGGCAAGTTTTAGAGGATCATTGTTGCTCATTTCTAGATTAAATAACTTCAACAATAACTAAATTATCTCCAATTCAGAATGTGAATCATAAATATCTTTTTTTATATGGAATCATAAGTTGTTTTACTCTAAGCAATGTATATGCTTACCTCTTCTGAGACTAAAGTGGAGATTAAGGCAAAAACATTCTTATCCTTACTTTGCAAGATCGTTGGTTGTTTTCACTCATCGGGATTCTCTAGTGCATTCTCTCCTTCTCCTTCACAGACTCCATCAAATAAATCATTAAAGATAAGAGTATTTTTAACTTTTCTAAACCACTCCTGGTAATTTTCCTTTCCAGAAAGGACAAGCCCAATTAAAGATACCAGGGAGTTCATATTTTGATCAGCAAAAAAACTGATTTTGATCACATGCAAAGAATTTTTTCTTTAAAAATTTTAGATTCAACCATAAAAAAACTTGTGTAATCACCGATAAAGATTTCTCTAAAAAACTCTATTTTTAACAAACTGATTCAATGCTTTAGTTTTTAACCAAAAGCAGACACAAATTTCTCTTAAAAAATACTTTGTTTTTAACTTTTCAGATTCAGAGGTTTTCGTTGTTTCTTTTTTCTCAACAAGGCACAAATCTCCTTTAAAAGAAATTGTGTTTTGTAACTTACTGATCATCACCAAAACCGACATTGGAAAAGCAATCCGATTTATTTTCCTAGCAAAAAACTAATCCTGGGGCTCATGCTGACAGTCTCTCTTCACTACCACACTGCAACACTGAATAGGCAATCAGTTAGGGCAAGGGTATTCTTATAACAAAAACATCTAACTAACACTTGTTCACACCAAGGGTCTTCACACAGGAAAATTTACAAAAAAAAAAATTGTTATTAGAAAACAAAATCATGTCAATTAACCAATTTCTTCCTTTACTCTCACACTACACATGTACTTATCAAGTAGACCATGGAATTTGCACCGAAAAATCACTATAAATTCTGTGAAGAGGTTCTTCAACTCATACCGAGGTCAACAATTTCACAACTTCACTCCAAAAAAAAAACGAGCAAGTGTAAATGCAAACGCCTCCATTGGTTCACTATACGAGAAGGTTGATTAAAGTCAAATTATTAACACCAATGTTGTTGCACATCCATAGATCTCAAGCTCCAACTGCTCTACTAGTCGTGGTCCTCGGATCTCAATGCCCACTCCATGAAAGTGCTCTGATAGTGTTGTCAAATTAGGATCATGATTTCTCTACCTTGACATTCATTAAACTTTGGATTATGTTTATGCTCAAGATTTTAGTTATGATTCCCTAACTAAATATAACTTCCTAACTGTAACTAAACTACCTAACTGTAAATACATAATCCTGTAGGATTACAACATAAACTAGTAAAATATAAAAGTCCACAAGAGAGGGATCTAAAGTGAAAAAATCAAAACTGTGAGGTACAAAAAGTAGCACCAAAAACACGAAGGGAGATCTCACAATATGTGAAGATATGGAATCATATAAATAATACTAAGGAAGATGGATTGTGATCTATGCATAGACTTTATCCGCCTCATATAATATGTAATGAAAACTATCAAAAGACTCGAAAAGTATTATTTTAGATAAATGATCAGCTCCAGCGCTCGTAGTATATAGATATGTTCCATCCAATGTGTAAGGAGAGGAGAAGAAAAGCCATTGTATGAATTCATGCAGTTAATGATGCCCTATGAGTCCCCATAAACAAATAGGGCTTCAATATAAAGTTGTCTGCAAAACCATAATAGCCCCCATAGTGAAATCACCTTTGCACAAGTGTTAGTGTTATTTCCACCATTCCAGTAGAGTTTGTAACAACATATTTGATCCAATTTGACCTACGACCGACATCCACACAACTTATTTTGTGCCACGACATCAAAGAAATTAGTTGGATATGAGATAAGGTGTGATAATAAATAGAGGGAAATATCCAAAGGAGGTGGAGAAGAATTTTTTATCCCCTCCGAGCTCTGAATAATTTTATGAGTAATCTAAATAGTAGATACAACATCATCTACAAAAATGACCTTATTACTAGTCGTCGAGTCATGCCAAGTGAAAAAGAATGGGATAGCCCCAAGAAACTGCCCCCGCTGCATCCACCAGAGTGTACACTCCTCGACGTGAGAGAAAGACCTATATGGAATTTAAAATTCTAGAAAAATTGTGTGCCAAATTTCCTCAGCCATATGACACTATTAAAACAGGTGAATATTGGCTTTTCATGCCATACAAAAAAGTGGGCATCTCCCTGGTCCAGAGTGTCCATGCTTACATAAATTGTTCCAGGTCAAGTTATTATTTTTTCATATCAATGAGTTAAAGGTAATGATTTTAGGTGGAACGTGCAGCCGCCATACCTACAAGAACAAGCTATAAATCCGTGGGGCATAGATGATAGGAAAAATATACATGTAGGTGATGATCAATGGTTTTAATTTATGTCAACCCAAGCGACACCAGGGGTTGCACTGATATTTCATAGGAATTCCGACTTGAAAATTTACTCTATTACGAGTAAAGGATATTTTTTGTGGTTTCTACTTATCAAGATGTTTCCGTTGATATATGGCATGCCACGTAATTCTTAACGATTTGAGAGATATTTGTGTTTTAAGTTAGTAACACCAATTAGTGCACTAATACCCCATGGGGTTGTGGCATGACACTAATCATTGGTTGTGGTCATTTAATTTTTAATAATTAATAATTTTTTAAGCTCCTAAAATGCCTCCAACATTCACCTGTTGAATACCCTCTCAACCTAAGCATTTATACAAATTTTTACCCTCATATCCTCCTCATGTAAGGATTTTGCTACTCATAATAGGTCATTGTGGAATTTTCTCTATAGATATTTTTTGCAAAGCTTAAGATGCTGAAACTAAAAATGCATTTGGATGAAATATTCATGAAGTTCATGTCTGAACTTCAGTTATTTTTTTGCTATATTTTTGAAGATATGATCTGAGGAAGTTAGGGTTTCATTTCAAATAGGTGACATTGGAAAAATTGTCATAACTTTATCTCTGAGAATTGGATTCAAATTTCGTAAGAAGTGATAAAAAGAGGACAAGATGTAGTTTGTTGTTTATCGTTTTCAGGACAAAAGTTTGAAACAGTGACACATGGAACTTCGTACAAGTTCACTCTACTAAACCAGTCTATAATCAAGTCATCGTAGTATATTGGGAATAAATATATCTTGAAGAATCCAATGTTTATCAGACCTACGGGGCTAGAAAGAGGACTCATAGGGATACCATAGGATGAAATTTCAGACCTTGGAGATTTGAAACTATACATATACAGTAGATTCAATATCGAGCTTTTAGACGTCAATAAAAAATATGCATTCAAGGATCATTGTAGTAAGGACAACACATCAACAGTCAAGGGTAAGTCTGCTACAACAAGGTATGTATTATTAGTGTTTTAATCTTAATTTGAATATCATCTCTGAAATGTGTTTTTATAGGACAGTGTAAGTATTTTGTATGTATGTTTGATTGGGTTTTGTTCATAAATGTTGAACTTATTTACATTTTAACTTTGAATATTTCTCTAACATATGGTTTGCAGGACAATGTAAGTATTTTATTTGTATATTGGTTTGGGTCTTGCATGTGCAAGAAGGAAGACACAATTGGACAACTTAGACACATACTAGAAGGACAATGCAATGCCAAAGTACCATTACTTGAAGCAATCACAACAATACCTCAACAAGTGCTAATTTTCAAGGAAGCAGTGTCAAGTCAAGTATGGGGTCGTGTCAAAAGTCAGTATTATAAACATCGTCGTTGTAAAATTGTAAAAGAGTTAATTCACCTAGAGTTGGAGATGCATTTTTGGGAGGTATAAGTGTCATTGTTGGGTAATGTTATGGTTGGGTTGTAGGTCATAGTGTGATTGGGTGATTTGTCTAGTTCAAGAAGATCATTAGAATCATATTTTATCGTCGATCATTATCCCTGGTACGGGAGTCCACAATATTGTCTTATTTCTGATCATTATAGCGTCGAAGGGAGGTGCTAGGTTGGTGCATGAATTCACCTACAGGTTAAGAGTCTGTGAACACTTCAGGGTGGTAGGTTGGTCTAGGATGTCAGGGCATCCATTCAGTTGAGTACTAAAGAAAACAAGGTGTTGGGGCGTCCTTCTAGTGGGAGCTAGAGAAGAATTATTTTCTAGAATTCGAATAAGTTGCACCTTTCATTTCAGTTGGGGTTGAATAGTAAAGAATTTATTATAAAATCATTCCGTGGGTTTTGACCTAGAGGGGGTTTCCCACCTAAAATTCATGTGCCTTTTGTGTTCTATTGTTTACTATTTTTACTAGATAAACATCAAGAATAATTGAATATTAAATAATGCTCTGAAAATATTTAAAAGTGCTAATTGATAAAAAATATTGATTACCCCACCCCCCTCCCCCTCTTAGTATTTCCAAAAATTGGTATCAGAGCTTGGTTCCTTCTATAGAAATATAACAACTAGAAGGAGGCTGTGAAGTATACTAAGAATATAGTTCCTTTGTTCAATGGAAATAACTATAAACTTTGGAGTGGAAGAATGCAGGTTCATTTGTTGGCGCAAGGATATGAAGTACGACCCAGGATGAACAATGAAAGAAAAATATGGTATATGATGTAAGGGATAAATATATCATTATCATTGGGCTTATAAAATCTGTCTATCTTAAGGTACTGAGTTGCAAAACTTCTAAAGAAGTGTGGGGCAAGCTTGAGAATATATATGCAGGTCACTTAAATGTGAAAGAAGCAAAGCTTCAAATTTACAGGGAAAAATTTAAGCAACTCAAAATGAAGGAAGATGAAAATATTGATTCATACTTACAGTGTGTTGATGAAATAACAAATGCATTGGAAGGTTTGGGAGAACATGTCAACATGAAAACTTTTTTCCGAAAAATCCTTAAAATCTTGCCGTCAAGATTCAACCCAAAGGTATCTGTCTTGGAATATAATTCGAATCTAGCCAAAATCAACAAATATGAATTACATGGAGTGCTTATGGCATATGAAATGAGTATTGAAGAAGAGGATGACAGATATCACCTAGAAACAACATTTGCCACATCCAAGAAAACTAGTAAGGACAAGCATACTCCGAAAGCGAAAAATTGTAGTTGTAAGGAAGAATATGAAGAAGAATTTTCAGATAAATAATTTTCCTACTTCACATGAAAAAAGAGAATAGGAATGATGAAATTCAAAGGTAAAATTATATTGATATTTTTTTATGTTGTGTAACCAGCTCCAAAAATAGAAGAAAAGAGATATCAACGCCTTAGAAATAAGCCACTTCAAGGGGGCAACCTCCAATACATTACATAAATGAAAAATTCTTGGATGATCCATTTTACAAAACCTCCTTTCTATATATAGGAGTCCATGGGGCCATAATGTAATCCTAGTGGGCCACAATGTAATCCTAGCCGACCTAACAATAATAATTTAAGGGCACAATAATAACAAAATGGGGGTTACAATGGTACAATAATAATAATAAGGGGGTTATACTAACAACAATAAGGGACTATACTAGTAATATAGGGACCTAACATGCCCCTCTCCTTCAAAAAAAGTGTTGTCCTCAACGCTTGAGTAGCTCTAGGTGCTTCTGTATAAAATTGTCATCCTCCCATGTAGAATCTTCAGTGGGTAAGTTCTTCCACTTGATGAGATACTCTGAAATTGATCGATTCCGTAGTTGTCGAGTTCTTGTTTCCGTGATTGCTTCAGGTTCCAATATGATTTTTCCTTCCTCATCAAGTTCTGGTAATATTGTTTGAACTGGAAGATTTTCACCGATAACCTTATTTAAGCATGAAACATGGAAAATTGGATGTACTCGCGAAGAAGCAGGAAGCTCCAATTTGTATGCCATAGTACAATATTTTGCAACACCTTGTAAGGACCATAGTACTTTGGTGATAATTTATTATCCTTCTTTGCTTGCTTGAGGGACATTTTCTTGTATGGTTGTAGCCGTAAAAAAACCCAATCTCCTACATCAAAAATTCTCTCGCTGCGATGTTGATTTGCCTGTTGTTTCATTCGATTTTGTGCCAAATTCAGGTTATCCTTTAAGAGTTGGAGAACTTCTTGCTAATGCTCTATGTGATCTTCCACTGCTTGAACCTTCGAATTTTCCCTTAAATATGATGTGATGGATGGTGGATGGTATCCATAAAGTGCCATGAATGGGGTCATTTTTGCCGCAGTATGGAAGGAAGTGTTATACCACCATTCAGCAAGAGGTAACCACTTGACCCGTTGTGTTTGTTTATCAGATACAAAACAACGAAGATATCCTTCCAAACATTTATTTACTATCTCAGTTTGACCATTAGATTGAGGATGATAAGATGAGCTATGAGCTAATTGAGTACCCAAACAAGAAAATAACTCCGTCCAAAAATTTCCAGTAAAAATGGGAACTTTGTCGCTCACAATAACCCTTGGGCTTCCATGTATCTTTTGAATTCTTTCCATAAATGTAGTAGCAACTGTACTTGCTTTAAATGGATGAGATAATGCACAAAAGTGTGCATACTTGGTAATTCTATCAACTACCACCATGATGACACTCTTTCCTTCGGACTTAGGTAAACCTATCATAAAATCCATTGAAATCTCCTCCCAACGTTGACTTGGAATGGATAAAGGTTGTAGAAGTCCGGGGGTCTTAATTGTTTCCACTCTATTTTGCTGGCAAACCAAAAATTCCACCACAAACTTTTGAATATCAAATTTAAGGCCATCCCAAAAAAATTCTTTCTTCACCATGTGGTAAGTTTTTAAAAATCCTGAGTGTCCTCCTAAAGGAGAAGTGTGCAATTCCAGAAGAATATTTTGTTTTAGTTGGGAAATCTTACAAAGATATAAGCGATCTTTGTACCATAAGGAATCATTTTTCCAACTAAATGTATCAGATGTACTAGGATCTTGCTGCAACTTTTGAATGAGTGTCCATACATCTTTGTCCTTATTCCATTCATCTCTTTCTTTGGTTATCCAATCTGGTTGGATAATAGAAATGGCACAAAGTAATGCTTCCACCTCTTCATTCTTTCTTGAGAGTGCATCTGCAAGAAAATTAAGCTTTCCTTTTTTTTAGATTATTTCAAAGTCATAACCCAACATCTTTGTGACCCTTTTTTGCTGCTCTTCTGACGATAGTCTTTGTTCCAAAAAGTGTTTAAGACTATCATGATCATTTTTTACCTTGAAGTGTCTTCCCATTAGGTAAGTTCACCATTTCTTTAGTGCGTGCAGTATTGCTAACATTTCCTCCTCATAAATAGGTTTCTATAAATATTTTCCTTTGATTGGACGACTTTCAAAAGCAATGGGTCTTCCTTCCTTCATTAAAACCGCACTAATTCCATTTCTTGAGGCATCACATTCCACAATAAAGGTTTTTGTGAAGTCTAGCGTAGCTAAAACCGATGCTAGGCACATTGCCTCTTTAAGACGTTCAAAGGCCTTAGTTGCTTCAGTAGTCCATGAAAATGCATCTTTCTTCAATAATGTTGTTAGAGGTGCTGCTATTCTCCCATATTTCTTAACAAACTTGCGATAATACCATGTTAGCCCAAGAAATCCTCGCAACTGCTTTATGGTTGTGGGGACTTTCCATTCCTTAATGGCTTTAATTTTGTTAGGGTCTACTTTAACACCCTCGTGAGATACAATATGACCCAGATATTCCACCTCTTTTACTCCAAAGAAAAATTTGGATTTTTTTGCATATAATTGTTTCTCCTGCAATAGTTTGAGCACCCTCTCAACATGTTCAACATGATCCTTCCAAGATCTGCTGTAGATTAGTATATCATCAAAAAATACTAGCACAAATTTTCTAAGGAAGGGTTTGAAAATAGAATTCATCAACCCTTGAAATGTATAACGTGCATTGGTAAGGCCAAAAGGCATGACCAAAAATTCATAATGACACTCATGAGTTCGAAATGCTGTTTTTGGAATATCTTTAGTCTTCATTCTAATTTGATGATATCCTGAACGAAGATCCAACTTGGTAAAATAAATTGCTCCATGTAATTCATCCAATAATTCATCAATCACAGGTGTTAGTATGAATTCTTCGTCGAAGTGTACGAAAAAGAACCACTTTAGCTACGCATAACTAATAGCCCTAACAACAATAGAGGCTGCAAAACATCTTCAGATCTGCAATTAGTAGTAAAAAATGATGCAACAAACAGATCTATAAATGGAAAGACATTAAGCAGAAAAGTAAAGAGTTTGCTCCATGCATCCAACAGACAAGACAAGAACACGATTTTTGAATGAATTTTTTATATTACAGGGCACCTGGGAGGAAACAAGAAGGTGTATCCAGATCTCCTCAATGGGATGGGTTCTTTGTAGTCCTCAGCACTTCAGATCTAAGCTTTCTCTCTCTTGGAGATGTAGAAAACCCAATGTAGAAGGTAGAGCTCAATGGGAGCAACAATGGCAGAAAATGAGACCGAGTGTATAGATCCAGAGTGATCTAGTATGCAACAAAAGGTGAAGAATGAAGGGGAAAACCCTCCTATTTATAACAAAATATTGGGTCATTCTAGATCCTGGTGCATGATTAAAATAATGTTAACCAAATCTAGATCCACCTCTATGGAATATTTTATTATTATTTGTTGGAGGGAAAGGGACTTTGACTTGGGTCAAAATCCCTTGATTAGTGAAGAATAAATAAATAAATGATTTATTTATCCTTTTAAGGAAGTGGTTGAGATATAATCAAATAAATAATGATTTATTTAATTAATAGCGGTTGATTTGGTCATATTTAACAAGGAATATTATTTAAATAATTATTCCTAGAAAATAATAAGATAACTATGGGTTTATCTCATTAATTTCTTTTGTTTTTGGGTTAAACATGACTGGGAATAATAATTAAATTATGGTTTAATTAATTATTCCTTTTGGGGTTTCCTAATTAACATAGTGAAAGCAGTTTTACTTGGGGTAAAACCGGTCTTACATGGTGTACTTGGGTCCATCTAATGATGAAAGGTTAGATGACCAAAAAATGGTGTAACAGATTGCCCCCCAGCGTGCGAGTGTCAGGAGCAAATCGTATGAACGAAGTACGTTGTAAGAACACAATCACTAGACAGCAAAAAGGGGTGTCAGAGAGAGAACTGTGAGGTAGATAGTGTGCTGAAGGACGAGACCCTGAGGAGACGAGACTCGCAGGTGCAACAAGTCTCTTTTATGAGAGGGTACCTGTGCTGAAGGCGGCGGGGGAGGTATACCTATGCCCGCCGTGACAAAGTACAAAAGAATAGTGTGTCCAGTAAACAAGGGACCGAACCATAGAGTACAGCTGGCATAATCAAGGGCCAGATAAAAAATATAATGAAGAGTCTCACATACATGCTGTGCCTGGGATAACAGCCAGGACTAGTACAATAATATCTGGGTACATGAGATAAATACAACCCAAATGCCCCCTGTAAATGGGGAAGGGCTCACAAAATCTGACTGATACATGCAAATCATAGAGGTGCTGCAAGTGGCTAAGGCCAACATCATCGAAATCTGGAGCGGCATGAAAGGCTGCAATGAAGAGGTCATCCGGGTATGTGGGGGGCTACCTGCAGGGCCACCCCCTCATGAGGACTGAGACATCTCACACACGCCCGGGAATCATCAAGAGCTGCTGCTGGGTCACTGGACTAT
>JAXQQM020063870.1:0-57467 GCA_034641835.2 Pinus albicaulis
CTCCGTGATCAAGTGGTGTAGCTTCATCTGCTAAAATTGGACAACTAGGTCCAAACTCCGGGTTGTGCTGCTCAAATGACGATCGCAATATTTTTATTGGATTCCTCTTTCGGAGAGGTGTAAGATTGATCTAAAGATCATCTCGATCGGATGAGCAGAACATGTACTTTGAATTTATTCCACTTATGTGCTAGGTTGGCCTGGAATAAAATATTGACTTAAATGTCTTAAAGGACGTGTCACACACCCCCAAAGATTCCTATATATTGGAGAGACTTAGAGTTCATTTGACACACATTGGTGTGGAGGAATTCTCTCTCTTGATGGCGTTGGAGCTGCGTATTCTTTGTTTGGGTTGTTCTGGGGTTATGTGTGGCACGCTTGGCTGAATGACCTATTGGAGACTTTGCTGGTAGAAGCATCCTGCTGATCGCCGTAACGCCACCATTTCTTACTTATGTTTTGGCTTGTCTTCTATCGATCAATTAGTATGCTCTATCTTCTTCAGTATTGTGCCCTAATCTAAAATGGCATAGAACATAAGCTGAAATTAACATGGTATCAGAGCGAGGTTAAGACAAGCCCTAATTTGTTGCAATCATCGAAGAGAAAATGGGTTTCTCCCTCTTCAGTAGCTGTTTCAGATTCTTCTTCTCATTTTTCCTCGTTATTTGGGTTCCTAAACCCGGATGGAATTAATGGTGATATTTTTTCAAATGCAATTTCTGCGCTTCCAACTCGCATCATTGGTGATTTTATTTCAAATGAAATTTCTTCGATTCCCTCTGGTAGCAATGACGTGGTTTATTCGGTTTTGGATTCGATTGTTCTCAGCATAGAATAGCTCTCAATCCACGAATTGAAGGCTTGCATGATACCTGAAAGCCCTTGTATCTTAGCTCGAGAAGTCTCGACCACTATCTCGACGCCAATCTCAGAGAGCGGAGGCGCTTCAGTGTTAAAGGGGTCTTCTTCTAGTTTTCCGATTAATCCATGTTCAAAATGGGGGTTGATGAAGCTCACGGAGCATTGTGGATCGTAGGTTTCCTCCTCTCGGCACTCTCATCTCTTGCAGAAATTCGTTATGGTTCCGCATCGAGGTCTCTTTCCCTGGGGCATTCAGATTCGGACTACGGATTTGATGCAACGCCTGTCAGCCTCAACGCTTTCAAAGATGATGTCCACAACGATCTCATTGTTCATAGTTCTGCTGCATTTTCGGATGGTGTCAGTGGGGTAAGGCTGGATGATGTAGGGATGATGTAGGACCCTGGGAAGCCCGATATCGTGGTTAAGAAAGCCGCAATCTGAATTAAGGTTGCCACTGCAACTGTAGGGTGTCGCTGCCCTTTAAAAAGTTCTGGGCATAAAATAGCTCAGCTAAATCTAATAAATGGGATCTTTCGATGAGCTGCAATTTTTCCTGGGATCTTTCGATGATACCAGGGCTCTTACATGAGCAGACGTCGATGAATTCTTTCAGAATCTCAGAAGGAAAGAGACGGCATCTAGAGTGAATCGGTTAAAATTCATAAATGTCACAAGCCTGAATGCAAAGGTTGGACGCCGACAAAATTGAAGAGGCTACCATCGACAAAATCATCGCAATAATAATTAACGCGAAAGCATAGATGATATTTTTTTTTATCAACGCGTACAGCGGTGATGCCTCGGGCAGCATTGGGCGCAGCAGCGGTGAGGTAACATAGTTACAGGTGGACGCGTCATGAGATCCCGACTTCTGGGCACCGTCTCCGAAGTTTTTTTTAACGTACATTATAGATTACGATTGAGATGAACTGGGTGTTGGTTTTACAGTTGAAGGGAATTGGTTTTAAATGCTGACGATGGTGCTAAACACGTAAGTAGTTTTTCAAATCGATATGTTCACAGTTTTCACAAGTGTAAACACACCTTTAAAACATTCAGTAGTTATTTATTCACGAATAAATGATATTTTGCGGGGCATAGATATCTTATTTACATGGTAGGTGGCATTTTGAATGCATGCAGATCATTTAGAAACATTCCTAGACATAATGTGGTCTCATGGACTGTGATGATCTTAGCATATGCTATGCATGGTTTATGCCGTTGAAGCCCTCCAGCTCTTTGAACAAATGCAAAACTCTGGGACAAACCCTGATTCTGTAACCTTTAGTGGAATTCTGTACGCATGCAGTCATGTTGGCTTAGTTGATGATGGATGGAAATACTTTGACCTCATGTCTAAATATTATCACATAACACCTTCGATGGCACACTATGCCTGCATGGTCGACCTTCTAGGCCGAGCTGGGTACTTGTATGAGGCACAAGATTTTATTGAAAATATGTCAATAAACCCTGATGCTACCATCTGGGGTTCTTTGCTTGGTGCCTGCAAAATTCATGCTAATATAGACCTAGGAGAATTGGTGGCAAACCACCTTTTTGAGTTGGACCCAGCCAATGGTGTACCGTATGTGATTTTATCAAATATGTATGCTGAAGGCTGTCCAATGACTGGATAGTGGATGGTGCGGCCTGCTAATGCCCTAACAGAAATTTACAGCTGTATGCAAAAAAAAAAACTCAGTAAAGCCTTGAATTACTAAGCATCTCTTTTGGACAATCCCTGGAAAATAATTATCATATACAGTTTTCTGATATGTTTGATAAAACAGTAACTTCTGCAATTGATTTCTTGGCTGCATGTATATATCAGGGCCTGCAAATTATTGATTATCATCAGCAAAATTCATTTCTATAGAAGTCATCTATAAGATTTTCATTCAAAACTCTGGATTGTCTTGAAGATTCAGGTCACTTTGATGAACAAAGTAACACATGTAACATATATTGATGACTTGAGGGGCAGTGTAGTGCCTCATTGAACAGTATTATGATACTGTTGTCTAGTGACAGTGGTTGTGAACTAGCATATACCTGGACTTAATCTATTGGCAGTAACCTTAAAAAGTGCCTTGTCCAGTTTTATCCTATTGGATAATTGGGGCTGGAACATTGATGAGCAGGAGTACCATTATGACTGTGCTAGATCTGCATGGACTGACATGAAGAAGGGTAAATTCTGTGTTTTAACATCTGTATGATCAGTTCCTAGATTTGTGAAATCTAGGAGAAAAATCGCAGAACTGAGATCTGAAGTCTTGGGCAGATCTGTAAATAAGAAGCAGTGCTGGATGAGATGTCAGATGTAGTAGATGAAGCTCTCAAGTGCAGAATTATGAGAGAAGGAATCATGTTTGGATTCCTAGTTCTATGGGTCGCAGTAAAGAGAGCTGGTTGAGGAAGCTACAACAAACCTCCTCAGAATAACAAGACTTCTAACACAAGCTGAGGCTTCTTGATATATTCTCCCTGTTGGACAGTGACATAGATATACACCTATGTAGCAGTAAGCATGTGACAGTAGCAGTCCCACATTGGAGCGTAATGGTAAAATGTGTTTCTACAGCTTTCAGACACGTTGCTGGAAGTCTTTAGCAAAAGAATGTTGTCCTGGATGGTTTTGACTATGGGAGAATAAAACTCCCTTCCAAGCTGGTGTCTGAGATGCCCTCATTTTAAAATAGATGTTTCTTTTCTTCTCTCGAAAGAGAAGCTGGCATTAAGAGGGAGAATATATCTATATATGCTCCTGAACAGATATCTTTGTTGAACGAAAGAAGATCCTCATGGCTCAGGGACATATGGCTTCAGAGGGGGAAATTCCGAAAGAAAACCAAGAAGCCATATAAATAACAGGGTATCTAGCAGCCATGAGTACTATTGTACAATCTGACCTTGGATCCTTTGAGGAAGTCGTAAAGCATCAAGTCTGGAAGGATGCTATGCACGAAGAGTATGAGTCCATTATGAAGAATGATGTCTAGGATGTGGTTCCAAGACCATAGGACAAAGCAGTTGTCACCTCGAAATGGCTCTACAAGATCAAGCATGGATCTGATGGAAGTGCTGAAAAGTTCAAGGCAAGATTCGTTGCCCGTGGCTTCTCTCAAAAGGAAGGCATAGATTATGATGACATATTTGCACCTATGGCCCGATACACCACCATTCGATCTATTATAGCCCTTGCTGCTACGCAAGGATGGAGTCTTCATCAGATGATGTGAAGACCGCATTTCTGCATGGTGCGATAAAGGAAGAGATATATGTGGAGCAACCTCTGGGGTTGGAAGTCCAGGATCGAGACACCCATGTCTGCAGGTTGAAGAAAGCCCTCTATGGGTTGAAGCAAGCACCCAAAGATTGGTACGAGAGGATAGATAGCTACTTGATGAAGCTGGGCTTCACTCGAAGTAATGTTGATCTGAACCTTTACTTCAAGGTTGTCAAGGGAAAACCTCTCATACTAGTGCTGTATGTGGATGACGTCTTCCTGACAGGTGCTGACCCTCTCATTCATCAGTGCAAGAGGGTGCTCGCTGCTGAGTTCGAGATGAAGGACCTAGGTCGAATGCCTAGGCCTGAAGGTCTCGCAGAGACCTGGCGAGAATTTCCTTTCTCAAGGAAAATACATTATGAAGTTTCTGGTATGATGGACTGTAAGTCCATGGAACTCAACTTTAAGAAGTTGTGTAGCAGCGTTGCTGTGCCCGTCCTACTGAGTATCGTCAACTCATAGGGACCCTGATGTTCTTAGTGAACACCTGTCCGGACCTATGTTGTGCAGTGAACACTTTGAGTCAACACATGGTTGATCATAACATTCACTGGGTTGGTGCCAAGAAACTCTTGAGATATCTCTGGAGCACGATAGACCATGGGCTGAGATACACTGCCGGGAGTACGACACTCCATGGATATACTGATGCCGATTGGGTTGGCAGTGTGGTGGATCGCAAAGCACATCTGGATGCTACTTGACATGTAGATCTGCTTCGGGCAGGAATCTAAAGTCGGTAGCCTTGAGCACCGCTGAGGCCGAATACATTTTAATAGGTATGGCCTGTTGTGAAGTCACTTGGTTGCGAAAGCTCTTCTGTGAGTTGTTCGAGCATGTGCCAGATGCCACCGTTATCCTTTGTGATAACTAGAGGGGGATTCGTTTGTCATAGAATCCTGTGTTCCACGAACGATCCAAGCATGATGATGGCTGGTACCACTATCCGGGATATGGTACAGCGAGGCGCCGTAAGGCTCGATCATATAGGAACTGATGAGCAGGTCGCGGATATTCTCACAATGCCCTTGGGGAAGGTCATGTTCCTAACCTTCCGTGAGAATCTTGGAATCATGGAACGACCCTATGGTGTGGGTCCCGTTGGACGATGAGCTTTGGGAGCTCTAGGGGGCTTTGGGGATAGCTTCTCGGAGCTATAAGCACTTATGGTGCTTCTGCCCCACCGTTGTGATTATTGAGTTGGTTCGCCTCTCATTTATCTGTGCCCCGTATGCATCCTACCCATTGAGTTAAGGGCTCATGGGAAGTACCTCTCATTTGGCCAATGAGATGGGAAAGGCTAGAGACTAGTAGCAAAGATTGATGGACGCATCAGAATTTGCCGTACTCTCTATCTAGGATGGCACGGTCCAACCACTTGATCTGGGATCAAGTCTTGTGAGGTCTCGTACCTCTGCCTGACTTCGGGTCAGATGAACCAACTTCGGGTTGGTTGGAGACTCTTTGTGAGTCCGATAGAGGTTTTGACCTCTGGGCTGAATCTGTCAGCCGGGAATGATGTCTTTGTGACTAAACCACTTTTGTTCTGAAATAAAGAGGCCAGCAAAGCAAGTTACGGCGGGATGACGCACGATGTTTGGATTGCACTAGTGGACGGAGTTCTCCCTAGTTGAGAGGGAGTGTTAAAATTGGACAACTAGGTCCAAACTCCGGGTTGTGCTGCTCAAATGACGATCGCAATATTTTTATTGGATTCCTCTTTTGGAGAGGTGTAAGATTGATCTAAAGATCATCTCGATCGGATGAGCAGAACATGTACTTTGAATTTATTCCACTTATGTGCTAGGTCGGCCTAGAATAAAATATTGACTTAAATGTCTTAAAGGACGTGTCACACACCCCTAAAGATTCCTATATATTGGAGAGACTTGGAGTTCATTTGACACACATTGTTGTGGAGGAATTCTCTCTCTCCTGATGGCGTTGGAGCTGCATATTCTTTGTTTGGGTTGTTCTAGGGTTATGTGTGACACGCTTGGCTGTATGACCTATTGGAGACTTTGCTGGTAGAAGCATCCTGCTGATCACCGTAACGCCACCATTTCTTATCTCTATTTTGGCTTGTCTTCTATCGATCTATTAGTATGTTCTATCTTCTTCAGTATTGTGCCCTAATCTAAAATGGCATAGAACATAGAAGCATCTTGCTGATCGCCATAACGCCACCATTTCTTACTTCTGTTTTGGCTTGTCTTCTATCGATCGATTAGTATGTTCTATCTTTCTTCGGTATTGTGCCCTAATGCGAAATGGCATAGAACATATGCGAGAAATAACGAGTGAGATCAAGAGATCGATTTCTCAAGTGAGCGGCACAACGGTTGTCGGAGAGATCATCGAGGAGATTTTCTTATATTTTTCTACGGTTGGAGATTTCTTGAGGTGGAGGATACAATGCGGGGAAGGGGAGAGAGATCCGGAAGAGACATCGTAAGGGCCACGGCCCAGGGGCGGCGCAAAGCCACGATGGCGGCGGGCACACGTGGGGAGATCGCAAATTGTGCCGTCGGATCGGGTTTCGGTGTCGAGTCGGGGTGTGAGACCGAGAGGGCCGAAAATCAAGCATCTAGCTAGCATATCGATCGGCCGGGAGGGAGTGATGCGGTCCCCTATCGGTTTGACGTCGTGACTACGTAGGCGGCACTTTGGGGCTAGCCATTTCGAGGGTTGGATCGGTGTCGGATTGCCGGTGATAGTGTTAGGTATTTCTCACTAATTTTTCACGCCGGTCGGATACGTATTGGATGGCCGGTAAGGCATCCTAGATTGTATTAGGAACCATCTTGCTTAGTAATACAAACCCTCAAGAAACGCACAAAAACCCACGAAGGAATTGGCCAAATGTTGACCACGGGAATTTTGACCCAATTTCCCTAGCTCCTCTAGTATTGGTCGAGTTAGGATCTTTGTTTGACACCTCAAATATCCCTAGAAAATCGCCAAATTAATCTTGGCTTCTCCTCAATAAACCCGAAAGGGTTCCCCCAAAGCTTGACCTCAAAAATTGGCCCTCTTGGGCTTTAGCACTGTGAGGCTAAATCGATCCTCCTGTAAATCGCTGCGAAAACTCGAAGTCTCGCAAAAAGTACATCCTGTTAGAGGCTCCAAGCCTCCCCACCAAATCTCGTTGAAACTCCCTCTCTTCTCACCTCCCGGAACAACCAAATCCTCTCGCTCTACGTCCTCCTCTACGTAGTCTCCTCCTCTGCGCGATCCCGGAAAGCTGGCTATGCTTCCTCTCGATGTTGCTGATGTAAATTCTCCTCACAAGGTGTGGAACTCCTCTCCGAGTGGGCACTCGAAGCCCCCGAGGTAGAGGTTGAGATCTCAGCTTGAAGATTTCGTGTGTTAAACAACGGTCCGAGACTTGGCTCTCCAGGCTCAAGCATGCTCGTCAAAAATGACAAGAAGAAAATAGCTGAGTGAATGAATGCCCAAATGAGCCTTCCCTTCTTCCTTTTATCCATTGAGGCCCAACGTATGCCTTGGGTCCCACCTTGCCCGCCTACGTTGCCTCTCCTTGGCCAATCATGTGCGGCCTTTCTCCCTAGCCAATCCCATTGGCTCTTTTTCGTGCCTCTTCTACGTTGCCACCTAAGACCAACTCGACCCCACCACTAGAGCCATAATTTTCCCTTAGGGACTTTAGGAATTGACTTTATTTGGCATAATTATTAATTGTGGGTCCCCTACCCACTTTATTTCCGCCCAACATTAGGATTTTTCCAAAATTAATCAAAATTAATATCCCAATTAGCCGACTACTAATTTGGGGGATATTATAGTCCTCCACCTCGCCAAAAAATTGCTTGTCCTCAAGCAATGCCCGAAAGCCTCCTCTCTAGGTGAGCAGCCACACCCCACTTTGTCACTACAAAATGTGCACAGGTCCCAATGCGCCACTAAATCTTCCCCTATCCTCTCGCATCGCCCACGATATGAAGGGATCTCTCAATGCCGGGATCCCAAGCCATCTGTCCAACATGAAGCTCCACCGCTCCGAGTCACACCATCCTGCCATGCTAATGAAGTCCCCCACTCCATCGGTGACTCGCTAAAGCCCAATGGAAGATCTGCAGTCTCCCCATGTAGTATACAACTCACCCCTAGAGGTTATCGAGTTGTGTAGAGTTGTAATGCTCGGGTCCCCAGTTAATCTCGTGAAAGGTGCCATGTCGCTATGCCACTCAGACTATGAGATACCCCCCATCGGGTGTGCAAAATGTATCCCTCTCCTAGGGCCTTGTGGAGAAAAAAATCGTGAAGGCAAAGCTCATCCCGCTCGGGCATCTCCATGTTGCCGATATCTACCCCTCCACTCGCTGGATCAACAACATGATAAGTCGCCTCGCCATGCAATGGAGGTCTCGATGCTCCCCCACATGTCAAACCCAAGGTGGAGCTGGATCACCGTGCCTCTATCCCTACTCATCACAAAGTGGAGTGATCCACACGCAGCGGACCCTGGATCCCCAACCATACGGGGGAGCTCACAACTCCCACTCCTGGTGGGATGCGCTGTGTAGCTTGCTACTGCTAGAACCCATTTGGCCCTCATCTGCGACCCCCGTATGTATCCCTGGGTGGACCCCAAGTATCGGGAGTCTGTCCACGCATGCGTACGTGCGCTTTGCTCACGCGGACCACGTCGTGATACTCGCTATCCCAACTCCTGTTGATACACCCGGATACTTCTTGGAGTCACGGGTGCCCTCCTATAGATGAAATCTACCATCCATCGTCCCTCAAATGTGAGCCCAAGGGTGGAACATATCCTACCTTGGTAATCAACCATGCCATACCTAAGCCCGGACTGTCAACTCATGCACCTACGAAGTGTGCCGAACCGGAAAGTCTCCTCCCGGCTCATGACACGCGTATCTCATCCAGCCGTCTAGGGGTGAGCCTCCCATGCCTGTCGCTCGAATGGAGAGTGTCAAGGGGCACCAACCAAACACTGCGCTGCCATAAGCAACACTAGAGGATGATGAGTAGGTATGTCCCAAAGGGTGTGACCAAGAGTCTACATGCAGATGCTCAAGAGTAATCCTCCATATGACACTCTCTACGCCCTTAGACCTAGCGATAAGACCCTCGTAGCCCCTGTCTCTACTAAACGTGGTGTCTCCGGATGCTCAACAAGATCCTCATCAATCCAAGGTGAGGCGCATCCCATGGTACACCTATTGCGTCCATATGTCTCTTTGGAGGCAATGCTCCGAGCAGCACTTTCTACGCATCATGTGTCACCGCATACCACCAAGTATCAACCGCACTCCCTCAACACCGCACAGCCAGTATGTCGCAACACTGTACACCAATGGATACAGAAACATGCTCTATCGTCTGTCATTGTCATGTGTCCATCCCGTCACTCGCACTGTCACTCCCCACATGTACTCAATGCGATAGGAAGCACTCCGCTCCACAACACGGTCGACATACTACAACACACCCCCATGCATCTCCATGTCCATCTACAAGACCATTTCCCAATGATGGATGCTCCTACGCATCCCCGGGGTGTGATGGCCTAACATTGTATCCATATGCGTCGGCCCATACTCGATCGGTACCATCACCTCCCATGCCACATCACCATACTCTCCAATGAATGGATCTCCCTTCCAAATCCTCCCTAAGGGACCCAAGAAGTGAACCTCCGTGGGTACCAATAGCGATGCCAATCCTCGCTCTCCTCCTTCGTGTCCTTCGTGCGCCACACAAATGCGAAAAATCCATTGAAGGGAAGGAATTTGAGGATGCAACGAAGTATAGACAGACTTGTAGGAAGTCTCATCTGCGACTACTACCGGACCCGGACATCTCATTTGTTGTTGGAATACTCTCCGAGGTTTATGCAAAAAAACTTGTGAAGGACATTGGTCTACCGCAAAACGAGTTCTCAGAAGTACTTGAAAGGGACTCAAGGCTTTAGACTCAAATATACACAAGTGGGCGACTTGGCTGGTCGGATACTCTAATTCGGACTTTGATGGGGACAAAGAAGCCCAGGGTATCTACTTCGGAGTTATACTATGAGTCTTGGATTAAGAGTTGTCTCCTAGAGATCACGCAAAAGCGATCGGTTCCGAAGCGGTATCTCACAAGCGAGGCCAGAGCAGAGGGCGACAAAGGAATTGTGTGGCTCAAGAAAATCCTAGAAGATTTGCGAGATGAAACAAATGCATTCAACTCCACTCATGATCGACAACACTTACACAATAAAGTTGGCCAAGAACCAAAAGTTCCATGATCGAACGAAGCACATCAATACAAAATACCATCCGATTCAACATCATGTTGAGGCCAAAACTATCCATCTATGTCATTGTTCCACAAATGAGCGGAACTACAAACATCTTCACCAAAGCGTTTGGGAAGAAAAGTTTGAAAAATTCGAATGATGCTGTGACTCACCAACATTCCTTCGGATAAGAATGTTGACACCTAATCTAAGGGTTTGGGTGAAATTGTATAATAGTGTAAATTAGGAAATAAGGAAGTCTAAGAGACATTGGGAAATGAATCCGAATGGTCTCACCTCCATGTATATATTCATGTACACCCTCTATCAAATTCATGTCCAATTTGTGGAGTTACCTCCGGTGCGACAAGAACATTCTCACCCACATATTTAAATTAATTCACTTTAATTATTTAATTTCCCTAAGTTAGACTTAAAGTCCCCATTAAAATAATTAATTATTTGAATAACTTAAAGCTCCGAGTGGAATTTCTCCAAACGATTTCGGGTCTTGGAGATCTCATGTGTTCTAGCCCCTCCCACAAAGTTTCAAAGCTAGAACACATCGATGCTACCCAAAAATCAACACTCCTTCTTAGCGAGGAATGTGCTCTAGCAATACTTCAACCTCGAAGCATCACCTAATCCACGGCATTGGTCCTCTCGCGATGCGATGCTCGGTGTTGCCCCTCATCCTTTGTGTTGTTGCTATACGTAGTGCTAGCCATGTCACTGCCACTACGACACTACCCTCATACGCATCTTGTGACTCCCTCTCAAATGTTGCATCATCTTGCCTATGACTGCTACTGCTAATCGCTGACCCGTACTGAAACTCGAAATTGCTAAGAAGTAAGCAATGAATACATCACCCAAAATCTAACATACAAGTCGACTCCGGGGTGCACCGTGTGAAAATTTTCGAATATTACTTATGCGAAACTCTCTTTGTTAAATCTTGATTTATTTATCCTACTTAGACAAGCTATTAATTTGAAATATTCAACATTAACATCGAAGTAAACACATTAACGGTCTATACGAATACAGAGATCTAAATTGAATACATGCACGATGACAAAGTGACGAAATTTCTCCGGACAAGCCGTCCCAGAGAAAAACCCAATGCGGGAAACGCGGGTCTTCCCGGTACGCTCAAGGGGTTTTATTATTAAAGTAGAGTCTAAGTACAACAAATCTCGGGGCACCAAAAGCTGGTTAACTCGACAAAGAAATAAAGTTTAAACAATTCTGTGGCGATTCTGCTGCGTGAAAGACGAGAAAAAATTGGGCGGATTCACACCCTCATCGGGATTTACAAAACTCAACCCTTTTCGATCTTCGAGAAACCCGGCACGGCTCAGCGAAGCCCTGCGTCAACAATGCCGACTGTGTCCCAGTACCGAGCCTCTTAGGAAGGACTCGCATCACCCCATACTAGGTTACGATGCCTAAGCTCGGGGCTCGCATCAACCGTTGGCCTCCTGCTACCTCTCGCGCCCTTTCTAGGCTTACATAGCCTCCGCGTAGCACCTAATGGCTTTTGCGTCATTTGCGTAGGTATTGCTCCCTTGCGGCGCTCGATCCGTCGCTTCTTTTTGCTATTCTTTGCACTCTTGGCACGGGATCGGATCTTCCCTGCGCTAATACTACCCTGCCGCACTTGAAACACTCCCGGAAATTTCGTAGCAAACCACGCCTTAGAGTTCCGACTTTAGTCTCGGTGCTCTGTTGTGTGTGTTCTCCCAACTAACCCCAAAGCCTTTCCTTTATACTTTTCTCGTTGAGAAACCAACGGTCGTGATCTAATCTTGAATCGGCAGCCTAAGATTAAAAGAAAGTTTGATCCGTGTGACTTAAGTCATTTCCATCACATGTTTAAATTAATTACGTTTAATCTTTTAATTTTCCTAAGTTAGACTTAGGGTCATTAATTAAAAAATATTAATTAATTAATTTTCTCTTAAACAGGATGGAATTTCTCAAATCCCTTTCTAGGTCTTGGAGATCTCATGTACTCTAGTCCCTCCACAATGTTTGGGAGCTAGATCACATCACGATGCTACCCCCAACACTCAAAAAATCTCAATACGCCTCGATACTTTGGAAGCACCCTGCTGACGTTAATGCGATGTCCCTGCGGTGCCCTCCGCGTTGTTGTTGTTGCACGCTTGCGTAAGCACTGCCTCTCGTGTTGTTGAAGTCCATCAACCTCCGCGTTGCCTGCTCATAGGGCATGTTGTGGCGAAATGTCCTAATTCGCCACACACGAAGCATCTCGGATTCGACCTTTGGAAAGGTCATTCTTCTTCCTCCTCTATTGCCCATGTTGTCCCTTAGATGTGAGAGTCGCATCTTCCTCCTCCTTCTTGATCTTGATCCCTCCATTGCTCATGCCCGCCTTGGTCATCCTCTGATCTCTTCTTGTCGAAGATTTGCCCACATGTTTTCCCAACTTGGAAGTGTTGCTAAGCCCAAGATGCCTTGGACAAAGTTCTCCCACTCATCGAAAACTACATTCGAGCCGAGTCCTTACCATAAGACCTTCATCGGGTGTGGCCCCCAAGGCAACTGAGTTGATCCGCGATCACCTTCAATCTAAGGAGGAAGGGGGTCGATCTCTTCTCCCTTCGGTATACGGAATAGTCGAAGTTGATTCTCCGAAGCATTCTCCTGCGAACGAAGTCCCTTGATACAATGTAGTCAAGGAAGTCACATCTCATGTGTTGTATTCTTCTCGGCAACGTATGGGACCGCATGATCCTTGACTTTGTCCCGCGGTCAGCGCTGCACTCGCTTGAGCCTCCTCATACTTCTTCAACATATTAGCATCAACGGGGAACGACAAGCATCGCGCTCTCGGCGAGATGCTTGATACGATGCTCATCTAGAACCGATAGGATTCTAGCCTTCCGGATGACAAAGTTGGATGCTCCATCCAACCTGTCTTGATCCCTCGATCGATGTGTGGCCATCTCTCGCTCAACTCGAAAGATGTCAAACTAGTTCGCTTCTCCCCTCTTTGTTGCTGCCCTAGTTTCTTGGCTCTAGAAACCCTCTAAAGAACCCGCTCCCTGCGAAAAATTATTTCCCTCCGGAAATCCTCCGCCAAGCGATGTCGAATCGGTGCTCTCTAATCACTCTTTGTTGCCGTGATAAGCACGAGATCTAGACTTCTTGGCAAGAAGTCCGCCGCTTCTTCCCGTACTTTGCCACGCCCCTGCTAGACATTGTTCTCCACCAACAAACAACAACTGCTAAAGAAAACGATGCACTTCTAGCCACAAAAAACCGAAAGACGGAGGCTCGAAACCCCTACGTTGGCCCGACAAACAACGCAGGCCCCATGCTCATGCTACAATGTCACCCTAGTTTGCGACGCGGGCTGCGTAAGCCCCTCCCAGTGAGCTGATGCTCCTTGCCTCTTGCGGATCCGCATTGTCACTCGGGACAATTATCTTCCTGCAACAAATTTTCTTCGATCTTTTTGCGCTCGGTGGTTTCGACTCTACTTGATACGCAAATGCTGCGATACCCGTAGAAAAATTCTATTTCACCCGGTTTTCGCTTTTATGCTATTACTCCCAAAATAGTTAAATGCCCTTTCCCATAACCATACATTCAACAAGCTGGGAAAAATAAATTTTGCTGAAAAACACAAATGTGCAAAATTTTTCGAGAATCGTAAATGCGAGAAATAAAATAACGAGCGGTAACAAACGAGTCATTCAACACATCATAACTCGGTATTTTTGGTCAAGGGTGACCGCTGGAAAAACCCCCTACAACTCTTGGGGAAAACCGGTTCGAAAGCTCCTTCTTATTTTACGGAAAAAATGCTTTTTTACAGTCGATAGAAATATTCGACAAAATAAATAATCAACAGAAACGGACTTTTACAACTTATCTATTTTTCCCGTGCTTAACCACCGCCTCGGAAAACGCACAAACGACAAAACGGGAACGTGACTAAATGCGTACGGATTTCTCGATTTGCGTACCCGGAAATCGCAATAAATGTTCGTACGGCCACCTTGAAATCTGTACTACGGCAAGAGTGCACTGTCCGTGACGAACTCGAAAAACGTGCCAAAAATGCCGCAGAAACTCGCTCGTGCAGAGATGACCACTATGCCGCCTCGATTTACATGCCAAAATCTTCTTACATCTTGCCCCTTGTCATCGGCCTCCCCCTAGGGAAACCGTGCAAAAATCAGCTTGTTGTTTGCTCAATCTCCGCACTTGTCTGCTGCACAGCTGCCTTGGAATGTGTGCTAGAGCTAGCGCCTCCTTCTCCCTCCCTTGCCAATCTCCCTTGCTCTCTTGCTCTCCTTCTCCCAATCTCGCTCATGAAAGAATGAATGACCTTTTCCTCCTTTCCTCCTTTAACCTAACCCTAAGTGACTTTTGGGGAATCCCTAAATCCAAGTAGGTCGAGATAGATTGAGATCTAAGGTGAGATTAAATGCTCATTTAAATCTCACTTTCTATTTTTTAATTCACCCCACTTTAATAAAGACCCACTTAGTCTTTTATTTCCAAAGTCACTTTTTCCTTTCTAATTTTATATTGACTTTATTTAAAGTCACTTTAACTTAGTAACTTTATCACTTAAAGTCACTTTAAAATTAGATTTGACTTTATAACTTTATAAAGTCACTTTAGTAACTTTATCACTTAAGTCACTTTTAAATTAGATTTAACTTTATAAAAAATTATAAAGTTACTTTAGGAGAAAAAATTAAATTCTTTTGGACACTTTTCCCTAGGCCAAAGATCAAAGCCTTAGGGAACCACCGTCCTCAGGTGCCAAATTTCAACACTCCCTTCTTGAGGAAGGTGTTCCTCACCACACCCATCTTGTCTCTCGAAGTAGACATGCTTGCCCCAGTGGTAAGGCTTTGGTAAGAATATGCGCAACACTGCTCATTAGTGGGAATATACTCAGCTTCACGACTCCTTTCGAACATAGTCTCTGATGAGTGATATTTGATCCCTGGATATGCTTTGACCTCGTCATGAAATATGGATTCTCAGTGAGTTTAATGCAACTCCGATTATCACGATGGAAATCACTGAAGGTCTCAACGGTGACCAAATAAGCCAAACAACATCTTGCGAAGCCGGATGGCCTCACAACTAGCTAGATCTGTCGCCATATACTGCGCTCAGCCGAACTCAATGCTGCAGACTGACTGCTTTCGGGTCGAACCATGACACAGCTGCAGAACCCAACCCAAAACACACCACATGTGCTCTTTCTATCGAAGCACAACTCGCCCAATCGCATCGGTGTAACACCGCAATCTCACTCCATCCCTGTACGTAGTCCGGACCATAATCCACCCGTCCCTGCAAGTATCGCAAAATGTGTTTTGCGGCCACCCGGTGAACCCTTCCTAGGCTCACATAAACGCGACTCATCGTGGCCGACCGCAAAACAAATATCTGGTCTAGTGTTGACCAAATACATCAAGGAACCAATCGGTACATCGTACAATGTGGGATCCCACCAACTCGGAATCCGAAAGCGCATGAAGCTTCTTCCGAGTCGGTGATCATCGTGTCGACATGGTTCTACAATCCTCCATGTGGAATGCCAAGGATGTCCACAATATACTTCCCCTGTCCCGGAAGAAATGCCCCTCCTCACCTTACACACCTCCAAACCAAAAAGTAATGCATCAAGCCGATGTCCTTCATCTCAAACTCACGTAGAGATCTCTCTTGCAATGCTCTATGAGTCTCTCTCGCACTCAGCAATGACTAAGTCATCCACATACAACACCGAGAATGAGAGGCTCCTCACCTATCACAATATAGTAAAAGGTTCGGATCCGCTCCCTCTTTGTGAAACCCATCTTCCGCAAGTAAGTATCATCACGGAGTACCAAGCTGCGGGAGCTTGCTTCGAGGCCATAAAGGGCCTTCTTCGATCTCGCACACATGGGACTCCTTCCCATGCACCTCAAAGCCACGCGGGGCTCGCTCAATGTACACCTCCTCCGCGTGTGAAGCCATTGAGAAATGCGGTCTTCACATCCATACGGTGGATCTTCCAACCCATCTCTGCTCGCTATCGATATAATGGAGCGAATCGAAGTATGTCGAGCCAGGAGCGAAGGTCTCCTCATAATCAACTCCCTCTACCTGGGGAGAACCCTCTAGCCACAAACCTCGCTTTGAATTTCTCAATGCTACCATCTCGCAGCATGCTTTACCTTGTAAAGCCATCCCGGAAGTAACCACGGATTTGCCCTCGAGGCCTCGGCACCACCTCCCAAACGTATTCTTCATGATAGAAGAGAATACTCCTCTCGCATGGCTCTCTCCCGCACCCTCCGCTCGTGCCTCCTCATAGCTAGAAGGCTCGAGTCAAGGATCTTTGGTAGCCATTGCCATATAGCTACAAAACCTCTCGGGTGGTCCGCTCTCTCCGTCAGGCCTCTTAGGGCTCGATAACGGATGTGGCATCTCTCAAGGTGTCCACGAAGCCACTTGGGCTTCCTCTTCCCCGAGTGCACTTCTCCGTGGGAGAATAAAACTCTCCTCCTCCTCAACATCGGGGAGCCCGAACTCTGGTATGTCCGTCCGCTATCCTCCCCTTTCCCGCACCTCGAACACAGCGAATCTTTGAGAGTCGAGGTAGCTTGATCCATCGGTGGACTCCCCAGGAACTACTCGTGGGCGCTCACGCGTGCGCCCATAGCCCACCCCTCGACTGCGCAAGTCACTCCCCACGCGACGGACACGACATCGTCATAGATGTACCTCGGATCCTCCCCGATCCCACCGCACCGGATCCCTCGCGTCGACTCAACGCGCTGTCGAGGGTACGGTCGATCTAGATACTCACTCCCGTGACCTCCTAAAGGCCTGTCCTCCTCGAACCTTACATCCGCCCGACAACAACTTTCTCTGCGGGAATGTAAATCCGAAAGGCCTTGGAGGTCTCGCTCGTAGCCCACAAGATACCCTTCTGCGCGGTGGGCTCTAGTTTGGTCCTCTTCTCCTTGGGTATGTAGGAGTATGTCATGCACTCAAAGATACGAAGATGACCCATATCGACTCTTCCCGTAAAAAGCCTCCTCGCGAGTCATGTGCCCCAAGGCACGATCGCGGACTCTGTTCTAGTACGGGAAATAACCGTGGTGTGTTGCGAGCCTCTCGCCCACAAAACAATGGCAACCCCACGATCATGTAACATGGCTTTGCGGCCCTCTCGATGGATCTGTTCTTCCTCTCCCCGCTTGGGATCTGCTGGGGTTGTAAGGAACGAGTGGAGCTCCCTCCTAATGCTGCCTCCGCACAATAGTCAACAAACTCTCCAAGGGTGTACTCTCCCCCATTGTCAGGGACCTCGGGGACTTGATCTTCGGAACTGTCTGTGTCTCCACAAGAGCTGCGAACTCGAAACCGCTTGAAGACCTCACTCTTTGGTCTTGAGAAATAAATCCGGGTCCTCTGGAGTGATCATCAATGAATAACACATAGTACTCATATCCACTCAGAAACATGAGACATCCAGACCGCTCACATCGGAATGAATCAAATCAAGTATCCCGATCGCTCACTGCCATCGCTGAAAAGGGGAGTTTGGCAAACTTGCCCATCGCACATCCTCTCGCAAGTATCAAAGTGATCGATACGAACTACGGCACCCCCGTAGTGATCTCCCGCAAAGTCCTCAAGGCTCCATGATGCATGTGCCCCATCTGCGGTGCCAAATCTCACCTTGCTCGAAGCTGCTAGCTCTCGCGTCGGTGCTCTTGCTCAATGCCAAAAGGGGCCAAATGCAAACTTGTACACCTTTACATGGCGTGCACTATCACTCTAGGCCAAATCGACTGAGTGCCCACAGGATACATCAACACTGTCCTCCCTGAATAGTATCTCATATCCTCTCGTCCTCCAAAGCCGAGACGGATATGAGGTTCTTCCTCATCCCCTCGGCACATAAAGAACATCGACACCTTCAAGGAGGTTTTGGACTCCCTACGAAATGTCAATGTTCCCACACGCTAGCTCTAACAACTCGTCATCACGAGTACTACCTCTACATCGGTGCCACTCTGCGAAAGCTGCGAGAAGTACTCACGGACTCTGTCATGTGACGTGAAGCCCCACTGTCCCACATACCGGATACCGAAGATGCTCCACTAATCGAGGGAAATGCATGCTCCCTCTCGAACCCTGCTGGCGGACAATCCCCGCCCTAGAGACTCACACGCAATGAACCCAAACTCTAGGTCAAAGCGATCTGCAAAGTCCTCAACCTCTCTTTGAGCCGCCATGCTCACGAGTTCTTCCCCCTTCTTCTTCCTTCTCCCGGACACACCACCGCACTCGTGTCCCATCTTCGACAATTCCAACACTTCACTTTGGAATAGTCCTTTCCGTGAGTTATCTTGTTTACCTTTGCCTTTGCCTTTGCCCCCACTCGTGGCTTGTGGAAGCACTGCTTCTTCCCTTTGCCTTTCTTGCGTCCTGCCAACAGTGCTACATCCTCATCTCCTCGCTCAGGCGGCTTGGCCGCCCCAAGCCCGACCTTTCCCGATCTGCGTCACGGAATGCAATCATCCCCAAAAACCTCTCCCATGTGGGAAGGGTCTCACGTGCACAAACTCCATCGGCAAAGTTCAGTCCATGAACGGGGGAGGCCATTCGTTGCAATCCGCACCAACTCGGTGAGGGTGGAATGGCCTCTCCAATCGTCGCCAACTCATCTCTCACATTAGTAATCTTTGTGAGATATCCCGACGCACTATCATTGCCTATCTTAATGGTCTTCATCTTCTCCTTCGGGACCATTTTCCGGTTCTCATTGGTACTACGGTAGAGATTGGACAATGCGGCTCACATCTCATGAACATTTCTCTTCCCTCTCACATGAGGAATGCAATGGTCTTTGATTCGCGTCTAGAATCGTCCCTCTTACCCTTGTTGTTCTTTTTATTATATACTCTTAGCGAGTTGCATCGGTAGGGCACATTCACGGGGTTCCGTGTGGTATGTACCATAATGTCCCGGACTTCGCCTCCTCAAAGATACTCGCATTCTCTCCTTCCAAATGCGTAGTTGGAATGCCCATCCAACCTATCCTCCACCCTCGATCCCAATGACATCCCGCTGTCCTAAAGCCGAAAAATAACCTTCTTTGTGGTAAAGATAAAAAGCTACACATTTGTGAAAAAATCAGCTTGCTGGAAATTTTTACGAGTGAAAAATCAGCGGCTGTAATTTTTCCTCCTTCCTTGTCCCCAAATGCGCTCTTCGGCCTCAAGCTCAGATACCATGTAGAAAAATTCTATTTCCACCCCGGTTTTCGGGTTTTCGCCTTATTACTCCAAAATATTTAAATGCCCTTTCCCATAACCATACATTCAATAAGCGGAAAAAATAAAATTTTGCTGAAAACACAAATTCTGGAAATTTTTCAGAATGCTGTAAATGAAGAAATAAAATAACAGCAGTAACAAACAGTCATTCAACACATCATAACTCAGTATTTTTGGTCAAGGTGACCCTGGAAAAACCCCCTACAACTCTTGGGGAAAACCAGTCTGGAAGCTTCTCATTTATTTCTGAAAATTGCTTTTACAGTGAGCGATAATGAAAGTCACAGCCAAACACAAAAATCTACTTATCTTGACTTTCGTACCACCCTCCACCTCGAAAAACGTGCCAAACGACGAACGAGAAATATTTCGAGAGAATTACGACGTGCATCTTGTCTGCATTTATATAAACGATACCGGGGAATGACGGGTACGGATGCCGGGACGACCCCTTTCTCGATTTTCGTGCCCGAAAGAATTACGCATGAAAATCGTGCTCCTTGCTACGCATTCCGGCTCTCAGCAGTCACGCCCTCTCTCCCGGCAGGTGCAAATGCTGTACGGACTTTCTGCCTTGGTTAATGTGCCAATAAACTCTGCTGTACGGATTTTTCAGCCTTGGGAAGTGTGCTCTCTTGCTATACGGACTTGCTGTGCTGCCTTTGCTGCTCTCCCTCTGCTCAGAAATCACTCTTCAGCTCCCTCTCCTCCTCTCTCAATCTGCTCATGAAAGAATGAATGACCTTTTCCTCCCTTTCCTCCTTTAACCTAACCCTAAGTGACTTTTGGGGAATCCCTAAATCCAATGGCTGAGATAGATTGAGATCTAGGGCTGAGATTAAATGCTCATTTAAATCTCACTTTTCATTTTTTAATTCACCCCACTTTAATAAAGACCCACTTAGTCTTTTATTTCCAAAGTCACTTTTCCCTTTCTAATTTTATATTGACTTTATTTAAAGTCACTTTAACTTTAATAACTTTATCACTTAAAGTCACTTTAAAATTAGATTTGACTTTATAACTTTATAAAGTCACTTTAGTAACTTTATCACTTAAGTCACTTTTAAATTAGATTTAACTTTATAAAAATTTATAAAGTTACTTTAGGAGAAAAATTAAATTCTTTTGGACACTTTTCCCTGGGCCAAAGATCAAAGCCTTAGGGAACCACCTGTCCTCCGGAACCAAATTTCAACACTCCCTCTTACCGAGGAAGGTGTTTGTTAAAATTGGACAACTAGGTCAAAACTCCATGTTGTGATGCTCAGATTAAGATACTGATATTTTTGTTGGATTCCTCTTTCAGAGAGGTGTAAAATCCATATAAAATATATCTTAATCCGATGAGCAGAACATTTATTTTGAATTTATTATTTATAATAAATTATATGTGCAAGTCGGCCTTAAGGTTTTACACCCCCAGCAGATGTGTCACACACCCCAAATGATGGATATAAATACAGGCAAAGTTGGAGAGCATTTCACAACAACTCAACACACATCTTCTTCTCTCATCTGATTTAGTACGAGCTCCTTGGAGGATAAGTTCAGCCCACACGTGTGAAGAAGGAGGACGAATCTGTACGGCCAAGAGGAAGGACGAAATTTCTGCAGCTAGGGTTTCCAACGAAGTTTGACCAGCGTTGACTTTGGTCAACGCATGGTCCGAAAGGGCTGAAAATTGTTGGAGAGTTCGATTTTGGGAGGCCGTACACATTGGCACAGAAATCGAGGTCAAAAGGTTGACCGAACTTGTTGCTGTGTTGACTTTTAGCTTGCTGCCCTGCGTTGACTTTTCTGGACAGCGTTGACTTTTATGGAGTTGACTTGGGTTGACTCGGTAGCTGATTTGAGGATTGTTGTGACACATTCTGGGTTGGCTGATCAAGGAGACTTTGCTGGTTGAAGCATCCTATTGACCGCCGTAACGCACCATCACATTTTTTTGTTTCTGGTTTGTCTTCTATAAGATCCACTGATATGTTCTATCAGCATTTTACTTAACCATTTGTGTGATTGCTGTAATAAAAGTAAAGTTGTATCAAGCATAGAACATCTACAAAAAATTACATGGTATCAGAGCTGAGGTGAAGACAAGCCCTAACTTTAGCAATCACCATCGGAGGAAATGGGTTCCACAAGTTTTGAATTCAAGGAGAATGACAAGCTGACTGGAAGGGATGACTTCCATGCCTGGAAGATGATATTAGATCTCAAATTGGAAGACCATGATCTCATGGATCATGTACTAGGTAAGATACAAGAACCTCCATCCAATGCTACTGCTGCTGCTAAAAACAAGTATAAGAAGGGGGAGATCAAAGCGAAGCTGATGATCAGGGAATCCATACATAAAAGTCTGGTTGCCTATATATATGAGCTAGGCACATCCAAGGAGATGTATGATAAATTGATCCTTATGTTCAAAGTAAACAATGTGAACCAAGTGCTATTCCTCAAGAATAAATTGAAGAATATGAAGAAGGGCCGGGATGAGTTTGTTCAAGCTTACTTTCTGAAATTGACCGAAACAAGGAACAATCTGCTAGCTATTGGGGAGACAATAGCCGATCGTGAGATGGTTCTCACCGCACTTGGAGGACTCCCATATGAATGGCAAGTATTCACTACTACCATTCTCAATAATAATACCATTCCTAACTTTGACGAGCTTCTGTCTAGATGTATGCAAGAAGAAACAAGAATGAAGGAATTCGAAAATGACAGAAATGCTGCCTATGGTGCTCATTCTCGAAAGAAGAACTCTAGTGGTCCTAAGGACAAAGGAAGAACAAGGACTCAAGAAAAGAAGGGTAAGTGTTTCACTTGCCATAGGCCTGGTCACTATGCTAGAGAATGTCCCTTCAAGAAGGATTCTCCCGATAGTGATGATAACAACAACAACCGGAGGAATGGGAATCGAAGAAACGACGGATCTAAAGGAAAGAGGAAGGCTCCCTCTGGTGGAAACAATCAACCTTCTAAAAGGTCTAGAAACTCCAGGTATGAGGAGTCTAATGCTGTTGATAAAAGAAATGAGTATATTCTTGTATCTGCTCTCTCTGCTACATCTCCGCCCGACACTATGGATGTTTGGTTGATAAATAGTGGTGCCTCAAGACACATCACTGGATTCAAGGAAGCACTCTCTGACATGATTGAGAGGGATACTAATCTAGAAATTATCCTTGGAGATAATGCCACATACCCCGTGAAAGGGACAGGGACTGTGACCCTCCACTTGTCTCAAGGACAAGTCCTACATTTGCAAGATGTACTCTATGTACCAAAATTGAAGAAGAACCTTGTGTCTGTATCGGCCATGGAAGACAAAGGGTTCAATGTAACATTCTCTGATGGAAAGGTGCTCATGTGGAAGAAGAGCTTCAAGGAAGCTATCTCGATTGGTTTTAGAGTTGGCACACTCTACCAGGTTGGAGGGAGTCCGCTGGGAGCTATGACATGTGATACTATCCGACAAACCGAACTATGGCACCGAAGGTTTGGACACCTTCATTACAAGGCCCTTCCCGAAGCAAGGAAGGTGGTGACAGGGATGCCCGACTTTGGAAATAATCATGAAGGTGTATGTAAGGGTTGTGCCGAAGGAAAGCATACAAGGGGACCTTTCCCCTCAAGTGTCACAAAGACATATGATATTTTGCAACTGGTCCATTCTAATCTATCTGGTATGCTACCCGTGACATCCCTGGGAGGATGTTCTTACTATATGACATTCACTGATGACTTCTCCCGCAAAACCTGGATATACTTCTTGAAGAAGAAGGATGAGGCTTTCATGTGGTTGCGTACCTTCAAAGCCTTGGTGGAAAATATGACAGGGAAGAAGATCAAGATTTTGAGGACCGACAATGGCACTGAATATGAGTCAAATGAGTTCGAAGACTTTTGCGGGCGGTATTAAGAAGGGGAGACTACTACGCATATATACGAAGCGAATGGTGTTCTTTGAGCACTTAAAGAATAGGACTATTGTGGGCTTGCCCATGCCCATGCTATGTGACCGGGGGGTCTCACAAGAGTTTCGTAAGGAGAAAGGCTATAATCTTTAACGTGTATATTCAAAGCAGGTACCCTCATTAAAGCTCACGGACTCCAAAACTCCCGAAGAGGTTTTCAACGGTAAGAAACGATGTCTCATTTTAGAATTCTGGATGTCCTGATTTTATTTTCATGTCTTAGAAAAGAGAAGTAAATTTGGATGTACGGGAAGAAAGGAATGTTTGTGGGCTACAGTGAGACTTCTAAGGCCTATAGAGTCTATGTTGGTCACCAAAGGGGCGGGAGATAAGTTGCCGCATGTCACCTTTGACGAAGATGCTTCCTTGAAGAAAGTAGTCAATCTTCCGAGATTTGAGGAAGATCATGAAGTAAGGCTCGGAAATCAAGAAGAACCGAAGGATGAGATGATGCCTCAAGGTTTGAAGGACCGACATGGACCCGATTGATCCACCCTCCTTCACCGGGGAAGAGACCATCATGGCCCGTGACACCCCCGCGGATGCCGAGGGACACATGGCCCCAAGGGGGACATTCCGTGAAAGCAAGAAGCTTTCCAGTAGATACCAAGGGTATCCGGGCACCATGAGTGCGATCGTACAATCCGAGCCTGGATCTTTTGAGGAAGCTTCGTAAAGCATAAAGTCCGGAAGGATGCTATGCACGAAGAGTATGACTCCATAATGAAGAATGATGTCCGGGATATATTCTCAAGACCGGTGGACAAAGCAAGCTGTCACCGAAAATGTCTCTACAAGATCAAGCATAGATCCGATGGGAAGTGTCGAAAAGTTCAAGGCAAGATTCATCGTTCGTGGCTTCTCTCAAAAGGAAGGCAGGACTATGATGACGTATTTGCACCGTGGCACGATATACTACCATTCGATCTATCATAGCCCTTGCTACTACGCAAGGAGGGAGTCTTCACGATGGATGTGAAGACCACATTTTCGATGGTGCGATAAAAGAAGAGGTGTGTATGTAGAGCAACCTTTTCGGGGTTTGAAGTCTGTGATCGAGACACCCATGTCCGTAGGTTGAAGAAAGCCCTCTATGGGCTGGGAAGCAAGCACCCGCAGCTTGGTACGAGAGGATAGATAGCTACCGATGAAGTCAAGGCTACTCGTAGTAATGGTGATCGAAACCTTTACTTTAAGGTTGATAGAGAGAAGCTTTATTCGTGTGTCGTATGTGGACGATCTCTTCTCGATGTTGACCCTCTCATTCATCACGCAAGAGGGAGCTCACCATCGAGTTCAAGATGAAAGACTCAGGACCGATGCACTACTTCCTAGGTCCGAGGTTTGGTAGAAATTCGGGCAAGATTTTCCTTTCTCAAGGAAAATACATCAGGAAGCTTCTCGGGAAAGATTTAGCATGGTGGATCGCAAGTCCGTGTCGACACCGATGGAGCTCGACTTTAAGAAGTTGAGTGGCAACACCGCTCGGGGCCCGTATTGGCAAATCCTACCGAGTATCATCAACTAGAAAATTCCGATGTTCTTAGTGAACACCCGTTCGCACATATGTTTTGTAGTGAACACTTTTCGTAGCCATCGCATGGTTGAGCCTCATCACACCACCGGGTTTGGTGCCAAGAATCTTCTGAGATATCTTCGAGGCACGATAAACCATGGGTTGAGATACACTGTCGGGAGCATGACAATCCTTGGATATACTGATGCCGACTGGGCTGGTAGTGTGGTGGATCGTAAAAGCACATCGGGATGCTGCTTCACACATGGATCTGCTGCGATATCATGGATGAGCAGGAAGCAGAAGTCGGTGGCTTTGAGCACCGCAGAGGCCGAATACATTGCAGCGAGTATGGCGTGTTGTGAAGCAATTTGGTTGCGAAAGCTCTTCAGTGCTCTGTTCGGGCATGTGCTAGATACCACCATGATACTCTGTGATAACCAGAGTGGGATTTGATTGTCAAAGAATCCCGTGTTCCACAATCGATCCAAGCATATTGATATTAGGTACCACTTTATCCGGGATATGGTATAGTGAGGCACCGTAAGGCTCAATCATATAGGAACGGATGAGCAGGTCGGGGATATTCTCACAAAGCCCCTGGGGAAGGTCAAGTTCCTAATCTTCTGTGAGAGTCTTGGTATCGTGGGACGACCCTATGATGAGGGTCTTGTTGGACAATGAGCTCTGGGAGCTTTGGGTGGCTTTGGGGATAGCTTCTCGGAGCTATAAGTAACCACAGGGTTAGGCTTGCCGAACCTTGTTGGTGTGCTTGGGCCCCACCGTTGTGATGATTGAGTTGGTTCACCTCTCATTATTTGTTCTCCGTATGCATCCTACCCATTGAGTTCAGGGCTCATGGGAAGTACCTCTCATTTGGCCAATGAGGTGGGAAAAGCTAGAGACTAGTAGCAAAGATTGATAGATGCATAAGAGATTGTCGTACTCTCTATCTAGGATGGCACGGTCCAACCACTTGATCTGGGATCAAGTCTAGTGAGGTTTTGGACCTCCTACTGACTTCGGGTTAGATAAACCAACTTCGGGTTAGTATGAGACTCTTTGTGAGTCCTATAGAGGTTTCGAACCTCTGGGCTGAATCTGTCAACCGGTAATGATGTGTTTGTGACTGACCCACTTCTGTTCTGAAATAAAGAGCCAGCAAAGCAAGTTACGGCGGGATGATGCACAATGTTGAGTTGCACAGGTGGATGGAGTTCTCCTTAGTTGAGAGCGAGTGTTAAAATTGGACAACTAGGTCCAAACTACATGTTGTGATGCTCAGATGAAGATACCAATATTTTTATTGGGTTCCTCTTTCGGAGAGGTGCAAGATCGATCTAAAGATCATCTTGATCCGATGAGCAAAACATTTATTTTGAATTTATTTTCTAATATATTCAAATATGTGCAGGTCGGCTTTAAGGTTTTGTACCCCAACAAATGTGTCACACACGCTCAAGTGATGGATATAAATAAGGTCAACGTTGGAGGACATTTCACTCATCTGACCTCATCATCACACACATTTCTCTCTCCACTTCTGATTGGTTCAAGCTACTTGGAGGCAATATGCGGTTCACACGTGGGAGAAGGACGAAGACATTTCTGCTGCAGCTAGGGTCTCCACAGCAGGTTTGACTAGCGTTGACTTTGGTCAATGAATAGTCAAACGAAGCTGAATTTTGGCATAGACTTCGCTTTTTGCAGTCCGTACATTTTGGCACAAGAACCGAGGTCAAAGGTTGACCGTAGATTATGCTGCATTGAGTTTGACTTGCTGTTGTTTTGCGTTGACTTTTCTGGGCAGTGTTGACTTTTCTAGGGTTGACTTTGAGTTGACCGTTTGGCTGTTTTGAGGGTTGTGTGACATTGCTGGTTAGCCGACCATATCGAGACTTTGTTGGTTGAAGCATCCTGTTGACCGCCATAACGCAACATCACAATTATCTGTTTCTGGCTTGTCTTCTGTCGATCTACCGATATGTTCTATCAGCATTTTACTTTATGGTTTATGTGATTGTTGTCTGGTTAGTATTGAAGAGAAAGTAAAGTTGCATCAAGCATAGAACATCTACATAAATTTATAGGTCCTCACTGCTTGCCCTGCCATGCCAACATATGTCCCTTCTCTACTTTGCATCGCACACACAATAACTTACCCTACAACAGCCTTAACACTTTAAGCGCTAAACTTTTCGATTGGCTCTTTCAATCTCTGTCGTTGGTCTTCGTTGGATCCAACGGTCCATGCTTGTCTCCTTGCCGCAATGTGCGATATGTTTACGGTTGCGATGTGATTGACACCGTTGATCTGCACTAGATCTACGGTCCTCGCTGCTACTTGCAAATCCAATTGTTCTTCCCGACTCATCTTGCGGTGTAATCTCATCCGTTCATCTCTCGCCTTCACTTCTACGATCTAATCTTGATTGTCCACTCACCTCCCTTGTAATTCTTCTAAGAGTTCTCTGCCCTAGTCGATTTTCCTTCTTTCAGTTGTCGCTGCTCCTCTACATCTCCATTATCCTTCCTGAGCTTGTTCTTCTATTCGTTATTCACTTCGACTTGGGAATCTTATGCTTGGTGCATGCCTTTGCGGCTTCTCTACTACCTTTTCTTCCTTTGCTGCCTTCGCTGCCTCTACTACCTCTGCTTCTTTGCTACTTCTGCGAATCTCTCCTGAGCTTGTTCTTCTGGTTATTCATATAACCATTACACCGTCTCGAGCTTTCATTTGCTGCCTTTGCTGCCTCTGTTGCCTCTGCTTTTTTGTTGTTCTGCCTCTGCTTCTTTGTGTATTGTTTCCTGATCTGCTCCTTTGTGTTATTGCTAGTTCTAGTGCTGCACCTTCTTGCTCCTTTGCCATCAATGACAATATTTCCAACATCATCTTAAGGCTCTCGTAGATCGTATGTGATCCAAGAGTTGGGCTACTCAAGGATCCTGCCTTCCCTCTATAGTTGCTCTACAGATCCATGTCGCCCCACTTTCGTGGTTCATGAGCGCTCATGGCTGCGTCATCTTCGGAGCCATCGTCCGCCACAATAGCCTTGGAACTAGAAGCTTCATTGTGCTTTTTCTTATGAGCACAATTGCTGGCGAAATGTCCTAGTTCGCCGCACTATGAATACTTGATCTTCGACAGATCACACTTCTTTCTCCCTTGCTGCCTCTTTGATGCTAAGGCTGAATCTTCCTCTTCTTCCTTCTTCACTTTGCTCGAACCAGTGCTCTACTGTCTTTTGGTCATCTGGCGGTTTTCCTCTTGTTGGAGGATAGCCCACATGTTGTCCCAATTGGGAAGGTCTGCTTTGCCCAAGATACTTTGGACAAAAGCTTCTCAGTCCTCTGTGATTGCATTAAGAGCAATCCTCACCATGACATCGTCATCTACCTTGACCCCCATGTTAGTTAGCTGATCTTGGATAGATTGTAGTCTGGACAGAAAATGATCGATCTCCTCTCCCTTGGCCATCATGAATAACCTCAGCTGGTTCTCCAGAAGCATCTTCCTCTAGACGGATTTTCCTTCATATAGGGTGGTTAGAGCTACCCACACCTCATGAGACGTTGCCTTTTCGGCTATGTGCAAACCACATGATCTCTAACCCTGTCCATAATGAAGCGCTTGGCGTGTGCCATTGCTTCTTTATGCTTCTCCAGGAGCTTCGCATCAGTTGGTGTGGCTAGTACTTTCTCTGCATGCTCCCTCAAGCCGTATGCCTCCATGACTACCAAGATTCTGGCCTTCCAGATTGCAATGTTGGATAGGCCATCCAACCTATCTTGATCACGTAGTCCATGGGGTGCTATCTGCTCAGAAAATGTGTCAGAACGAATCCTCCTCTCTATACTAGAGACTGGGATCTAGGGTCCTTGGCGAGAAAGGCACGCTCTGCTCCCTTTGACAACTAACTCCCTCTCCTAGAAGTCTGCCAATCAAAATGAATCAGCTCTCTTCGATCTTCAAACTTCTTTGGCAGGAAATCTTCTGAGAAGTTGTTCTCCTCCCGCTCTTCATCAACTTAGCTTAGGCTAAATTCTGCACCGACAAAATTTTCACCCCACCAAAAACTGCTGAATGTCTGCAGCTCAGCTTCCGACACTCTGAACAACAATCAGCTTCTGGACTGCGTCAACCTAGCTGGCCTCTGCGTGAGCAGACAGTTTCAACGCAATTTCCGTGCAGTAAGTGCGTGGGCCTGCGTGGATCTACGTGGAGACTGCGTCACTCTGGCCTCTGCTTGGTTCTGCTTCCTGCTGCTGCTGCGCTACCCTCATTGGTTCGGTTTTTTGCTGCTGCTACTGCTTTATCTGCTTCTTTCTGCAGCACCGATTCTTCAGTCATTTTACTGGAGATCCATGCTAGATCTGCAATCGCTCTGATACCATGTGAAAATTTCTGAATATCTCAAACATAAACCCTACTGTTAATTTTTAGATTTACTTCTCCTACTTACATTAAGTTATTAATGAGAAATATTGAACATTAACATGGAAGTAAATGCATCAACAACTTACACATACAGATCTAAACTGAATACACACACAATGACAAAGTGACACACAAGGATTTTATGGACAACTGTCCCCGGAAAAACCCAATGCAGTAAAACCGGTCTTCTGGCTACTGGAAGGTTTTATTATTAAGTAGAATCCAAGTATGACAAATATGGGCACCAAACTGGTTAACCCGACAGAGAAATAAACTGCAGTTATACCTCTGTTCCAGAGACAGAAAAAATGACTGATCCTCATCCTCAAACAGGATTTATAGAACTCATCCCTTTTCAGTCTTCAGAAACCCCAGCATTGTTGTGAATCGCTCTGCCTCAGCTCTGCTAGCCTGTGTTAGCCCCTGCGTTGCTCAAGAAGGGCCTGCATCACCCCAGTCTGGGTTACGCTACCCCTACGTTACCTTGGTCGGGCCTCCGTTAACTCTGCTGGCCTCCTGCTGCCCCTGCACTACCCTTTCTGGGCCTGCATCAACCTTGAGTATGTTGATGAATGGTTGTCATTGATGTCAACCCAAGCAGCCCGATCAAAGAGGAATAAACACAGAGCGAAACTGGAAAGACATATCAACATCAACAGGTGTAGGAAACTTGATCTTCTTTCATTAATTTCTCAGAAATATCAGTACCAAATTAACAGTCTTCCAGAGGTCCAAAACTCGAAACATCTTTTGTTTATTTCTATCTACTTAAATACATCTGAATACTTCGTAACTGCTGAACTTATTGAAACTACTTCGACTACGTAAACTGTTAAAATTACTTATGCAATCATACCTAAAAAATAAATTGAAACTCGAAATATCATTCGTTTTGGTGAATCTAATTGTTGCTGATGCGTCCCCTCGAAGTGCTGAGGTGTCCTTTCTGGTTATGATGCGATAGCTGCATAGTTTTGTAACAACGTCTCAGTGCCCGACTTGACCCAGCTGTCGTGCTTCCAACAATGCCACTATACGTTCTTCTGCCTGACTCTGCCTATGCCTTTGTGCTTCAAACAATGTTATCATGTCCCCTTCTGTTCGTGCCTGCAGCGTTCTGCCTTCTATCTCATTTTGGCGTTTCACCATCTTTACGTTATAATCCTCTTTTCTTCCTCTGATGCAATTTAACACAAGAAATTCCTTACCTCCGGATTTGAAAACCTTTGGAGTTCACTTTTGAAACCACATCACATCCGCCCGCAAATCGTAAATCGGGGATTTTGTTATAAAAGACGGGAGGTAAGTGTTAAACACTACGATGTGCGAAGTGCGACGGGCGGAAGGTGACGTGGCAAGCAGAGGTGGGGCCAATCGCAAATCGCAAATCGGCAGATTTGTTATGAAAAATAGGGGGTGCGAAGTGCGGGGAGAGGGAGATGACATGGCAGGGATGGGTCCCACGGATATCGCAAATCCACGGATTTAGTTTATGAGCGATGGAGGTAAACATTTAAACTTGCGAAGAGCGAAATGCGGGGAGAGGGAGGTGAAGTGGAAAAGAGAGGTAGTGCCGCCCGCAGATTGCATGTCGCAAGGTTTAGCTGGGAGCAACAGGGGTTAAATGTTATATTTTGCAAAGTGCGAAGTGCGAGGGTAGGGAAGGTGACGTGTCATGGCGGAAGTGGGTCTGCCCGCATATCGCAAATCGCAAGATTTATTTGAGAGCGGCGGAGGGTAAACGGTAAGATTTGCGAAGTGCAATATGCGATGGAACCTATGGCCGACACGTGGCTCTTCTCCACAATCTCTGATCCATAAACTCATGCATCTTTTTTTGTGATATCCATTCTTGACCACATATCTCTAACTTAGGTCTCGTGATCTAATCTTGTCCGTCCATCTGACTTGTGTTCCTGTGCTATGATCTCTGTTGTCCATCTCTCCGCTTCAATTCTGCGCTTTGATCTCGATCGTCTATTTTCCCCTTTGTGCCTCCTCCAAAACCCTTTAGTTCTTTTAAAGAAAATACACCATTTCTTTGCTTTCTCTGATTTGAAAGTAAAGGGCGTGGGCTCGAGCTATCACCACGTAATGTCCTTTATTGAAATTTGAAACCACTTGCAGGGGCACTTAAGTGGTTTTTTGGAATTTGAAGAGAGTGTTCCTACAGTTAATGTCAACCATCGATTTGCAAGTGAGCGGATTTAACGAGACTGCTTGCGGGGGCACTCCTTGGTATAAATCTTGCTCAATTTGTGTTCCCGGGTTTCCGCTGGATCTGGGCGTAATGAATACGAGCCTTCGATGTACTCGAACTTGGGAGAATGATAATCTTGTTTAATTTTAACTTCAAGACATATTAGAATTAAATGGTATTTTGTAGCGCTAGTCTCTCCTGAGCTTGTGCATAAGCTCGACTTGACCCTGACCCTGACCGGTGTGCATAAGCTCAAATTTACCATGCTTCCCCTTTTCTTCGTGTCTGGTGTCCCATCTCAGTACCAAATCTCCTGCTTGAAAGAGAACTTCTTTTGCTTTTCTGTCAAATATAGACTTCATCTTTTCCTGATAAGTAATCAAGTTATCCCTGACTTTGTTTCTGTTTTCACTTGATTCAATCATTTTGTTCAATATTTTCACCAGAGCATTAGGTTCTTCCTGAGCTTATTGAAGGAAAAAAATCACTGGTTTGGCCAGTTGAGTAGGAAATAGTGCTTGAGTTCCATAAACCAGTTCATAGAGAGACTTTCCAGTAGATCTCCTGGTAGTGACTCGAACTGCCCAGAGGGAAAACTTCAACTTCATATCCCAATCCTTCTGATTCTTGATGATCGTCTTCTTCAAGATTCTGACCAATGTCTTATTGGAAGACTTTGCCAATCCATTCCCTTAGGGATGATACACTGTGGAATGTGATACAATTATGTTATTTGTTTGACAGAAATTAATGAAACGAGCAGAGTTGAATACCTGAGCATTATCAGTCACAATTTTGACTATACATCTGAATCTGCTGAAAATGTTTTCCTTCAAAAACTTCATCACTACTTGGTCATTCGCCTTCTTAGTGGGTATTGCTTCAACCCATTTTGTAAAACAATCAGTGACAGTCAAAATCCACTTGAACTGTCCACTTGATGGTGGATTGATCTCTCCAATAAAATCCAATCCCCATTGTCGGAAAGGTTCTTCAATAAATACTGGGATGAGAGGTAATGGAGCAAGTTTTTTCTTTTCGGCAAACAACTGACACTTCTAACAACTTCTGACCTGTCTATAAACATCTGCAAACAGGGTTGGCCAATAGAAGCCTGACTTGAGAATTTTATGAGCAGTGACCTTCCAGCTATAATGTCCTCCACATAGACTTTCATGATATTGTTTGGTGACTTCAATAGATTCTCCTTCGGTCAAACATAACAACAAAATACCAGCAGGATCTTTCCAGTATAGCTTTGCTTCTACGATAACATATGGCTGAGACTTGAGATTGAGAGTTCTGTATTTTGTTTTATTTGTGAAGTTGGACAGGAAAAGAAACACAGGTAATGAACAATATCTTTATACCAATCAGAGCACAAAAATTTGTATTGAATACTTGTTTTGTACTGCTTTGACCTTCTTCATTAATAGCTCCATCCACTCGTGCCAACAGATTAATTCCCATGGCTTGAAAATTTGTCTCTGTCAACAACTTCGCTAACCCTTGTCCCTTGACCAACTTGGTGGGCTTGATGTCTAAATCATACTCTTGGATTTTTGCTATCCACTTCCCTCTTTTTCCTTCAACATCACTTTGGACCATCACGTCTTTCACAACAGAATTAGGAACATAAGCAATTTTTAGGGACTGTAACACATAACTCTTAAAGGCTTTCAGTGCTTTGACCAAAGCATATACTTGTTTCTCCAGAATATTGTATTTGAGCTCAGTATCTCTGAGAAATTTACTGAAAAATGCAACTGGCTGCTCCTTACTATCTTCATTTTTCTGCAACAACACCACAATAATAGTAGTGGGGGATGCAAATGAGAATACCTGAAAGGCCTTTTGATAGTATGGACTAATCAGAACTGGAGCTTCCTGTAGAGCTTCCTTTATTCTAGCAAATTCTTCTCTTGCTCCCTTATCCCATTTCACTTCTGCATTTTTCTTCAACATATCTGTAATACTTCTCACAATCTCAGCATAATTGGACACAAATCTCAAGTTTATTTTTCCCAGGAATCTCTAGATACCTTTCTTGTTTTTGGGTAAAGGAATCGTCTGAATGGCTTCCATTCTTGCTGGGTCAATCTTTACTCCTTGTTTAGAAACCATGTGACCCAATAATTTACCTTCTGCTAAGGCAAATAAATATTTCTTGGGATTTAAAGACAGACCAAACTTTCTGCACTTTTGAAAAATTTCCAAGTGTTCATCATCTAACCCTTAGAAAACGGTTACATCATCCAGATATATAACTACAAACCTGTCACCAACAAAGGCTATGTCCATGGCCCTCTGAAGGCCAAATGGCAGCCTTGCATACATGAGGGTGCCCCAGGGCGTCGTGAAAGCAGTCTTCTTCTGATCTTATTTTTCTACTGCTACCTGATTATACCCAGAAAATCCGTCAACCATAGACAATTTGTAAGCTCCTGTCACCTTCTGTAAGAGATAATCCATTTTTGGCAAAGGATAATTATCTTTTAGAGATGCTCTGTTCAAATTCCTGAAGTCTACACACAATCTTATCTCTCCATTCTTCTTTCTTACAAGGACCAGATTAGAAACCCAGTATGAATATCTGAGAGGGACTATAATTTTCGCCTGCAACAATTTCTTCACTTCTTTTTCGATTGGAGCTAGCAACAATGGATTGATCTGTCTGAGGTTCTGTATGTGTGGTTCGATTCCTTCTTTCAATGGGATCTTATGCTGAATAATGCTTGTCATATGTTTTCAGATCTTCATATGACCAAGAAAACACATCCACATATTTCTTAAAAAGATCAATGTATCTCTCTTTGTAGTTTTTGGGAACACCTTTGAATAATTTCACTATTTTTGGTTCCTATTGAGTTCCCAAATTACAATCTTCCATCTCTTCTTCTTGATGTGTTTTCTTTGAATCAACAGCAACATCATTAGAATCAAATAATCTTTCGAGGGGAACCAACCCTTTAGGGAGCACATTATCTTTCAATTGGATAATCTTCTATTCACCTATCGACTGCTTAAGGTTTCTTATTTCTACTTTCTGCTCCATTTGTTCTTCCTCTCGGTCTATCTCAGTATCTTCAAAGTTTCCAAAGTTTCCAATCATTGTCAATATCTTCAAACAAGAAAGATCTTCTGTTTCTTGACTATAAATGGGAGAATTTCCTGCATCTTTCTTGGAGGTGGTCTTTACAAACCTTGTTTCCCTGTAAAATCTCCTTTCTTCCCCATTAAAAACCGGAATGATAGCATAAGTGAAATCTAATTTTAGAACACCTCCCAACTTTGCTCCCAAAGATCTTGACAGGAGCATTCCAAACTTGGCTGGGATGTCAGCAACCACTACATCCATGACTATACTATTTGCTGGGATTTGTGCCAACGAAACTGCTACATATTTAATTAACGCAACACATTTCACCCTTTTGGAATCAAATGAATACAGATCCCTATAAGGTTTGGTAATCTGGAAGTGAAGCTCCTTCATAACAGACAATGGCATGAGATTATGGGACGCTCCTGAGTCCAGCATGCAATTATGTACAGTAAAATCATGAAGCAACAGAGAAATATAGAAGGTTGGAACAGAAGAATCTACTTCTTCTACATAAGGACCAAAGGTGACCACTGGCTTTTCTTCTTGTAAGTTCACCGTGTCACTTGTATCTTCCACCTGTGTGAGATTAATAAATTCTGAAATTTCTTTCTTGTAAGCTGGTATTTTCGCTAATTCTAGAAGAGGTACCTGAATTTTAACCTTCTCCAACTGTTTTGCCAAACTGAAAGCATGAGTTTGCTTAACGTTCTTTTTAGGTTCTTCTTCACTCTTTCTAGAATTTGCCGCTTGTTCGGGTACAGGAACAACTCTCTCCAAAATATTAGTGTCAACTAATTCGTTCTGGGAAGATTCACCTTGCTGCGCATTTGTTCTATTAAGTGAATTTACAGGTTGTTTCCCATTATTGAACTATTTCACAGAGTCCTTTTGTAGTGGAGTCTCCATTAGAGGAGGAATGGAACCTTGTTGTTCACCTTCATTATCTTGCACTCTAGATCTCTTTCTAGACCTTAAATCATACTTTTTATGTAACTCAGCTTGCATGAAATCTGTGAATTGCCTACAATACTCATCCATTTCATCTTGATAAAAAGATACTTCAGCTTCAACATATTCTCCCTCACAATCTTCCTCTTCATCCTCTTCTATTGTATACATAGCAGATACCTGATCCTGGACCTCCCTTTGGTCATCTTCTGCTAGCTCTGCAGGTGCTTCTTCTATATACAACAGTGCTTGAACCTGGTATTGTTCTCTTCTTTCCCTTTGCAAAATTTGCAGGGGATGTCTTCTGAATTGAGGGTTCAACCCCCCTCGGTTTTGTTTTACTTGTATTTGGGAGTTTTTATTTTCCAACTCCATCTAAGCTAGCTTATTTGTCAAATTTTTTATCACCTTTGTCATATCTTCAATTCTTAGATCTTGTGATGATTCTTCTTTCGCTTTCCCCTTCTCCATGACTGGTTGTTTCCCTTTTTCCTTTCCAACTGCACTCATATTAGCTTCAATCTCTAAAGCATCTGCCTATATCTGCTCTAGAGTAGGGGATCTGATTTCTCTAAGCGTGAAACTAAAATCGGCTTCAAAAGCCCTAGCAAAAACGACCTTTGCTCCAAACTAAGGGGGCTTCATTTCTACAGGCAAACTATTATACACCTTATTGAATATTTTGATAAAATCTGATACTTTTTCATCTGATTTTCTTTTGATTGCATTGAATTTCGACAGTGAATATCCATGATCCCTTTTTTCACCCCATCTCTGAGTGAATCTATTTTTCAGTTCTTCCCATGTATTAATAGAATCATCTGGCCATCCGTTAAACCACTTCCTAGCCTCTCCATCCAAAGATTGAACAAAGAGCCTCATTACAACATCAAGGTGTTCTACATTCAGATTTTCAGCAAAATTACAAAACATGGGCAAGTGTTGTTCTGCAATTATTTCATCTTCTCTAGTATAACATGGGTGTAATTTAAGATAGTCTTGAGGCATTGCATTCATTGGTTGAGGAATGTTAAGTGGAGCGTATATGTTCAACAAAAAGGTTGGTGCTGCCATGTTTGCACCTTGATTGATTGTTCCTTGGTTAGATGCAGTCGACGGACTCGCTGTGAAAATGAACGAAGGTGGAGGCAAAATTGATTTGGGGATAGGCTGATGGATAATAGCAGAGGGACCAACAACTAGAGTTTGTTGAGCTTGATTAAAAGTAAACGAAACGGACTCAAAGGAGTGTTCTTCCACCTTAGGTTCTTGAAAATAAAGTGGTGTTAAAGGTGAATCTTGTTCCAAGGAAGGAAGTATTTCAGAAATATCTTCAAACAAAGGATTGCTAGAACTACTGTCAGGAGCAAACAATGTAGGATCAGGGGTTGAAGGAGTTTCAGGTTTTTGAGCCTTTTTAGAAACCAATCTTTCTGGATCTGGCAAAGCACGGACTATCTGCTGTGAGGTATCTGACCTCGTGTGAGGCCTTTTGAAAGCCAGAATTTTGAAAATAACAAACACAACCCAATATTTCCTCCTCACTGAACAACCAAAGGAAATAATTTGAAAAACCCAGGGAAAAATAAACTTCGTTTCTTCATCCCCGGCAACGGCGCCAGAAAACGTTGCATCTCAAGAAACAATCCCTTGGCTATGGTAAGGAATCAGTGCTTAAGACATTTTATAAATGTATGTCAAAATTACAATATCCAATGGCCTCTGTTTAACATCTTTGGAATTTAATTACTTAATACCCTCAATAATCTGATATAATGAAAGCCTTTACAATGCCATAAACCGTTGATATTTGAATGAAATGAAAAGAAGAACTGTAAGGGAAACTCAAAATGATATGCTGAAAACACAGAATCTACCACTTTTCAGTTTCAGAGGAAATTCATGGAGAGAGAGGAAACTCGAAATAATATGTTGTAAACACTTACTTTAAAGTTTCATCACGAGTTTGTGAAGAGAGGGGAAACTCAAAATAATATGTTGTAAACACTTACTTTAAAGTTTCATCACGAATTTGTGAAGAAAGGGGAAACTCAAAATAATATGCGGTAAACACAGAATCTATTACTTTTAAATTTCAGAGAGAATTTGTGAAGGGAGAAGAGATGGAGTGAAGGAGCGCACATTAAGGATTGATTAACTCTTACTTACAGATGTATAAATAGACCCGCAACTACATTACTTCACTACATTCAAAGAGGAATAAACACAGAGCGAAACTCGAAAGACATATCAACATCAACAAGTATAGGAAACTTGATCTTCTTTCATTAATTTCTCAGAATTCAATACCAAATTAATAGTCATCCAAAGGTCCAAAACTCGGAACATCTTTTCTTTATTTCTATCTACTTAAATACATCCAAATAGTTCGTAACTGATGAACTTGAAACTGCTTCGACTACCTAAACTGTTAAAATTACTTATGCAATCATACCTAGAAAACAAATTGAAACTGGAAATATCATTCGTTTTGTTGTATCTAATTGTTTCTGATGTGTCCCCTCGAAGTGCTGAGGTGTCCTTTCTGGTTATGATGCGGTAACTGCACAGTTTTGTAACAACGCCCCAGTGCCCGGCTTGACCCAGCTGTCGTGCTTCCAACAGTGCCACTATATGTTCTTTTGCCCGACTTTGACTATGCCTCTGTGCTTCAAACAATGTTATCCTATCCCCTTCTGTTCGTGTCTGCAGTGTTCCTCCGTTTATCGTATTTTGGCGTTTCACCAGCTTTACATTATAATCCTCTTTTCTTCCTCTGATGCGATTTAACACAAGAAATGCCTTACCTCCGGATTTGAAAACCTTTGGAGTTCACTTTTGAAACCACATCGCATCCGTCCGCAAATCACAAATCGGGGATTTTGTTATGAAAGACTGGAGGTAAGTGTTAAACATTGTGATGTGCGAAGTGCGACGGGCAGAAGGTGACATGGCAAGCGGAGGTGGGGCCAATCGCAAATCACAAATCGGCAAATTTGTTATGAGAAATAGGAGGTAAGTGTTTAACATTGCGATGTGCGAAGTGCAGGGAGAGGGAGGTGACATGGCAGGGATGGGTCCCACAGATATCACAAATCGCAAATCGGATGATTTAGTTTATGAGCGGTGGAGGTAAACATTTAAACTTGCGAAGTGCGAAATGGGGAAAGGGAGGTGACGTGGAAGAGAGAGGTGGGGCCGCCCGCAGATCACATGTTGCAAGGTTTAACTGGGAGATGCGGGGGTTAAATTTTATATTTTGCGAAGTGCGAAGTGCGGGGGTAGGGAAGGTGATGTGGCATGGTGGAAGTGGGACCACCTGCATATCGCAAATCGCAACATTTATGTGTGAGCGGTGAGGGTAAACGGTAAGATTTGCGAAGTGCGATATGCGATGGAACCTATGGCCAACACGTGGCTCTTCTCCTCAACCTCCGATCCATTAACTCTCATGCATCTTTATTTGCGATATCCATTCTTGACCGCTTATCTCTAACTTAGGTCTCGTGATCTTATCTTGTCCGTCCATCTGACTTGCGTTCCTGTGCTATGATCTCTGCTGTCCATCTCTCCACTTCAATTCTATGCTTTGATCTTGACCGTCTATTTTCCCCTTTGCGCCTCCTCCAAAACCCTTAATTTCTTTTAAGGAAAATACGCCATTTCTCTGCTTTCTCTGATTTGAAAGTAAAGGGCGTGGGCTCTAGGTATCACCACGTAATGTCCTTTATTGAAACCAGAAATCACTTGCGGGGGAACTTAAGCGGTTGTTTGGAATTTGAAGAGAGTGTTCCTACAGTTAATATCAACCGTCGATATGCAAGTGAGCAGATTTAAGGAGACTGCTTGCGGGGGCACTCCTTGGTATATAGATCTTGTGCAATTTGTGTTCCCGGGTTGCCGCTGGATCTGGGTGTAATGAATACGAGCCTTCGTTGTACTCGAACTTGGGAGAATGATAATATTGTTTAATTTTAACTTCAAGAGATCTTAGCATTAAAGGGTATTTTGTAGCGCTAGTCTCTCCTGAGCTTGTGAATAAGCTCGACTCGACCCTGACCGGTGTGCGATGTTCTGAACGTGCTCATCGCTTCGGTTCTTGAACTGTTTTGCAGGTGAATGAGCCCGACTCGACCCACCTTCACATCTCATCATGTAATGTTAATGTACCAACATATAAATCAAAATTCTTCTACGACACACAAAATTTTACATTTTCTATCATATATGCTTTTTTGGTGTTTTGAAAAATATTTCGAAGGTAAATGCAAATGAGCAACAACAAGACAAATGCATCTACCGAACCCATATTTTTATATAATGCCTACCCGGACCCCGGCTTCGCAGAACATCATTAGCCCGTAAGGCCTTTTGATGAAATGAGGCTTCCAGTCATGTGCTAAAGCCTCATAAAAGCCCATTTGCATGCATTCTACGGTCTTTTGACCAAGTGAGCTATGAGATCCTATCCACTAGTCAATAATTGGATGAAACTACCCTGGATTGGACCCCACTAAGAAGAGGAAATAATAGCTTATCCTACCACACCTCCTCTCGGAATTCAAATATTTGGATTAGGCCGGAAGGATTCTTTGGTTACAATATCAAGGTAGTTAGGGGTTGAACTCTTCTCGGGAATCAATGCTTAAGCCTCCTACCCTACACTATATAGAATTCTAGGACATAAGCTCTCCCATCTCCAACTATAGTTGGTTTCACCCCAGTGCCTTACCCTTGCCATTCTCCTGTGACAGTAACCCTACCCTTGGACAAATAACCCTTGCTACAACCCTTTCCCAATGCTAGTAACCCTACTCTTGCTGCTCAAGGATGGTTTGCCTGACATAAGGAGGGAAAGGAAGGGGACTAGTTTCTTAGGAAACATGCACTATAAAAAACTGCCTCGACCGGTTATTGCTTCTACTAGGAGTTGTAGGGCATTGGTGTGATGGAGTTGTCTGGCTGCTATGTCAAGTTTTCCCGTTAAGGCCTCCCATCTAGGTCTGCTGGATATTTCTAATTGTTCCATCTGGGACCTGCCTATTGGTGGGGAAGTTGCTTGTATTCGGCGGGAGCTTCTATCTGGTAAGATGGGACAGTTGGGGGGCGCCTATCTCGGAAGATATGTAATCAATGAAATTAATCAATGCCAATCCCATAAGACCTCTCCTCAACGCACGTACGCAGAAGACCTCTGCAGTAAGCAAATAATCTGAAGGTCTTAGCCTTAAGGCCATAGAGTAAGGTACTTGCCAGATAGAATTTATTAAGATAAGTGCTAGTGGCTCTCGACAATCAACTGGCTATTAGCTACGACTTTCTTTCAATGATTGGCTCTTGGCTAACCAACTAGCAATGACGCTGACTATCGACGACCTCCTGGTCCGGTGGGTATGGGCTCCTAGGTATCAGATATGGGGAATAGGGCCCTCCTCATACTACTGATCTCCTATTAGCTAATTCTATCCTATTGGCTGATTCAAAGGCTCCTCTTGGGCACATGGCTATAATTCACAGGGCATCCGTCGCATGTGTTTGTAACCGACAATAACTAATCCCACCTTTTTGAGAGTTTTGAGCTTCGGCAATATGGTCTTAGTTCAATAATAAAACTCATTATTTGCTCTTTAGCGATGTCATATTTTGGGTGCCTCAATGGGGTCCGTCCACCAAGCTCCATTAATTTTATGGTGATGACTCAGACCTTGTTGATTACGTCACTCCTAGCGTAAGAAAACCTGAAGTGTAACCTCTCTCTTATTGGTAACATAATTTGGTGTTCGTAATCAAATTCTGTAATGAAGCTAAAAGTCGCTTCTCTCCTGTTGAGCATCCCGAGACTTACTTGTTGCAGGATATGTTTTGTGTTTTCGCGAGCAAGTGGCGTTGTTTGTTCCTTTGGGTTAGTCCTTGTTTTTGTTAGTCATCAGCAATATTTTTGCCTTTGTAGATGACTAAATGTCTATATTAGATTTCTAGAAACAAAATTCATGAACATTGTGAGTTCTAGAAATCTCACTGCCTTCATTATCCTTAGAGCAATTTTTCATTATTCTACTATTTTGTCATTCCATGGTCAACCTACCACTTCTAAAAAACCCCGCATAGGCTTATGCCACTCATCTACATCCTATTTTTCCCACCTATAACCTCATCACTCTGTTTTTTCCTTGCCCATAACTCCATTTACCACCTAGGGTTTCCTACAAGCTTAACTCATGCCCATGATCCCCAAGTCCCTCAAGCATTGATGGTCCCTAAACTATCCTTGTAGACTCTTTAGATAAATCAAGTACATTGTATTTTGGATCTTCAATACACCACTTTTTCAATACTCTGTTTTTACACTTGAAGATTCCAAACCAATTTTCAGTCAAAGAGAGGTCAAAGAATCCCCACTAGGTCATTTAGGGTTTCGTGTTTTTCAAGGTCATCTCCAAAAAGGCTACCATTTAGCTTCAAAATTCTGCACATAAGGTAATGGGCTATCTTTACACTTTTGCAGAAGTAATAAGAGGCCAACCAGCAAAAGAAATTGGTAAGGTAAGAGGTCTGCTACTCAATGATGGCATCTTGCAACAAGGGAGACAGGAAACTAGGGTTTTTGACGGAAAATTTTTCTTGGTTTCAGGACCTCCATGATTAAATCATCAACAAAGCTTGTATCTTGATGCTCTTACACCTCATCCTATCCTTAATATACCTTCATAAACACTTCCCATCACTCCTATCCCTCAAAATCATCATTTTTCTACAAAACCTAGTCTATTGCCACAATTTGATCCTTTTTGAGACTAGGCCTGTGTTTTGACCTTTTGGACCCCTCCCCCTCACTCAATTCTTGAAATTCCACTTTCTCCTACTCCCTAACATCTATCCCTATCCCCCAAAATTTCCCCAAGAATTTAGACAACCCTTAACCCTTTCATTCCCCTCCCTCTGCAAGGCAGTCCTAAATCCCCTACACCAAACCCTAATTTCCTCTTCCAACTAAGCTAGGGTTTGATATGAAAAGGAGGCACAAGAGCAAATGTTTCATTTGATATATCATGTCAGCAAGAATAAGTCTATACCATCTCATAAACATCATGCCTCCATTATTTTCCAAGAATTCATTCCAAGAGACAAGCCATGTGTCACACCTAGGGCTAGTTTTGCTTCAAACTGTGTTTCTGACCAAATAGAGATGAATTTGGCAAAAGTGGGAGAGGTTTTTATCCATTTTAGGGCCAAGAAGAAAAGACTCCTTCAGTTTTTACATAGGTATCATGGTTTGGGATCAATGTCAAAAATACAGGTGTCACGGGAGAAATTCTGCACTTCTAGAGTGACCTTGGGAAAATCAGTTTTTATCATAGCTGGAGTGTCCAAATGACTTGCTTAATGAGTCAAATGACAACTAGACTTGAAGATTTTTCCAATGAGCTATTATGAGCTCAATTTGGAATTGAGGAAGTCATCCAAAAGTGGTCTGCACCAGCACTCCACATTTCTGCACCATCATTCAGGACTTTTTGACCAGTCTTGGGAAAATCAACTTTTGACTGGGCAAATCAACTTCAAACAGGAAAAACATTGTATATTTGGAAAGTAGACAAGTCAAGCTTTCCAACTAACTATCACGGGCCCAATTCCGACACTGGTAAGGCCTCCAAATACTCCCTGCAAATTGGCGCTGCGCAAATGAGAGATGGCGCTACGCAAATAAAAAACCTAAAAGAGGAAAATGAGCATAACAACCTTGGAATTTTGGCTTAGGATTCTCAGAAATTGTCTAAAAACATGTAAGGAAGGTCTCCACCAATTTTGAAGGGATTTGGAGAAATTTTTTGTTTTTGAGAATTTTTGGCCTAGTTTGCGCAGTGCCACTGGTGCTCCGCAAAAATCTGGGGCATCTTCAGGAAGCAAACTTGACATTTTTGGATTTTTCATGACCTTTACATCATCAACAAAATTTCAGAAGATTTGGAGCTGTTTTGACCCCTCAAAAGGTCAACAAACACCTCAAAAATCACTTTTCTGCCCCTATTTTAGGCCTGGCGCTGCACAAATGGCAGACTGGAGATTTTGGTATTTTTGACAGGGTTACAGGGACTGGATTAGGAAACCACAAGCATTTTTGGAAAGTAGACTCTTCAAGCTTTCCAACGAGCTATCACAGAGCCAAATCCGACATCGGGAAGTGGTCCAAAACTTGGTTGCAAAACAACCTATTTTTTTGCATAAGTGGCGCTCCGCAAACAGACTGTCTTTGCCAAAAAGTCAACAAAAGACACTGATTAATGGCAAAATGGTTTTTTAATATTTTCTTGGACAAATCACTCCAGATTTGATTGAGGAGTTATATTTTGATATTTTTCATTTATTAGCTTATCTACTATGTGTCTTGGGCTTTGCATGGTCATTAAGCACATTTATGACATTTATGACAGAATTAGGGTTTCTAGAAGCCTCTTATGGTTTCTACCTCCTCATTTGCTCCATAAATAGAGCATGAGGCTCTTATGTATTGGGTTGGATTTTGATGACTGATTTCTGAAGTAATACATAGTCCCATGGAATTTGAAAAGAATTTGATGTCTTGGAGCCTTTGAATGCCCTGGTTTGTTTGTTGATGGAGGAGGACTGTTTGCAGGATCCATAAGCTTGATTGATGGTGATGTGTTTCTCTTTTGTTCATGTTTTCTAGTTTTTCATTATGTTTCCACCTTTCTCTGTTGCAGTAGGACAAAGAATTTAGACTAAGACATGTTTTCTGATGGCACCTTAGGTCTGTTTGTTCTTCACTGCCTTAATGTTTTCTTCTACTAGGATATGTTAGAGAATTCATCTTTTTCTCTCTAAGGATTTCCTGAGCTTGTCTATTTCTTGAATGGTTTAGATCAGTTGGTATCAAGCATGATTTATGGCTAGCCCTGCATATTTGTTGCCACTAAAAACTCTTTAAAGCACCATTACCTAGGTTTGTCAAAGAAGTTTGTTTCAATCATGTTCTTTGCATTTGCTTAGCTAATTGTTTCAAAGAACCTTCATAGCTATAATCTTAAGATGTTCAGAGTTTCTCTCCTTCTATGATTGTAGTTATTTGTGCATCTTTAATGTTTTCTGTTCTTAATAATGAAATCCATGAAAGTTGAATAATTTTCTTGCCTTTCTGTATTTCATTTGAATGTTTGTCTTGGATAATTATCTGCTTTAAGTCTGAATCAAAGAGTTTAGGATTTCCTCTGACTTTGATTTCTTCTCTATGCTTATGATTCTTCTAACTCCCTTAGTTTAAGTATATGATAGAGAATATTTTACTGCTCTTTGTCAAACTTTGTTTCCCAAAATTAATGTCCCTGTAAAGTAGCGTCAATTATCTGTATCGAGATGACCTGAATGAAGCGTAGAATGCAAGTGTTAGCGATCAAGGGCAAGCTGTGTCGATCCTTAAACTCAACATGCAAGTGGTAGTGAGCATTACCCAACCAGGAGGCCACGCGGTAGTACAGGCAAGATGTAGGAACTGTGTTCCGTATTGGCAAGTGAGTTTGAGATAGAGGGTCTCAAGGTAGAGGTCGAGGGTCAAGTTCTAGGGTCTATTTCATTGACTGTATCGACTCTTGAATCAAGTGCATTGAAACCTGGCATCAACACCGGTATCGAGTACCGACATCAACACCTGGATGAGTACCAATATCGACTCCTGTATCGAGTGATCAACACCTGAATCGAGTACCGACATGAGTGCATCGACACCTGGATCGACAACCAGCTATTTACAATGACTTTCTGGCTGTGGCTCTCTCACTCACTCAATCCTGTATTGTCTTGTCTTGTGTAGGGTGGATGTGGCATGTGTTTAGGGTAACTGGGTATGTGTGGAAATGGGGTATGATGGGCAATGCATGTATGCATCGACTATTGACAGAGACTCCTATCGAGTGCATCGACTTCTGGCATCAACTAGTGGCTATTGTCAATGACCTTTTGTCTGTCTATGAATGACTATTGGATGACCCTGTGGCAATGACAAAATCCTTGCTATGATACTGGCTATGTGAAGTCTTATCTCTAGCTATGTGTGGGGCATAAAGGCTATGTGGGTTGCTCTATGTGGAGTAATTGTAGGCCCTAATGTTGCGTATACATCAGGTTAGTACCATGTGTTTGGTAGCAGAGTTCGAGGTCTATGGTTTCGTCGAGATCGAGGTTCGAGGGCTTTGTAGGGTGTTTCAAGGTAGAGGCCATAGAGGTTCAAGTTCTTGGAAGAGTTCTTGGGTCAATTTCGAGGTCTCGGTCTAGGTCGAGGTCAAGGGCCAGGGTTGGGTCTAGTTCAAGGTCTAGGTTCTAGGGCTGTGGTTCCGTCTACTAGGTTTGGGTTCTATGGTAGATATCATGGTTAGGTCTTCTCCCAGCTAGGTCTCCCTCATGGCTAGTCTTCATTTGTCCGTCCGTGGGACCACCATCTTGGTAGATGTTTTCTATTGTTTGTGGGACCGTCCATCTCTCAAGATGTTATCAATCAATAACTATCTGGGCAACACCCACAACCCTCCTCCCTGATTGTCATTCCTTCCTAGTGTGAATGAGACCATGTGGCGATGATCCTAAGGTGCATCATAAGTAATGATCATCCATGAAATTGAGTTGGTAGTAACTCCTGTGCCGTAGGGTAATTGAGTTCGAGGTCTATATGACTGTCTCCGTTCGACGAGTGGATCATCCGAGTATCCAAGCTGAGCCCAATATCCAATCCTAGGAGCCCAGGAGCCCAGTCGAGGGGCCAAGCGAAACTGAGTATCCAAGCCCAATCAAGTATCCCAACCGTGCATTCGTCCAACCTAGATGAGAACATTCCCATGGCTCTGTATCGGTAGAGGAGGAGGGTCAAAGTCGAGGGTCTGGGGGTATGGTTCCATGGTTTTCGAAGGTCGAGGGGTATGGTTTCATCGAGGTAGAATTCGAGATCGATAAAGAGGTTGAGTAAGAGGTCTTGGTCTATGTATGACTATCTCCATTCGAGTATCCCGACCCAAAACCGGTATCCAAGTTGATCAACCCATAAGCCAAGCAGCCCAGCTCAGTGCCAGTCGAGTAGCCCCGCCCAGCCAATGAATCCATCCTGCCAACCATTAGATAAAATTCATGAAATGACAATATTTAGTAATAAAAGATCATTTTGAGTACTCGGCATGAGCGGACCTTTCCTTGGACCGAATCAAAACAAGGTTTCTCTAACTTAAAATGGTGAATTAGAATATTTTTTAATATCTGGTCTACCCGAACTGAGTGGATCCATTCGATTAAGGCCCCTTTAAGGTATAGGTGCGGTAACTTACTTGAATTATATCTTATATTGTCTAAAGTGGGACATATATCCTTTGGCGGTAAGGACTTCTTTCTATTCTCTCGGGTATGAGTGAAGAGTAACTTCTCTCTCTTTCGGGTAAGGTTATTGATAGGGGACATATATTCTCGGGTATTCATTGATTGATGGGGGCTTCCTTCATATCTCGGCACCACCCCTCTAGCTATGATCGATCAGCTATGATCGACTAACAATTATTGGAATGATTGACTATCGGCGGACCCTCTGGCAAAGACCTCCAGGTGACTATTTCTTGGCTGACCTTTTGACAATGACCTACCACCTGGCAACAATCGACAAATATTATGGCAGCAATGATCGACAATGAGATGTGGTTGTCTATGAATGAGTATGATCCTCAACAGGTGCATCATATGTAACGCATCATCCATCAAGTCTAGTAACTCCTGTTCTGTATCGGTAAGTGAAGGGGTATGGGGTGGGAACCCAGCCAATAGTAATTTCATAAGCCAGTAACTAAGCATGTAACAAAAGAAGTAATGATGAAGTTATTGCATTATATATGTTATTATACCAACCGTGCATAATCAACTAACTTCTCTCTCATGTTGCGCCATCATTTGCACTCTGCTCCTCTCATTTCATATCAACGTAAGCATCATTCAAGCCTATCCCATCAATTCTGAATCAAATCAAGAGGTCACACATGAACGTATCAGAACCAACCATGCATGTCTCTCTCATGGCTATTTCTAGTTGTAGCAGCTTGTAGTTCAAATCAAGAGATTATTCTGTAGCGATAAGGGTAAGCGGAGGTAGGTCAATGTTCCGTGTCGCTCCAAGCTTGTCTCAGCTCTTTCCCCAGGCGGGTAGGTGGGATTGGTACAATTGATATTGAACTGATTGACTTGTACAGGTGGTATATGGGAGGTAACACGGGTTTGAACATCCTGTGCCTTGTTGTGCCATGTCCTGTTATAGTATTGATCGGAAGGTAGGACTAGGATTAAGGGTAACATGGGGTAATAAGAAAAGGGGGTAACATAATAAATTGTATTATTCGGTGGATCAATGGAGAGGTGAGTTGGATAGGATGGATAAATCCCTTCTTCTCTAAGGATCAGTGCCTTTTAAAAGGGGGATTTGTAGTAAAGGAAAGGAAGGAATTCACCTTTTATTCCCGCGCCCACCTCAAAGCCTATGAATTATGCCATTCCTTACCACCTTATGTTCAATGGATGTATGGATTTAGTGAACATTGGATAGAGATGGTTAAAGAGAGAGCTACGTACCACACAGAACCTCGAGGAAACCTAATGTCGTTGGTCGATATGTACCGATCTACGTACTGCTGGTTCAAGAGCCAAGCCAGCCTCATTTCTATAAGCTTACCGAAGTACGTACCATTGGAGATATAAATAGAAGTTCAAGTGGCATGTTAAATTTGGTCGTTGGAGATATAAATAGAGGTGCAAGTGAGATGGTCTTTATGGCAATTGGTCGAGTGCCATTCCTTCCCTCAAACGTGCTGATGTATGGAGTAGTGATAGGCAGGTTATGGTCGTTGCCCCGCCCTGGTCTAATGGGTGTAGGGCTTTAAATGAGGGTCATCAATTGAAAGTATTGATATGTCAATAGCTTTAGAATGTCAATTGTTGCGTCAATGATTATTTAGCTTATTTAGGAGGGTGAATGGAGGGTGAACGGAAGGGATTATATAGCGTCAATAGCTTCTTTGGGGGCGGATAGAAAAATAACTTATTTAGGGCGACTAGCGTCACTAGCTGCGGAAACTAACGAGCTGCAGGGAAACTAACTATATATCTACCCAGCCTCTATAGGTATCCGACAGAGGCTTCTATAGCCCGGTTTATACATCGTTATAACTAGTTCGATAGCTACCCGGTAGAGGCAGGAATAGTGAGTCTAGCATCATACCTACTCAGTGTAGCCCTGAAATGTATAGTGAGTCTAGCCTCGAATAGCAAGTGTAGTGGGTCTGGCTTGGGCCTCGCCCTCGAGAGCCTCATGGTTTCTTCGATGGAGCCTCCTTCTGTTCTTCCTTAGGTCCCTAGTTTATTTAAGTACCCATAGAATTATTGAATAGGGCGAGGGCTCAGTGTTATGAATGGATGAACTGCTGGGTTATGAACTGTTTAGAACGAAATTGAATTGCTGAACAACTTTCTGCAGGCGAAACTGCTTTATGGTGACACTGCTAATTCCCTGCTTGACCTGCTTTCTGTAGGCCCAATGCTAGAACTAAGAAAAAAATATATCCATCCACAGGCTATTTACCTGGCATTTATCAACCGAAGCCAGAATAAGCATCTATCCATGGGCTTGAAAGCAACTATACACGGGCTCTCAAGTAGGCGGGCAAGTTAGAGAGAGAGTGCCCTTCCTGTGCTTGGCCCCACCACTTACTTCCCTTCAAAGAGCTAGCTTTCGGGAAGCCTTATATATGATCTGGGGCACATTCTCCAGGCTTGATGTTACTTGCTTGTTTGAGGGGCTTTACGCTTGAGGGGCTTTAGTTGAGCAAGAGAGAAAGACCACTACTTACTTCTCTTTCTATCTGAGTGGCATTTCTATTATATATGCAATTATGCATCTTCTGTCTTTGTAGATGCATGTGATCATGCGAGCCAACCTGCCTGCTCGAAAGGTGATGTATGGATGCTTCTCTAATATCTCTTTGGTCTTGTGCACTATCTTGGGGTTTCTCGAAGAATTAGATAGAATATCTCTTCAAAGAGACGGGAGGACATCTTCCTCTCAGAGAGTACACTATGCTAGATAAAGATTTGCATAATGCTCTTCGGACCAATTCATGGCAGGATGGTAGAAACAAACTACTATTATTCTCCCAAAGACCCTCCCTTAGTTGGTTGGGTTGGTTTATAAGCATTATCCCTCATCTTATATAACCATAATAGATGATTTTACCTTCACTATGCCTGGAACATATCCGTTGTGAATAGAGATAACAGCCATGGAGGAATATAAGGTTGGGGTTTACCAGGTGATCCTATATAATGATAATCCTTATAAACCCTTCACTATGGTAACAAAGCGAAGATGTAAGTTGGCTTGGTAGGTAAAGAGATATAAGGAAAGGTTAGCGAGAGAAGCGTCAAAGCCCTGGTCTAGCCCTGATCGAAGCCCTTATCGAAACCTACTCATCTGGCTACTGAGCCGAAGATCATGACCGATAACGGATTGGGCTGGATAGGCCTGAAAAGCCTATATTCTCAGTCGATTTTTAAGGACCTTAGATCAGGAAAGGTATATTCCATCCCTCACCCAACCTGCCAGAAAGGTTAACCCGGGCGAAGTCAACCCGGAGGAGGAAAGGCACAACAAATAGAGGGCATTGGAGGGACAGATGCTTATTTCGCACTTCGATAACGAACTAATGAAAATATAGTAAGTAATTTGAAAGTATAAGACCATATCTCCCTTCAAATATCTCTCTCTATCTCCATCTCGTGAAAATATCTTATTCTCACGCTTTCCAGAATGGAACCCTCCATATCTATATTCGAGATTTCTATCTCTCTCTCGCTATCTCCAACAAGCAGGCAGCGTGACGGCCAGGTCCTAGCAGGGGGAAGTAGGGGTTCGTACCTTCACCTTCTAAGCAGGTCTCATATCTGCCTGTTAGCTCGCTGGCCCTTCGCGGTCGATGAGCCAGTCATTACTGATACAGAGGGAGCATATATGTTTGGCATTGAGGTAGCCACTTAAGAAAGCAGAGTGATTTAGGAAGACCCCACTTATTAGGGTTATATGGGATGCCTACGTTGGGAGGGCGCCAATGAGCAGAAATCCCGCCATTTTGTGGGCCTTCCCTCAATCTGGAAGGAGGAACTGAGTTGTGATAGGGCCCAACTAGAGCGAGGCTCCTCCCACCCATGCTTGCCTTGCTAGTCGGTATCTGATCCAACCTTCTATAGGTCAGTTATTAACAACTGGCTGGGAAAAGGTCCATCATGCTATATAGACTCCTTCGGACCTAAATACTCGATCCCTGAATATTACGTAGATAAACAAGCCCGGTAATAATGGCGATGTCGGCGCTTCAACGTCCTTAGTGAGTCGATCAGTGGTGTTCACACCTTAGTTCGATCTCCCAAAGACTCTAGATTTTGGCTAGATGGTTGTTGGGTTCGAGCCTTATTATACGAGCAAGCGGGCGGTTGGGCTTCCTTCCAGGTAGGAAGGAAGGTGTTCGTTTCTGGTGGGTAGGAAGGTGCTTGTATGTCCTTGTTATCGCTTACGCCTACACCTACCTACAGTTAGTGGGAAAAGCCTTCAACCCCACAGGTGTGGTTGGTGGCAAGGAACTCAGAGAAGGGGCTGTCACCTATTCCCAACTCTCTCAGTTTAAGCTATCTCCTAGGTTAGCTAAGGGGGGTGGTCCCTAAAGGAAAACTAAGTTAAAGATGTGAGATTTCTAGGAGAATTGATTAGAAGGAATTACTTATCAAAGATGACTCGATTTCAATATGTAAACAAGCATATAAGTATATGAGCAATATTCAATGACGTGTTCAAAATATAGACCAGTGCTTTAAAGTAGATAACAAATGCTTGCTCAAAAATGAAATTCAAGATATAATGACAATAATCCCACAAAGGAAGTGTTAGACCAAGATCACAATATGAAATTAAATTTGCAACACCAAATAATGGTATTTGCCAATAAAACGAGATATATCAATCATCCATAAGCATAATAATCATTAAAATGACAACATGCAATGAAGTAGTATGTAGAAGCAAATTTCCAAGTACCATAGAATTAAGCTTGTTGCAAAATTTAAGGAATTAAAATGCTTGCATCCGAAGTGCTTCTTGAGATAATATTTGCATGTGAATCTTTAAACCATCAAGATAGCAAAAAATTTGGGAACTTTGCAAGTAAATGTGATGAGATAGTGCTCTTGGTTTATTTTATTAATTAGTTCTACAACAAGGTTACAATTGAACTCTAATCCTCAGACCTCACCCTCGCCCAAATATTTGGATCTCACAGTGAGGAGTCCATAGAGGTAAAGGGTCCCTAAAACGTTTATTCAACCAACTTAAGTTGGAGGTAAATTTTAGAGATGCAAGTCTAGTATGAAAAGTGAAATGCCTAAATGATATAAAAGTGAGTTTGCAAGTGCTATTGAAAAGATGGAGATGATTCAATTAAATATGCTTCATAGTTAGAACAATAACTCAAGCTGCCATAAATTGAAAGTGTTATGCTTCTTTACTTGTAGTATATTGTGAAACTTATCCAAATGAGAAATAGATCACAAAACATAAGTAAGTGATGGCAAATGAGATTGCAAATTAAGAAATTAAATGACTATGCGATTTGTGTTACTTTCCACTTAGAGCATGCATATGTGATGTGAAAAAAAAAAACGGAAACGTCAAAACCACTAAGTCAATCCATCTACAAATTCTCTCCTTTGGAATGGAGAGATAAGGATGCCAATGGGTAAAACCCACGCTCCCACAACAAAAACAGAATTTTTTATTAATTTTACAAGAATGAAATGACCATGAGGCCTTTTCTAAACCAAGGAAAGTCTTTACAAATAAAAATTGAGACCATAGACTTTTCCTCGGTGAGAATTTCTAAGAACTCAAAATAAATTCAGACTTTACAATAGGAGAAGAGAAGCTAAGCCTCTTCTATGCCCACAACCAAAGAAAAGAGAGTTATCTTTCTCATTTGAAATTCAGCCCAAAGGTCCTGCAACAACTTGTTAGTAATTTCTTGCAATTGTCCACTCAAGCTGTCACAAGAAAAAATTCGAAAGAGGGCTACAAAACCAATCAAATATTAGATAGATAAAATTACAAAATATTGCACAACAATTTACAAAGAGCTAAGCCAAAGAGTTCGAGTAAACTCTCCTCTTTGCTTAGTCATATTCAAGCTCTTAGATAGCAAATGAAAGCAATGAAGTATAATGTTTTAAAAGATATTCAAATTTAGAAGTATTTGGCTTGTATACAAGCTATGTCTCAAAACCCCTGCAAAACCACTTTGTAAGATAAGACTATGAAGGTTCAAAGAACAAATGAGAGCTCCTTTGAGAATGTATCAAGAGTGGGTTGGTCTCTCCAAAGACTTCCCCCAACACTTGATTCTTTGATCCCAACAAGATGTTCCCTCTACAAAACTTCAATCAAGGATTAGTTCCATATAGATCTAGCAATAAACAATGATAAGAAACTCTAGAGATTTATTTGAAACCAACTAGAGCATTCTATACCTAGAGCATACTCCTAAATCAAATGTCAATGTAAGATAGCTCTACATTAACAAATCTACAAGAGCATATGAAAACAAATTAGATCAAAGCATGAGTAAAAGGAATTATACCAATGATCAACAATTCATCACACTCCAAAAGGAGGAACACCTCATGAATGAAACCCCAAAGTCTTTATTGATATTTCTGAAAGTGTACAAGGCAGCAGCGCTTCCGCAAACACAATAGCTAGTAAACAATGATTACAATATGAGAGCCCATGGCTCTATTATATAGAAAGTTGGGAGCAAATCCCAATGAAGAACCATATGCCAAGTGGTGAGAGGGAGGAGATCTCAAGGCAAATTCGAATTTGGTAAGTGGAGCTCCAATGCCAAGTGTAAAAATCGAATTCTGGCAAGTGGGCATCATTTTTTTCTTCTCTTATGTGCCAAATTCGAATTTTATGATGAAATGACATGTGTATATGGTTGGTAACCCATGTGGGGACAATTTCCCACCAAAATCTCCACCAAATATTCTCCCAAATCCTCCCAAATATGCATTAATTTCACAAATTCGAATTTTCAAGTAAGCAACTCTCATTTAATGCCAGAAATTCAATTTTATTTGAGCACATGTCTTTTCCTTGATTTTAGGAGTCCATATCACCTTGGGACTTCACTTTAACTCCTCCATAATTTTCCACCTCATTTCCACCTCATTTAACATGTGTGGATATTTATTTTTCTCCATTTATTTAATTTCTGGCTTAATTAATTGCCAGATTTCCCACTAAACTTAGGAAAAGTGGGTTTTGAGGGCTCAAAACACATTTTTTACCCCTCAAAGTGTGTCATAGTAGAAAGTTGAGCGTGAGAGGTGTAATTTTGATTACTCATACCCCATACAACTTCTCTAGACAACACTTATTACAATTCAATTACAATTTTTATTGCAATTTTCAACTTGCGGGAAATCTAAAAAATTAAAAAATCACTACCTAGACCTAACCAAATTCCACGAAATTTTTTGTATGATCTAGTATGGTAATATACATTGACTCTAGACACTAGGAGTCACCCAAGGCCTCACCATCAAGCCATACTCCGGCTTTGGGGTAAAATTGAAGGAAAAAACTCAATTAATTATTAACTCCTAGTAGGGAGATGATAATTAACCAAGTAAAAAAAACCTCCCAGAGTAATACTCACTTGTTGGCAAGGTCCCAGGCTACCTAGGCTTGTTACAGACTCAATACTGACTCAAAACTCATCATTACTAGCATCACTTATTACAATTCCCCGTAGGGCGTGGAATCTGGGTACAAGAGAAAATGATAAGAAGTAGAAGTAGAGTTTAAAAACTTTGTTGAACTGATGATATCTGATGATATCTGATGGTACAAATGTCTCTTGGTTCATCCTTGGGCATGGAGTCTTCTCATTATCATCAGGTGCCACTCCAGTGGTCAACAATCACTAACTCATCACTTTTATAGAGAAAAAAAGAAATATAAATACTCAAAGTTCATCTGACCTTATTGGGTTCAAAGTGTGGCTACGACGCGCTAAAATGGCCATATAATGGGTTATCCCTAATCCGAAAAAGCCTCTCTCTAACTGGCCCGCCTTCTTCCTTTCTTCCTTTGTTCAAGCTGAGCTTTTCTTAAATTATCCAATAGTTGCATAGGTAAAAAGTGTGGCTACAACGTGGTCATTTTCCCGCCAAGGCTTGCCCCCCTTTATTTTATTAGGGTCCCTACCCCAAGGAAAATGGAGCAAGCTCATAGACTCGCTTCCACCTTTGATTACTAAATTTACCCTCTTTGACAGGGGTGAGGCAGGGCAGAGAAAAGGAACATGGCTTGAGGTATGGGTGGATTGCAAAAGGTATTTATAAAATGACCTCACTTTATTAATAACAAATAACAATATGGCATCTTTGGGGACCACCATGATATCTATCCCATCGAGGCAATAAACGAGCTTTTATTTGAAGATAATATTTAGTTGAAATGCCCTTACCTTATAGGATGCTTAACTGGTAAAGTTGGGAAGATAAGGCACTTTGGTTTAGGGATTGGTTGATAGCTTCTGGTCTTTATTTAATGACCCCACTTGACCATAGGCATCACTATTTTTTTTAAGAGGGAGTTGTATGGAGGAGGTGTTTTTAGCGCTCTTTAAGATAGGTACCATTATCTCTTATATAAGTATATTTTTGGGGTTTTACGGAGGTATCTTAGCCATGGGCACTCCCAAATATGGAGTGATGGGCAACTTAGCCGCCTATATGTTGCTCGTGAGCCGCCAAGTACCAGTCTCACAACAGTATTGGCACTAAAAGAGGGATCATTCCTTCATTTGCTGATCGTTCGCGAGTCGAACTCGCTCTCTTGCCATGCCTTTCACTCACAAGCTTGAGTCAAACTCCATCACTTTTTTTGGAGTGGACCATAATGAAACAATATTCCAATAATGCCTGGGGCCTTAATCCAAGCTAATGAATCCAATCCCCGAATAATTCCTAAATCCAATGGGTCAATCCCAATCCTTTCAGCTTCCGCTAAGAAGAATCGAATTGACCAGAAAAAAGAATGATTGCCTTTATCCGATGAATGAAGGACCCAATCCCAATCAAAAGATCCAAATCCTTTTGTCCCTTCACTCGGCCGGATATGAATGATTCATTCTTACAGCACATAGACCACACCACCACACGATGATAGCTTAGATATTGCTTCTTGTGCTGGGGGGAGTACCCTTCTTTTTTAGATTCGCTGGCCACCTCGAATTTTGTGCTTATCTTGTTTAGACCTCACATCACCTTTCGAGAGCTAGAAGCATCCCTTTAACAAGTAGGATATACAGGGCGAGATCTACACTCTGACATTTTATAAGATCGAGACCTAGTTAATGATGCTAGTGATCCAGTTTTAGCACATGTTGAATCACCAGTAGGGGGTATAGGGAGCAAGGGTGGAATCAAACATAAAAGGACACCTGAAATTCTATCGATGAGAAGGTACAACTGGAAACGACTGCATGTGTTCAAAGTGTAGTTTCAACATAAGCCTTTGTTCCGATTGTTACGCTTGTCGCCTACATCTACCTACAGTTAGCGGGAAAAGCCTTTAACCCCACAAGGTGTGGTTGGTGGCAAGGAACTCAGAGAAGGGGCTGTCACCTATTCCCGACTCTCTCCGTTTAAGCTATCTCCTAGGTTAGCTATGGGGGGTGGTCCCTAAATGGAAAACTAAGTTAAAAGATGTGAGTTTCTAGGAGAGTTGTTAGAGTTAAATAGATTACTTCTTAAGATTCATGAGCATTTATGAGCAACTTTGAAATAATGACAAACCATTTAACCAGTGCCTTTACAAATAACATGCTCAAAAGTAAAAGAAATGCTCAAAGAGATGAGAACACAGTAATCCTGAAATGGAAACAAAAGACTGTTAGCACAAGATATCAGAAATGCTCTCAAGATAAATAGATTTATGAATCAAAGCATGAGAAACTATCTTGCTCATAAGGAAACAATTAGTGTTCTACTTTTGGAGAATGTAAATGAGATGATAGAAAAACTCAAATGTTAGACCAAGATCACAACATGCAATTAAATTTGCAACACCAAATAAGGGTATTTGCCAATAAAACGAGATATATCAATCATCCATAAGCATAATGATCATTAAAATGACAACATGCAATGAAGTTGCAAAAGTAAGCAAATTTCCAAGTACCATAGAATTAAACTTATTGCAAAATTTAAGGAATTAAGATGCTTGCATCCAAAGTGCTTCTTGAGATAATATTTGCATGTGAATCTTTAAACTGTCAAGATAGCAAAAAATTTGGGAACTTTGCAAGTAAATGTGATGCGATAGTGCTACGGGCAGCTGCTTCTCAACATGGCTTAAGACATTTGC
>JAXQQM020076965.1:0-14717 GCA_034641835.2 Pinus albicaulis
GGGAAAACCTCTCCAGAGTCTCTCGACGATAGTCTCCTTACTTGAGTCGGCCTTAAGGGAAGAAAGAGGGCTCTTACAGCACAAAGGCTCTTGGGAATTTGGAGATTCAAAGCTTAGGCACTTCAAGACTAGCTTGCCATGGAATTGAGCAGGCTTTTATAGATGGGAAAGGAGGGAGTTGGGATCCCTATTATGGTGGGATTGGCCCTATCAACAAGGAAGGTTCCATGGGAGGTGGCAAAACCACTTCCCTTCCATAGAACTCCCGCAGCCAAACCTCCCAACTCAAGATAGGCAATGGTTCTGAGTTTGTTGAAACTCAACTTCCGCCATATTTATTTAAAAAACACTCCTTAAATTGGCTGGCGCGGCCTCTTTGCAGGATTTCCCCCATTGGCGCGAGCTCTGAACTGTCTGCCCGCGCCAATGCAAAAAGATATGTTTTTCATGATTTTGCAAGGAGATGTCTTAAGGGCAATTAAAACTCATACTTAGCGGAATGCTTTGATGATGGTTTCAAGGCATGTCAATGTTCACAGGTCACAAAATGGGTCCTCCATTGTGCGGGACGGGGAATGGTAGGGACGGTGACAAATTACTGTGTAACAGATGCCCCCTAAAGTATGAGGCCCAAGAGAGAGAGGGGTGAAATGCTTTACGAGAACATGTTCAACTGAAGGCCCGCCGTCGGAAAACCTGCGCAGAAAGATACAACTGATATCTCAAGTACATGATGTATATGTGGTATGGACGCAGCCATCCGAAACAGAGTATGCTATAATCCGGATCCAGGGTATGGGCGCAGCCATCCAACTAAGATCAAATAAATAGACTCAGGTATGGTCGCAGCCATCCAATCAGTGAGTCATGTACATAATGATAATAATCCACAATCGCGGCCTGGATTACAACAGACACAATCCAGGGTCTTGCGCTCCATCTCGACCCAAACAAGTACAAGTTCTAGCATGCGAATGTGTGAGCTGATGTCGAACATGCAAGAACATCGTCTGATTACCAGCCAATAATGAAAGCCGTTAACAGACGCGAGAAAAACCACCAATAATGACGATGTTCCTCAAGGTACTACAGGTACAATCTACGGTGTGTGAATGAATGAGCTGACGTCGAACACCCGCAGAATCATCCGATCGGAGGCCAATAGTGAAAACCTCTCGTCGAATGCGACGAACCTGCCATTAAGGCATGCAGGCTCCAAGGTACCATCAGGAGTCTCTAGACCAACTTCCTGGATAATGAGTTGAAGTCGACAGGAAGTGACCTTGATTGAAGGTGGGCCATAATGATTCCCACATCATCGACACGAGACAGAGGAACATGATGTTTTTGTTGTGAATCAGGATCGTATGAGAAACAGAGGAAGGTTGATATTTGCAGAGGCCAACTTCTCTTGAACATATTGGCGGCACGACAGTGGATTTGGCAGCATATTTGACATCAACGGATCAGAGGTCATGGTGACAAGGCAATGAGCAGAGGAGAGGTCAAAAAGGATTACCCAAACCCACGGAAGCAAGTGAAAAAACGAGATGAGATGTCCCCAACCCGACACGAATGCAGACAAGTGCCATGTTCAAGAGCGACATACTGCCGACGACAACGATGATGGTTCCATTTTCCCCCCACCATTTCTGGCGAGTACCCCAATTATTTTTGATAACAAGCTTGAAGGGGATAGCATATGCTTGTAATATAAGTCCGCCCTTCGGGCGAATCCATCCTAGTGCATTTAACGAGTCCTAGGAAGGAGGAACTCGGAGAATGTCATTTCGACTGGATCCGATGTCATCAGGGTTTAACGAGTCTGACAAAGGAAGAACTCGGCGTCTTTTCATGTTTAGAGAGTTTGAAAAGACAGCGGAAAAGAAAACTCCACGGGTCCCTTTTCGTAAATAGTTCCCCAGATCCGAAAAGGTAGAAAACAATATCCGGGAAAACCTCCTAGTCGCGATAGGCTAGGGTATTCCTTTTTCGTAATCAATCCATCCCAGCCCGAAAAAGGGTTAAACTTATACTGGGTGAATGTCGATTCGTGTCCATTTTAACGAGATCGAAACGACAAGGGCCTCGACGATCTTTTCATGTTTAGAGAGTCAGAAAAGAGCTGAAAGATGACTCCAAAGTGACTTTTTCGTGTATTTACCGAGTCCGAAAAAGTATAAAATACAACTCGTTTCCATCGTTAAAGTCGCAAAAACCTGCTGCTGCACATACCAAGCAAGCGTAAAATCCATTTTCGACATAACATATAAAAATATTCGATAAAAATGACTTTTTACAACTCATTTTATGTCAAAAATTTATAAATATGTCAAATTGGTAAAAATAAAATTACATTTACTATTTACCTTGGTAAAAAGCAACAGTGGTCCATTTGGAGCAGAAACTTCTGACGGTGATTGCGACGAATCCAGTTGACCATTCAGCTTCTCGTCTGCTACAGGTAAGAGGCGCTCCCTTTCTCTTCATTTTCATCCAATTTTTAATAGTTTTACCCTGTAAATCAGTTTTCTAGAGCCATTTTTGAAAATTTAGGGCCGCGCTCATTGGCGCGGGTATCGGGCACGGACCCGCGCCAATGGGCTCTTTTATACAAAGGGCCCACGCCACGTGGCGCGACTGTTCACAAAACAGCCGCGCCAGCGGCCGAACCTAAAAATCCGCCTAAAATTTCGACATTTATACCAAATTGCATGGAATTTGAGACTCATCAGAGATCTAACTAAGGGTTCATGACCATATGAATGCAGGTAATCAATCAAAATGGCAATTGAATGGAAAGAAAGAGAGCATGGAGAAGAGGATGAACAAGCCATGCAAAGTCAAGCTTGCATGAATGCCCTTAGAAACTGTGGGCTGAAAAAGTTCTTCCTCACACCATGTCTACGAGCTCAGCCCGAGCTCCTCCAGTATTTAATCAGTATCTGGGATGAACATGAACAAGTGTTCAGGTTACGAGACCAGGTATTAGAGCTGGAGGTTTCTGATGTTTATTTTATCACTGGATTGTCCCGCAGAGGTCCGATCCCTGTCTTGACTGGAAGCAGACCATCTGGGGAGAAGATGGAAGAAGTGATGGCACGAGTGTGCCGAGGAGCACAAATGGGATCAGGAAGCAAGAAGGTGGATATCCACACTATCCCTGATCTGGCATTGAGAGTGGTCCTACATACCATCACGCGGGCTGCTGGGTCGCAGGCACCGCACGAGGCCACAAAGGCCCAACTCCTGCTGGCCTCAGAATGCATGGGTCCCCTACTATTTGACTGGGCAACAGCAGTGACAATCAATATGAAAAGACAGCTCACGAAAAACAGGGTAAACTGAAACAGTTCGGTTATGGTTCCATCTTGGTATCGTTCATTCTGGAACGTTTACCAATCTTCCAGTGCCAAGGGGCCGCAGTGGCAGATCCGATACCACGAGAGCCAAGAATGGCTCGCTGGGCTGCATTGATGCCCAGAGCTGGAGGCGGCCAACAGATGTCCTGGAGGCCGGAGTTCTTTAGGTGGTTACGGCGCCAGCTGATTATCGTGGAAGACTGGCCCTATGCAGGAACTGACTTTACCGGAGACCCAAATCTCCCACTACCAGAAGGAGATGACTGGGACGAGGAGTTGGGTAAGACCTCATGTTTTTTGATTTTATATTTTTATGTTTTTTTGTTAATACACATTCGTCCTAACACATTTCATATATGCATGCAGATGTGGGACCTGAGAGACCAGCTGGGATGTCTCCAATCTCACGGAGGACACAACTCGCCCTTGATCCTCAGGGAGAGGGCACCGGAGGAGAGGAGTTGATCCAAAATCTCGAGGGCATTGCCCACGGGATCCCAGACTATGCTCGGCTGGCAGACGTACCGATGGCATACCAGCGCCACACGGTGGGAGTTCCGAGTCGGATCCACCGAATCCTGAGACGCTTAGTGCGTGCAGTCACATGCTATCATGAGCACCATGCGGATTAGCTCTTAGGATTTATACCACACCTATTTTTTGAGAGACATACCGTCTCCGGATGTACTTAAGACGATTATGTATATTTTTTGACTTTTATGTGGCACACTCTATGTAAACACTTCGATATCTATATATATACACATCTATTTCTGGATGGATCTTTCTTTACATGTGATGATGATTTATAAATTGCGCAAATGTCTGTCTAACACCAAATTTGCTACTGCATCTGTTAGTGTATTCAAATGCCTGGGTATATGATGATATGTAATGTAGTCAAAATTCATTTCCAGTAATCGAATACGCAGATACAAACGTAAGATGGACGGGTTCCTTACCGAATAGTGTCCGTTCAGTTGTAACACCACAAGTTGCGAATCTAGATACACGAGCAATTCACGGATACCAAGGTTTACTGCCTCGGTTAATAATTCTAACACAGCACTATATTCCGCGATGTTGTTCGTGGTATGTCCTAGACACACTCCTTGCAGGTCAATCAACTCACCAGCAGGATCATAGATTACCCAGGCTGCTGAAGACAGATTCCTGGTACTGCGGGAGGCACCATCTGCGAAACCAACAAATGGATGAATAGACATCTGCACAACCAGGAAGACCCAATCAGCAGAAAGATGTTTACAAAGCACACCACACAATACATGCACACAAATGAAAATCACACACCTATGTACACACACCACACCAAGAAATTACTTCAGGCATAGTACTTTTTAAGGTACAACCCATTTCTGGGCTGCGCCAGCGGAACTCCTTCATAATCTATAAGCTCGTAGGCCCCATTTTTAAAAACACGCTTTACTATATAGGGCCCGTGCCACATAGGCTGAAGCTTACCGGCTCCAAGCTTATCATGCGCTTGATCATACAGGAGGACGAGGTCTCCTTCGATAAAAGAACGGGGAGAAACAGATTGATCAAAATGAGTTTTGACCCTCTTCTTTTGTGCTTCGATAATCAAAGCAGCCAGACGACGGGTTTCATCTAACCGTTCCAGATACAGAAGACGTTCTTCCTCGGCAGAAGTACCAGGTAGAAGCTCCACAGCTAATTTTAATGAAGGAATTTCACATTCAACCGGCAGAGTGGCTTCCAGACCGTACACCAATTGAAATGGTGTGAATCCAGTTGCACTCTTAGCAGATGTTCGGTATGCCCAGAGAGCTGAGAACAGTTGGAGATGCCAATTGGATTTATGAATACCAACTGTTCGCTGAAGCATAGTGACCAAAACTTTGTTCACTGCTTCAACCTGACCATTCACTTGAGGGTAGTATGGTGTTGAGCTGTCGTGACGCAAGCCCAACGTAGAAGTCAGCTCCGCCATCATGTAATCGTGGAAATGAGTACCGTGATTAGTGACGATGGCTTGAGGAACCCCAAACCGTGCGATAACGTGGTTGAATACAAATTGAGCGGTCGTTTTCCCGTCAGCAGCTAGTGTAGGCATCGCCTCGACCCACTTAGTGAAGTAGTCGACAGCGACAATGATATACGCATGCCCCCCGGCCAAGTGAGGGTTACACGTCATAAAATCCATGCCCCATTTCGCAAAAGGGCCGACGGTAATAACGGGATGCAATGGCAACGGCGGCGCGCGCATCTTGCGCTGAAAAATCTGGCATGGATGACATTTACGGACTACAGTGATACAGTCCTTGAATATGGAAGGCCAGAAATAACCTGCTCGCAGAATCTTCTGGGCAGTAGCATACCCAGACATATGTCCGCCACAGGCGCCACTGTGGCAGTCATTTAAGACTTTCTCAGCCTCTTCCAAGGTTAGGCATCGCCGGAGCACCGAATCTACTCCAATGCGATATAAGGTATCTCCTACTATGCGGTAGGGTTGGGACTGGTGCCGAATCCGACAGCGGGCAGCTTTATCCAACTCAGACCGAAATGTCGAGGTCTGAAGATACACTATTATGTCACCGTACCAAGGGTCACGAGTACTGATGAGGAAAAGCGTTTCGTCCGGTATATGGTCTTCAGAGTGTGAGGGAGCAGAGTTTGTAGGGAGAGAACATATCAAATCCGCGAAGACCAGTGATTTAGTTGACTTAGCAGTAGTGAACTCTAAGTCAAACTCCTGCAGGATCACAATCCATTTGGAGTACTTTCCCCCCAGTCTAGAAAGAATATACCTCATAGGGTTGCAGTCTGAAACCATTGTTATCGTGCGCAAAAGGATGTAATGGCGAAAGCGTTGTACAACGTATACTTCTGCTAATGCCAACTTCTCGACATGTGCATAACGCGTTTCCGGGTCGAGAAGGTTCTGTGACAGGTAATAAACAACATGTTCATCACCGTGATCGTCATCCTGCACCAAGACCATGGCTATGGTGCTAAATGCGGCGGCTAGATATAAAGTGAAGTCGCGGTGGTAGTCCGGAGGACGAAGCAACGGAGCATTGACAAGCAACGTCTTCAGCTTCTCAAAGGATTCCTGAGCAATTTCGTCCCAATGAAAAGGAACGTTCTGCTTTAACAAACGAGTGAATCCTTTGGCCACCTCGGCATAATTCGGGATAAAGCGCCGAAGAAAATTCGCTTTCCCTTGCAGACTCTGTAACTGATACAGGGAGGAGGGTGATGGGAGATTTATGATGGCCTCGACCTTTAGAGGGTCAAGGCGAATTCCGTCTTTCGAGACTATGAATCCTAAAAGACGGCCAGAATCAACGCAGAAGACGCATTTATGAGGATTGAGCCTGATATTGTAGCGCCTGCAACGAAGAAATATCTGGCGGAGATGCTCAGGATGGTCCTCTCGCTTACCCGAATGGGCTGGCAAGTCGTCCAGATAAGGCTGAACGATATGGCGAATGTCATGAAAAGCGTAGGACATCGCACGCTGAAACGTAGCCCCAGCGTTCTTTAAGCCGAACGGGAGTTTCTTGTACGCGAAAGTGCCCCACGGACAGATGAATGTGGTCTTATGTTGATCCTCAGGTGCAATATTGATTTGGTTATATCCTGAGAAACCGTCCATTAAGGAATAGATCTCACTCCCGACACATTCGTCGATGATCTGGTCGATAAACGGAGTGGGATAATTATCCTTTGGACAGGCGCGATTGATGTCGCGATAATCCACACAGACTCGAATTGTACCCTGCTTTTTATCGACAGGGACAATGTTGGACACCCATTTTGTAAGGGGGATGGGATAAATAAAACCCGCGTTCATAAGTTTTTCAACTTCTGCCTTGATAGCGGCGGCTTTCCGAGGATGCATGGGACGTAAGCGTTGGCGCACGGGTTTCGCACCTGGATAGGTTGGAATTTCGTGCACTACAATACTGGGGTCAATCCCCGACATTTCCTCGTAAGACCATGCAAAAACATCTCTGAATTCTTTGAAAAGCTCAGTATAGACTTGAATCTCATCGGGAGAACAAGTCACACCCACATGAATATTCTCAACAATCCCCGGTTTAACGGAGATGTTGATTGGAACAGTTTGAGTAATGTTACTCAGATTACCCTCTGAAAAAACCTCATGCATCAAGATCGGTGTTTGAAGAGGAGGGGAAGGAACCTGAGTAGCATAACGCTCCAGACAATCAGTCATTGCCCCCAAGCTAGGCATAAACGAGGAGCGATGATGTCCATCACCCCAAGGCAGCTCCTCAAGAGACATAGTTTCAATGATAGCCTCATCTGAAGGAAAAGTCTCTCTGAGAGGATCAGGTGAATCGGCCTGACTAAGCCAGGGGGATTGGGAGTAGACGTCCAGAGCCATGCTCAACGAAGCATGTTGCGGAGGTGGAGGATCCGATGCGGCAACAATCTCACAGTAGCTGATCTCTACTGGCGTTAAAGGCATGGATTCTCCGAACTCATATACCTGCTCAGGTGTAGGAATAAGCCAGGGGTCATCGGACCTGGACAACATGTTGACTTGAGCGGTATGCGGTGGTGGTGCGGGAAAGATGCCCATGAGGACTGGGTCTTTGAAGAGACCAGGTCCTATACTGTCTGGGGGATTCAGAATTTGATCCACGTATGGCACGTTGTTCTCAGAGTTAGAGGTGAAAAATGACAACTGATCCACCGTGACAATCTTGCCCTCGTGAGGGAACTTAATGAATCGAAAGATGGTAGACGGCACACAGAGCATGGCATGGGTCCAGCTGCGGCCAAGAAGTATATTGTAGTTGAGTTTAGCGTCAACCACCTCTACTTCTACGTTGACAGTTTTTCCCTGTAATGTGATCGCAAGACTCTCGAGAATGCCCAGGGGTTTAGATTCCCGACCATCAAATGCCTCAAGGGCATTGGGAGATGACGACAAGGCTGGAGAGCCGATGGCCTTCCAGCAAGCGGAGGACATAATGCAGGTAGATGCACCCTCATCTACGACGGCCCTATGAATGTTCAGACCGTTAATCCCGACTTGAATGACCAAAGCGATTTGATGCGGAAGCCGGGGAGTAAAATTCTCCAGATCGAAGGTGAGAAGGCTCGAGTCGGCGGGATCGATGCCACCGATTGCAGACAGTAAAGCCTTCCGTTGTGAAGGACAACTTTGAAGAACCTCAAGTGCAGACATAACACATGGCGCCTGTGCCAGATCCTCAACAATACTGTAATGTTGAGCGGCACGAGCGTTTGGATTATAAGAGGATCTTCGAAGAACACCCTTGGTAGGTGGCTTCACAACTGGTTCGAGAGTCGGCTTCTCGATTTCCAATGGACCGGAGACAGGTGGGGGAGGCGGCCCATCCGCAACTGCCTTCCCGGGTGCCTGCCGCGATTCATTGTAATCCTTCGACCGCGTAGCGACAGAGATAGGTGCAACACTCTTCACCATGAAAACCTGAGACCCAAACGGTGCAGATGGTGACGGCTGTTCGACCATCTGGGTCTGCTGAGATGGAAATGGCTCTTTTAAAACAGCCGGAGTCCCTTTTGGGCCTTTAAGAAGTTGACTAACCTCGGATCGTCGTGGACAATCCTTAGTATAATGGTCCCCTTCACAGATGAGGCAAGGGTACTTCAGTTTACGCTGGGAGCCATCCTCAGTACGAGATTTAGATTCTGGTTTCGGGGCATCAGATTTAGATTTGCCTTTGCCCTTCTTCTTCCCCTTGGAGGATTTGTCCGCAGGATTGGCCTGAACGGCATTCACCTCCGCGGTTTTACCAGAATCGGATGAGGTGGGATTAGCAGAGGTATTGTTGGAAGAATTAGCCTTCTGCTTCCCATTCGAAGATTTCTTCGAATTCTGAGAGACAGAACCAATGACACCATCCACCGCAGGGGTAGGCGGAGCCTTAGAGGTTCCGGGCCGTGGAGCATCAGTCAAGATGTCATAAAGCGTGCCGGACTGAGAATAGACAAGATCCAGGTATTGGGCACGCGCGATGGCTTGTTCCTCTGTCACGCATGCTCCCATCGCAATATCCTGAGCGATTTTATTCACAAAGGAGGTGGTGAACCAGTGAGTCAGTATCTGATCAGGTATGTGAAACTTGATCAGTCTACGACGACGCCGCCACTCATGAATGTGATCTGAGATGTGAGTGGCTTTATCCTGCTTCAGAGAAGTCAGGAGGTGCGTCCCGGCCTCATAACGAACCGGTAACTGGAAATGCGTGAGGAAAGCCATGGCTAAAGAGTTGAAATCTTGAAAAATACCACGGGATAACTCTATGTACCACTTAGCAGCAGCTCCCGTTAAAGTACGCTGGAAGAGGCGCAGGCGAATCGAATCGTCGACCCAAGAGTTAGACGAACACCAAAGGTGATACGTCATCACATGCGCCTGGGGGTCCTCTCCAGCTTTTCCCTCAAACTTAGGGCAATCTCCTGGTATCTTGGTGGGAACCGGAGGCCAATACGGATTATGTAAAATCGGATCATTGGTCAACTTTGAAACATCCGGCAGTTCCAAGGTAGCCAGGAACGACAATGGAGGATTAACTGCCATGCCAGGCCCAGGATGAGGTCCGGTACCCATACTCCACGATGGTTGTGAATATCCTTGCCCCCACGGGTTCTGTCCCGCAGGATTCTGACCGTAGGGGGCATAGGTCGTATAACCAGACTGATTTGGATGCTGGTAACCATAGTGCGGGGCTTGATAACCAGGATACGGACCCTGATTAGGCGTCGGCCCCGTATAAGCAGCGTTTGGATTTGGCTGCTGAGCGTAGGTAAAACCGGGTGGAGGAGGATAATACTGAGAGCCTCTGGGGTGGTTATAGTTCGGTTGAGACGGACCATGAGAATAATAACCACCCTGAGGGTGAGTAGGCTGCTGAAAAGTGGAACCCTGCGGAGCCTGATACGTAGGGCGCAGCTGTTGATTTGGTTGCGGCATTGAATGAACCGGCTGCTGTGCAGGGTTGATGGAATGAGCGGGCTGCCCTGAATGAACAGGTTGACCCGACTAAGAGGGCTGACCTGAGTGAACAGGCTGACCCGGATGCAAGGGTTGACCTGAATGACCAGGTTGACCCGGATAGACAGGCGGGGCCGGTTGCGCAGGTTGACCTGGTTGTAAGTGAGCCCCAGGTTGTACCGGATGGGCCGGTTGGCTTGGAGGCGGAACACCGGGTTGCACCAGATGAGCCGGTTGGCCTGGTGGTGGAACAGGACCAGGTATTTGCTGGAAACCGGTTTAACCTGAAGCAGAACCATAAGATGGTCCTGGCTGATATGCAACGTTAGAAACAACGGGATACTGCGGTTGCATCGGTAAAGAAGGCTGGATTTTCCCCCCAGGACCATAGACCGGTCCCGGTTGGTACCCCGGCTGAGGTTGGATAGGTTGACCGGAAGGGCTATAATACTGTCCTTGCGGACTGTACGATGGCCCTTGCTGGCCCGCAGGGTAGCCCTGGATGGGCTGCCCCTGTGGATCATAAAGATAGCCAGGTTGGCCCGCAGGTTGGGCTTGGAAAGGCTGTCCCTGCGGGTTATAAGCCTGGTTGTACGGTAAACCTTGAGCATAAAGATAAGCCTCAGGAGCGGGTAGACGCAAAATCTCCCCGTGCTCGTCATACTGACCTGGGAAAGCATACACGGGAGTACCATCCTATGCATAGTGCGAAAAGTAAGATCGGTAGGGATCTTGGGAGGACGGTCCAACCTCGGCGTTCGGCTGTTGCAAAGACAACCGATACTCCTCCGGAGAGATGTTCTCCAGTATAGCAGTGGCTAGATAAACATCTTCAGGAGTTGGCCCAGCCCTAGTAGCAGATGCTGAGACAACAGGAGAAGAGGCAGCCACACAGACAGTGGGCCGGACGGGAACAGAAGTGACGGGCGTCTGAGGAGACACCTCGGGTGTAGTAGCAGCTGGCCTCGAAGCAGGAGATGATATTCCCATAGAGGCTGCAGCTGAAATGATTTGACCCAGAGATCTGTATCCCTGTGGTAAAGAAGGACTGGCTGTTGACATGTTAGCCAGCTCAGAGTTGTCTCCCTCAAACAATCTACGCGGGAAGAGCTGATAGTCTTCACCAGACGTTGGGATTTCCTCACCAGAATCACTCATGGTTGATCCTGCCGTTAAATCACGCAAAAGACGGCGAGGACTAGGAGGAAATACAGTAGCAACAAAAGGCGAACCCGAGGTAAGAGAAAGGAAATCAACTCCTAATCTCAATTCAGACACAGGGTCCAAAAAGGGCCAATTGAACTCAACTGGTCCTCCAAAGGGTTGCTCAGCGAGAACCGGTCCCCCGTCGGGAAACTCGGAAACAACAGGCTGTTGTGGTTCGACAGAGGATTGGGAAGCCTCTGAAGAATCGTCCGTGTAAGGACTACCAGTAGACGAAACCGAAGGTTCCGCCACTGTGGCAAAAGACCAGAGAAAAAGAAGCAAACACACACACGGGCTGAAAACGAGTTAAGGGCACACGATCAAACGGTCAACAAGCAATATCTAAGAAGGCGTGTAATCGTGGGTGATTAATTTTTACCACATTGAAAAGTAAGAAACTCTATCATTTCATATTTTAAGAGTCAAGAAACAATAGAAAGATGACTCTATCTCTTTCAGATTTGATACAAGCGTGAAAGGACAAGTGCTCGACGGTCTTTTCAAGTTTAGGGAGTCAGAAAAGACCAAATGACTACTCAGGAAAAACTAGGCACAAAGGGTGTACCAAATATCCGTGAACTGCAATATACACCTTGGTTTCAATAATGAAACAAAAATCGACCAAGGACTTTCCGTACGTGCAGGTAGTCTCCCCGAATGCTGTGTTCGGTGTATCACGGGTATAGGGCGGCAGACTCGGCTTCCCGTGGATAAAGGATTGAAAACCTAGAGGGGTCTCCCTTTATATACGCGACGGTACGGGGAGCACAAGTCCGTACTAGCGCTGTCTAAAGCCAGAAGGCGAACGACAGCTGCTAGGTTTAAAGACGCCGGAACACGTCTCTAGCCTAGACTTCTAAAAATGTTTCGTTAAGTTCCAATGCTGCCTTAGGTTAATTGAATAGATTTTAAAGTTGATCTTCGATTAAGTTTCAATTTTCAGGCCCTATCGTATGTAGTGTCTCAAAAGACTCCTAAATGAAAAGCTACATGCCACAGTCCAACATTTCGTTCGATGAAAACTAGTTACAGAAGAGTTGAGAGCTTTTACACAAACGAAATGATCGGAAGACAAACAATGAGATCTCTAATGCAACTAATGAAATTGAAAGCTTTTCATTCAAATCACTAATCACTAGCAAAATCGAAAAGATTACAATTGCACTAATTAACCAAAAGCAAAAGAGATTTTTTTTTGTAATTTTCAACGTTTGATAGCTAATATGCACTAAACAAACTGAAAACAAACGGAACAACTTGAGAAACGATATTGAGAGAGAAAAACAAACAAATTTCACTCAACAACACAAGCAATCAGATCCCAAATCGACCAAAGTCTCTCAAAACCAAGAAAAGACTCAAAGGCTCCAATGGGCTGTGTGATCTAGGCCCAATGCAAGACCAAACGAAATCTGAATGAAGGAATGAGAAATCACCCAAAAATCGCAACAAAAAAATGAACAACTATTAAGAGGATGTGGAGAATCAATCAGCAAGTCGACCGGACAAACGAAACACCAAAACTCCCAAGGAGGGCTCGATACACTAAGCCACTAGATGCCCTAGAGCTCAAAACGTGAAACCGATAGATAAAAGCAAACAACCAAAGGACAGAGGTGAATTCCCAGTCAAACAGGACTCCAACACACTCAGGCAGTCGGAAAATCAAGAAGAAAAACACTGACCAAACCCAGAGAGCTCAAAAATGAGGAACCTCAAAAACCTTACAGGAGTGGCGCGATTGTAAGGCTGAAATTGGCGCCAGAAAGCAATTGGCGCGGGCTAAACAAAAGCAACATGTGCCAATTGGTGCGACTGTCGAGCTAAAAAGCGCGCCAGTCGAGTTTCTCAGCCAAAAACAAAAAAGAACTACTCCAAAAGCAGATCAATGCGTACTAAGCAAACCAAGAAGCAAAAAAAAACAAAAGAACCCAGCCCAGAAGGCTGACCAAGCAAGGAAAATCACAAAACAATCAAACGAGACAATCCAAACGAGACAGTGAAATCCAGACGATCCCCAGCAGAGTCGCCAAATTGTTGAGGAGGTAAATCCCCTCTGTGGACAGAGGCGATCCCTACTAGCCCAGCAGGGGTCTAGCAACAATAAAAAATGTTACGACGCAAGTTCCTAGTTACGAATGAAAAGACTAAAGATAGAAGCCTACCTGGAATCCAATGCTACGATCTGAAGAAGAAAGCGTTCCCGTTCCTTAGCCTCGGCAGATCACGATCCTCCACGATCTCCGCGGATGGACACCTGCACATGCAAGAAACAAACAGATACAAGCATAAAATCTGGCATACGTAACTAAATGTCAGTCAGAAAGGACATTACTCATATTAACATCATTGAAAACAGAGTGGAACCATAATCGTAATCATTCATTAAATAACAATCGAAGAAATATTACAACCAATGTTCTGACGTCGTGTTCCCCTTCGGATGGGTCTCCAGTCATTCACGTCTCGCAAAGCTCACCAGGGAAAGGGCAAACCTCTCTTGAGTCTCTCGATGATAGTCTCCTTACTTGAGTCGGCCTTAAGGGAAGAAAGAGGGCTCTTACAGCACAAAGGCTCTTGGGAATTTGGAGATTCAAAGCTTAGGCACTTCAAGACTAGCTTGCTATGGAATTGAGCAGGCTTTTATAGATGGGGAAGGAGGGAGTTGGGATCCCTATTATGGTGGGATTGGCCCTATCAACAAGGAAGGTTCCATGGGAGGTGGCAAAACCACTTCCCTTCCATAGAACTCCCGCAGCCAAACCTCCCAACTCAAGATAGGCAATGGTTTATGAGTTTGTTGAAACACAACTTCCGCCATCTTTATTTAAAAAACACTCCTTAAATTGGCTGGCACGACTAGTGCTCTGGGACAGAGCACCAGTTGGCGCGACCTCTTTGTAGGATTTTCCCCATTGGCGCGAGTGAGGAACTGTCTGCCCACGCCAATGCAAAAAGGGATGTTTTTATGGTTTTTTGCAAGGAGATGTCTTAAGGGAAATTGAAGCTCATGTTTAGAGGAATACAATGATAATGGTTTCAAGGCATGACAATGTTCCTGGTCCCCTTGGGTCTCCATTAACATGGAGATGGGGAATGGTAGGGACGGTGACAAGTGCATGTTAACACCATCGTCGACGGTCCCCGTC
>JAXQQM020081182.1:0-167500 GCA_034641835.2 Pinus albicaulis
CATTGTACCTGTGAGCCCTTCTCATCACAATCAAGAGTCTCATCCCTCTACCTCCTCAGGTCAACCTCTTCCATCCTCTCTTCCCATTTTCCAGTCTGATGAAGACATCATGGAAGCCATGACCAACCCCAATTTTCCATGGGACGATATGCACCATCATGCATATTTCCTCCCACATCAATCCCATGACCAATATTCCCTCGAATTCAAAGACTTCATTCCTGATAAAGTTGATTGGTTCAAAAACCCCATCCTTGCACCTGATGCTTTCGAAGAAGGCAATATGGCTAATATCTCTCCCACCATCAAAATCAACATTTCTGTCAAGCCAGGTATTGAAGAACATATCACCATGGGCACTCCGGAAGAAATTGAAGCCTACACGAAACTCTTCAAAGAATTCCATGATTTTTTCGCCTGGTCATACTCAGAAATTCCTGGACTCGATCCTGCCATTGTCGAACATCACATCGACACATGGCCTGATGCCATTCCAGTTCGTCAAAATTTGAGACCCATCCATCCTTCTAGACGTGAAGCCATCAAAACTGAAATCGACAAGCTCCGGTAGGCTGGTTTCATTTACCCCATTGAATATACCACTTGGGTGTCTAACCCAGTTCCCGTCCTCAAAAAACAAGGAACCATTCGTGTTTGCACCGAATTTCACGATCTGAACAAAGCTTGTCCCAAAGACAACTTCCCCACACCATTTATTGACCAAATCATCGATGAGTGTGTGGGGCACGATATTCTCTCCTTTATGGATGGCTTCTCCAGATACAACCAAATTTTTATCCGTCGTGTTGATCAACTTAAAACTGCGTTCATTAGTCCGTGGGGCACTTTCGCATACCGAGTCATGCCATTTGGCCTTAAAAACGCCGGCGCCACCTTTCAACGAGCCATGTCTTATTGCTTCCATGACTTAGCCCATATTATCCTTGCCTATTTAGACGACCTTACTACTTAAAACATCGGCCTAACACCTTCGCTTAATTTTACGTACGATTTCTCCAATGCCGCAAGTATATTCAATCCATTCTTGAACCGCCCGTACCTTACGCCAGCTACAAAGTCTCCAAGGCAAAGCTAATTTTCTTCGTCGATTCATTCCTGACTACGCCACTACCGCACATGGCTTCCTTAGACTTCTTCGATCTCACACCCCTTTTGTCTGGGATACATACGCTCAAGAGTCTTTTGATGCCCTCAATCATGCTCTCACATCCGCTCCCTTGATCCGTCCCCCTGACTTTGACCGAGATTTCATCCTATACATCTCCACTTCCACTTATTCGGTTGTTGGTGTCCTTATCCAGGAGGATCATAACGGTGTCGAACATGTGATCTACTATGTCAGTAAGAACCTTGTCGTTCCACCTGTGTCTTACTCGCATGAAGAAAAATTAGCACTAGCTGTCGTGTTCTCGGTCCAAAAATTGCGTCATTATATCCTCATGCGTTCCACCAAGGTTGTGACTGATTCCAACCCCATGGCTTTCCTATTGAGTCGCCGCATCCTCAATGGAAAGTACGCCCGTTGGGTCGTTATTCTCCAAGAATTCGACCTTGAATTTGTCACCCCAAAAAGTAAGAAAGGTTTAGTCCTAGCTGAACTCATTTCTGATTTTCCTACCCAGACGCAAGATACTCCTATTAATGATGCTCTTCCAAATGAACATTTTTTTGCCATCACCACCGAAGATCCTTGGTACGGTGATATCCTTACTTACTTGCGAACCCAAAAGTTCGCCCTTCACCTTGATCGTGATGCTCGACGACGTATCCGACACCAAGCCTCTCGCTACCTTTTAATCGGTGATGACATTTATCGTCGCAGCATAGATACCGCCCTTCGTCATTGCCTCACCCATGCTGAAGCCGAGCAAGTCCTAAATGCCTATCATAGTGGCGCTTGTGGCGGCCACCTCTCCGGCCTCACCACCGCCCAAAAAATCATGCGTGCTGGGTATTTTTGGCCTTCTCTCTTCAGTGATTGCATTGAAGTAGTCAAACACTGTTCCAATTGCCAACATTTCGCCCCCAAGGCGCGAGCTCCTCCCGCTCCTCTCCATCCTGTCGTCACAGCTGGTCCTTTTTGCAAATGGGCCATCGACTTTATGGAATGTCGACCTCCATCTACTAGTAACCACAAATATACCATCGTGGCGGTTGACTATTTCACTAAATGGGCCGAAGCTATGCCTACATTCAACAATACGGCAACCACTGCAGCCCTCTTTTTCTTTAACCATGTCATTGCTCGCTTTGGCGTTCCAAAACAGATAGTCTCAGACCATGGCCGACATTTCGAAGATCAGATTTGGCATGAGCTCTCCTCCCTATTGGGTTTTGAACACCAATATTCATCTTCCTATTACCCCCAAGGTAATGGTCAAGTTGAGGCGATTAACAAAATTCTTAAGTCCATGCTTCAACGCACGGTGAATAAGCACAAAACCAATTGGCATCTCATGCTCTTCCCTGCTTTGTGGGCCTATCGTAATTCTGTTAAAACCGCCACCGGTTTCACTCCTTTCCACCTTGTCTTTGGCGAGGAGGTCGTCTTACCAATCGAGTGTGAAATCCCTTCCCTTCACTTGGCCATCGAACTTCTCCCTGATACCCAACCTCTAGAACAACGACTTATCATGCTTGAGCACGCCTTTGAAGACTGTCGTGTTGCACTGCAAACTCTCGAAGTGGCCAAAAAAGCGCACCAAGGCTCAGTATGACCAAAAATTATAGCCTCGCACCTTTCATGAAGGTGACCTTGTTCTAGTATACGACGAGGCCCACGATACCCTTGGTCATGGGAAGTTCGACTCATTGTGGCTAGGTCCTTACATCATCAGTAAAGATCTTGGGAAGGGAGCATATCTTTTAGAGGAATTTGAAGGCCACCCCCTTCCTAATCCTTGCAATGCACTCTATCTTAAGAGATATTACCCTTAGCATTTCCCACTCAAAATGCATGTTTTATCTCCTTGTAGATAGCCAGCATAGGTTTGTTTTTCTCATTCACTACTTCACCAGGACACATGTTGCCCACGAAGTCTTTCTTTCCCTCTTCTTCAAATCGGATTTCCTCACGTACAACACTTTTCTTTGGGGCAACGCTTGGCCTACATATTTACTCTTGTTTGTGTCGATTTCGGTCATGAGATACCATTTTGTACTCATGTTTTTTGGGTCCCCCTTGGACCTTTCATCATTTCTTCATCATCATTAGTGTCTATTTGTTCGTCACTCTACTATTTTCCCTCATGCCTTATTCGGGGTTCCCTTATTGCCTAACCTATGGAGGACCTACTTCTGTCGACATTAGCTCATTTACTCCAGAAGTCAGGTCTAGGGGGCAGTGTACCTTGGTTCAAGCTCTTCCTAGCATGATCGTGATATATACACTTGATGGTCCAGTGACACAACAACAGCTATTGGTGATTCTCGGGCATGTGTGAGATGTCTCAACCCTCATGAGGGGGTGGCCCTGCAGGTAGCCCCCCACATGCCCGGCTGACTTCATTTCCACCCTTGATGCAGCTCCTCCCATTTGATGATATCAGCCTCAACCTCTTGCGGCGCCTCTTTGATTTTCACGTATCAGTCAGAGTTTGCGAGCCCTTCCCCGCGTGTAGGGGGCATTTGGGTGTATTCGTATCTCTTGTACTAACATATTATTGTATAAGTCCTGATGATTATTCCAGGCATCACATGTATGTGGGATTCATCATGTTATTTATCTGGCTCATGTTTAGGCCAGCACATGCTTCATTATTGTGTTCTGTGGTTTTCCGGGCACCTTATTCTTTGTACTTTGTCTCGGCGGGCATAGGTATGCCTCCCCCGCTGCCTTTAGCACAGGTACCACTTCATACACTAGAGACTTGTTGCACCTGTAAGTCTCATCTCCTCAGGGTCTAGTCCTTTTGTACATCAGACAACATTACACTTCTCTCTCTCACTTCCCTTTTGATATCTAGTGATTGAGTTCTTACAACGTACTTCGGTCATACGATTTGCTCCTAACACTCGTACGTTGGGGGGCAATCTGTTACACCATTTTTTTGGTCATCTAACCTATCATTATTAGATGAACCCAAGTACACCATGTAAGACCAATTTTACCCTAAGTAAAATTGTTTTCACCATATAAAATAACTCATTTGGTCATATTTAACCCAAAACAAGGAAATTAATTAAATAAATCCTTATTTATTTAATTATTTCCTAAGAACAAGTTATTTAAATCATTATTTAAATAATATTCTTAGTTAAATTTGACTAAATCATCCATAAATAATTAAATAAACCATTATTTATTTAATTATATTCCCATCATTCCCTTAAAATGATAAATAAATCATTTATTTATTTATTATTTATAAATAAAGGAATTGACCCAAGTCAAGAATCCTTTTTCCTCCAACAAATATAATAAAATATTCCTAAAAGGTGCTTCTAGAATTCGATTAATAATATTTTATTCATGCACCGAGTTCTAGACCGCCCCAATATTTTGTTATAAATAGAAGGGTTTTCCCCATTCATTAGTCACCTTCATTGCATTAGATCACTTTGGATCTACTCTTGGTCACCATTTTCCATTTTGTTTTGTGAACTCCCATTGAGTTCTATGTTTGTTTTTCTACACCCATAAGAGAGAGAAATGTTAGATCTGAAACACTGAGGACTTTCAAGAACCCATCCCACTGAGGAGAACCGAAAGACACCTTTCTTGTTTTCCTCTCAGGTGCCCCATTCTTTAATATAATACAAAATTCTTTTAAATACATTCTTCTTGTCTTGTCCATTGGATTTATGGAGCCATGTTATATTTTATCTGCTTAATGTCTTTTGTGCTTAGATTTGAATTTGTGTAGCAAACTTAAAGATATTTTGCAGCCATAATCGATGTTAGGGCTATTTGTTATGCGTAGCTAAAGTGATATTTTACGACGAAAGAATCATACTAACATTTAGTATTAATCTTTTGGGTTTATAATATTTATCTTAGAGTTTATATACCTTGGACTTATAATATTAATCATTTGCTTTTAATTTTATTTCCTTGGGATTATAAGACCTTGGAATTTTAAACATCATCAGAACTATTCAAAGGACCCGCGAAGAAGGGAAGATGTTGATCAGCTCCTTTGTTAGCTAGTCGATCTGCTACCTTATTAGCAGTGTGCCTGATATGCTTGAAGGTGATGGCTCTGGGAACTTTAAGCCAACTTTCAATTTGTTCCAATCTGCTCAGAAGTCTCCAACTCGAAGCCACTTTAGCTACTGTAGTGTCTGTTTGAATTCGAATTGCTGCCTCTATAAGAATTTGTGAATCCCCTTCTACCTCCAGAGGGAGGAATTTTTCTTTTTTTGCAATGCAAAGCCCCTGGCATAAGCCTTCAAGCTCTGCCGCATTGTTTGAATCTCGTCCTAGAGAGCCATAGTAGATGTGAGGAGTAGTGCCTTCAGTAGTTCTGAAAATGCCTCCATAACCAGCTAAACATGGGTTTCCCTTAGCTGCTCCATCAAAGTTCATTTTGAAGGTGTGAACAGTAGGGGGAGACCATGAGAGAGGAGAATCAGGGTGGATAGAGGAATTCGACTTGGCCATAGCTGTATGCTTAAGATTAAGGTTCAAACTTTCCAGAATGAGTCATTCAGGAGGGGTGGAAGGCATATCTGAGTCCTGCCGGTGATGGAGAGCTAAGGTTTCTTGAAAATTGCGTTTAAGATTGGACCACAAAATCTCAGTAGGCTTGCACTCATTTTTTAAGATCCTTTTGTTGTGTTCCTTCCAAACGGTCCAATAGATGAAGCCTAGAATTAAGGCCCAGATAGAGTTGAGCAGATGGATTTGGAAAGGCTGCGAAGGCCAACTCCTGATAGTATTTATGGTGTCTCCAATGCGTCTTCCTGTTCTTCTGTTGCATATGGCAGATTGCTCCCAAAGTTGATCTGCCAAAGGGCAAGTATCCAAGAGATGAAAGATGGTTTCAGAGTGAGAATTACAGTTGAGGCATCTTGATGGGACAATGAAGCTTCGTTTCTGTAGATTTTCCCAAGTGAGGAGTCTTTTTTTGCTAAGAAACCATAGGAAGGTGGAAATATTTGGCCAAATTCCCGGTTGCCATACTTGATTCCAAAGGCGATCCTTCTGAATCTGCGCAGGGAAAAAGAGTAGCTGGTAGGCTTCTTTTGTGGTGAAATTTCCTCTGGGTGTGTATCTCCATCTCAACTTGTCTGTTTGGTCTGATAATTTGATTCTTGTGAGGCTAAGCTCCTGGTCAATCTCAACATATGTCTCCTCCTGCCAGTTATCTTGCCTAGTTCCTGCTAGCCTCCATTGTTGGAAGCCATGTATAGGTTGTTGTTGCCAGAACTGATTAACCTGATTTTGGGCAGTGTGCTGAAGAGCTATTTGCCATTTTAGCTTGTGGAACAGAGTGGCGAGTTTGGGTAATTGTTGCCAGGAGTCCTCCCAAAGTCTAGCTGTGGCTCCCGAGTGAATCTCCCAAAAACTATGAGCTTGGATGAAAGCGCTGTGTTGTTTTGTAGCATTCCATATCAGCGATCTTGGGGTGTCTGTGTTGATACAAATAAGATCCTCTTGAGGTCTGCCTGGAACATATTTGGCCTGCCATAGACGTGCCCAAGGTGTGTGTGGCTTAAAGATCCAATTCCACCAAATGCAAGCACCCATGGTGATATTGCTGTGTTGTGGATCTCTCAATCCTAGCCCTCCTGCTGATTTGGGGAGGTAGAACTCGGTCCATTTAACAAGTGCCCATTTTTTGTTGAGGCCCGCAGATCCCCAGAGAAAGTTTCTTTGTAAATTACGGATTTGTTTTAAGACCCACTTAGGTGCAGCCAAGATTGAAAAGAGGTACAATGGCATGGCTTGAAGAATATATTTGATCAAGATGAGCCTGCTGGCAATGTTGAGCGATCAGTACGTCCACGAGGAGAGTCTAGCTTCCAGCTTGTCGAGGAGAGTTCTCCAAGAGGTGTGTTTGATTACCGAGTCTATGAGGGGTGCCCCAAGATACTTGGAGGGAAGTGTTGCTATCAAGAAACCTAGGATCCTTGCAATATTGCATTGAGTGATGATGGGAGTGTTGAAGAAGAAGATTTGGGATTTTTTAGCATTGATGGTGGTGTCGGAGGCATCTGAGAAGGTGTCAAGCAGGGTTTTGGAGGTAAGGGCTTCTTGGACTGTTAGATGGCCAAATAACATGTTGTCATCAACGAACTTTTGGTGAGTTGTGGGGGATCTGTTATGCAGAGAAATGCCTTTAATGGAATTGATAGAGACAGCTTGATGTATGAGACGGTTGAGGCCTTCTGCCATGAGGACAAATAAGAAAGGGGACAAGGGATCACCCTGATGGATACCGAGCGAGGAGCGAAATGGTTGAGAGGGTGAGCCATTGAGGAGGATGGAATAGCTGGGGGTGGAAATGAGGTTCATAATCCATCTTGTCCATGTGGCACTGAATCCAAAGGCTAAGAGAATTTGATTAATGTAGTTCCAACTTAGTTTATCAAATGCTTTAGAGAGATCTAGCTTGAGGAGCATACCTGCTTTCTTGAGGTGCTTTAGAGAGTGGATCACTTCATGTGAAAGGATAATTCCATACAGGATCTGGCGTCCTTCCACATAACCAGTTTGCTCCGGCGAAATAAGAAGAGGGAGAAGAGGTTTGAGCCTATTCGCAATGACTTTGGATATGAGTTTGTAGATGACGTTGCAGAGAGCAATGTGCCTGTATTTGTCTGGTGTGCTGGAATTATCCTCCTTAGGAATAAGAGCCAGTAAGGTCATGTTTAGAGATGGGAGAATCCAGTGCATGGAACGTGATTCTTCCACTAGAGCCCATACCTCCAATTTGATCTGCTCCCAATATGAGTGAAAGAAATTGGCCGTGAAACCATCAGGACCAAGCGCTTTGCCATCTTTGAGCTGGGCCATAGCCTGCTCCACTTCATGGAGAGTGACGGGCTGGAGAAGCATGACATTGTGGTCATCAGTAATTATTTTTGGAATATGTTGCGTGATGGATTGAATGGCTTGATTTATGTTGCCTTCTGGTTCTCAAAGAATATTTTGAAAATACTCTCTGAGTTCGTTTTCAATGTCTTCATGAACCTCTAGACGATCTCCTTGACTGTTGTTGAGGAAAGCTATATTTTTGTGCATTCGTCTTTGTATAGTGGATCTATGGAAAAATTTTGTATTTTTCTCCCCATCTTGTAGCCATCTGACTCTGGATTTATGACACCATAGGGTCTCCTCTTGTTGCCTGCGCTCTTCTATTTTGGAGAGGAGATCGTTTTCTTGATGGTCATACTCGTTCGTTCTGCCTTCAAAGATGATGCGTTGTTGCAGTGTACTCATTTGTTGCTCTAACTCTTTCTGATGGGCAAAGATATTGCCAAACTGAGTGCGGTTCCATGTTTTGAGAGTATTATTAAGATGTCATAGCTTTTGTTGGAATTGATACATCTTGGAGCCTGCTGGAGGTCTATAGGTGTTCCAAGCATTGATGACGACTTCTATGAAATCCTGGTGATTGAACCAAAACGATTCAAATCTGAACAGTCTGTTGCATTGAGAACCAGGTCGAGACCATTGCATTAGGATTGGCCAGTGATCCGACCATGCAAGAGGCATGATGAAGGTATGAAAGTCCCCGCCAAGATGAATTACATTTTTGGACATAAGGAAGTGATCCAGACGAGAGGCGATGTGTTGCGATCCCCTTCGCTTGTTGGTCCAAGTGTGCATTCCATTAGAGGCCTGAAGATCCATGACCAGGTTGCTTTGTATGAATTGTTTGAAGCCAAAACTATCCATCTCCAACCGAGTTCTGCCTCCAGTTTTTTCCTCCAGGGCGGTGATCATGTTGAAGTATCCCCCACAGATCCAAAGGGGGAAGCGCCTGGAGGAGTTTAGTTCTGTTAGAGTGTTCCATTTTTTTTTGGATTTCTTGCGGGAAATAAACATAGGTGAGGTGACCATGAGTATTGGAGCCCACTAAATGGAATGTTGTTTGTATGAAGTGATGTGAAGCATGAAATTCATAAGGAGAGAGAACCTGAGGATTCCAGATAATTGCGAGCCCCCATGAAGCTCCCGAGGCGTCCACTGATACAAAGCGGAAACCTTCCCAGGATTTAGCCAAAATGTGTTCTAGAGCCTTGATGTTGCATTTCGTTTCTTGAAGATAAACTATTGATGGTTTGACTTGCTGAACCATATTTTTGAGCATTCTATGTTTTGAGGGGCCGTTGAGCCCTCTCACGTTCCATGAGATGAGCTTCATGAGGAATAGTGGGGTAGCGCCTTGTAGAACTTGGTCAGCTTGCGAAACCTGTCGGATTCCACAAGCATTTCTCCAACAATGATAGTCCTCTACAAGTCTGTTTTACGCCCTCGTTTCTTTGTTTCTTTCATTATTTTCTTTCTATCCCATAGAATTCCTGCTTGAATGCCTAGAGAGTTGCTTTGTTATGCTCTGAAAAGAACCACTTCCAGACTATCAATTTTTTGTGGGGGTATTTTGTTGTATTCTCTTTGGTGACAAGCTGTTTCTAAGGCTAGAATATCCAAATCCCCCATATCTATACTCTCTGGTTCTTCATCCATGTGAGTCAGCACGTTCTGTTATGTTTTATCTGTATTTTGATGGGGGATGAGAGCCAGGGTACCGTCAATATCCATTTGAGAATCCTTGAGGACTAGGGCTTTGTCTAGGTTAGTGGTAGAGGAAGAAGCAAGACAGCCTATTTTGGCTGATTCAGAAGTCGAGGGATTGAGAGGAGAGGTGGAGGTTTTGGGGGGGAAATCTGAAGCATAGGGTTGAGCTTGATGACCTTTCGGGGTGTCTTGAGTGGCCAATACCTCAAAGCTATTGCTCGTTTCAGGTTTGTTGGGAGCGGTGGAGGTGACAGGGGTTTTCTTGGAGTGTTTCTTTTGGTTGGTTACTTTGGTAAAACCTTCAGCATCTTTTCCTTTCTCATGGGAGGCAAATTCGGATTGTTGGTTCAAAGGGTAGTCACGGTATAAATGACTGTGCTCATGACATTTTCTACAATGGAAGGGAATATGCTCATAGTCTATGGTTTGAATCCATTCAAAATAGTCCTGAAATAGACTTACCGAATCTGTGAGAGCCTTGGCTAGGTGCATGCAAACACAGATCCTTGCATAGGAGGTGTATCGTATGAGTTTCGTTTCCTCTACAACCTTTATAAACTCTCCCATCCCATTGCCTATATCTCTTAAGGTCTCTTCACCCCAGTATTCCAAAGTTAATGAGTACATACGGATCCAAACCGGTGCCCAGTCGAAGTCCTCTTTGTCTGCATTGAATCTTTCTATCTAGTCTCGTAGGTACAGGCCTACAAAGTTAAAAAATTATGGGCCTCCATCAAAGATGCGATTCCTTTCCTCTAGGAAATTGAAGATAGCTGTGAAGAATCCTTTGGGGCCTAGCTGCAGAGTCACTTGTCCCTTGGGCTACCATTTGGAGATTATCCAGCCTTGCAACGCTTTTTCTGTCAGCCATAGTCCAATGAACTTACCGATGAGGGCGTGATCCTTCATGTATTGAATGTGGTCATTTATGCGATGACTGGGGAGGTCGATTTTAACTCGCTCTGCTGCTTTTGGAATGCATGTGGCTAAGGAATCTTTTGGCAGAGTCACAGAGGCTTCCTTATATGTGCTAATGTCCTTTAGGGCCTCATTGCATGTGACTGCATCACCAGTATTGTCTTTTATGGGGACTTGGTCAGAGTCGGCCGGCAGATTTTGTCCTGAGCTTACTGTTTTTTCTGCAGTGGTAGTATTGAGAGGAGGGGGGGTTCATTGGAGAAGTGTCAGAAGTAATGCCAGGTTGTTCTGCGATCTCCGTAGCAGAAACACAGGTCGCGATGTGAGAAGATCGATCAACAACGATGCAGGGTTTTCGTAAACCCTAGAACCAGCATCCTACGCCCCCATCCTAGGTTTGGTTGGTACCAAATTTTAGATATCAAAATTTGGTATCTCATGGTGCACCAGGATCAACATCCCCCGGATGTGGGTGATTAAACACAGCTGTACGTTGTTGGGGATGTGGGTTGGCGCGTGGATTCACCACACCACCACCCATACTCACGTGATGTTCTACATAAATACACCCACCGTCAACTGCAACGCTGCATTAACGCAACACAGTAGCCAAGACCAGCCGGCGTCCATAAAAAGCATGGCTTTCTCCGGAAGGTTCATTCCCACTCTGCCTCCCTTGCGCTCAAGCTGCTCCCCTGCTGTTGCAGAGCCCAGCTCTTGAACCAGCACGGGGAGACGTTGTTCCATTTTTTGTTGTATTGAATTGGTGCCCGATCTTCACATTTCGTAGAGCCCCCTCTGCAATCTGTGGCTCAGCTCGCCCAATGTGAATTCCCCTGCTCTACTAGAAAGCCCACCCCTGTTCTCTGATACTTCCACCGTTAACACCCATTCCGTCCCCAGTCATTCTGTTGTTTGAACTCGTCACACTGCACATAGAATCATGCCCCGCCTTCGACAGCGTATGCGCTGCCGGAGAGGCAGCAGTTATGGACAATTCACTCACTAGCCCTCCACATCCATTACTGACTCTTTGTCCCCCTCCTCTGATAATTTCACTAGTCACTATCCTAAAAATAGAAGTGGTCGTGGTCGTCAGTGTGGGCGTGGGAAATCTCAATTCGAGATGGGCTCTCCCCACATCACTGCCTCCCTAATCATCATCCCTACACATCTCCACACTGCCCAACTTCGTTTCCCTTGCACTCTGAATAGGCCTACTATCATAGCCACCATCACCATCGAGCTCAAGGAGGAGCCACCCAGTTCGGATGCTGAGCAAACTAGTGTTGGGATGGAGAAAAGCGTTGTCGACAAGAAAAGTACTCCACAAAGTGTCGGCTTGAAGAGAAAGGTTCCTAGCTGCAGTGATACTCAGGACATAGGCCAAGAAGACAACCCGGGCGACATCAAGCGAGGCTGCTCCAGCGACAAAGAAGACAAGCAGGCGGAGGAAGATGACTTGTATGCTTATGGATGTCGTGTTGTTGAGGAACCCCCCCTCCATTTCTCATGACACCTAATCTGGTCAGAATTCGCAGTTTTTTCTACATAGTCTTTCGGCTGGGTTTACTTCTATGCTCTTCATGATAACTAGTTCATCGTTTCAGATTTTTGATAATATGTTAATGTTCCAAGGCCGGTTTCCCCTGCGTGGGCGACATGTTTCAGTTTGTTTAGAATGGGTTAGCAGTCTAGATTTTGTATGTATGGGATGTCTGGTAAACATTTTAAACCAGCTTTGCAGTGCAAAAATGCCACTAATATGGGCAAGCTCCGCTGAGGCCGGTGCCTCTTTGTAAAACATTTTTGTATTATTAACAAAATAGTTAAATTCAGAAAAAAAAAAAAAAATAATAATAATAATAATAATAAAATAAATATATATATATATATAATTGATCACCTAGGTTTCTAATATCAATGCTTTGGGTTTATCCATTTAAAGATTCATATTAGTAGAGTATAATATTATTAATCCTTGGATTTTTAGTATAATTCTGTATTTAATAAATAAAAATTGAAAAAAAATATTTTTATTTATTAAATAAAAATGAATTAATTAATAATGAATAAATTAAAAAATGAATAAATTAATTATTGTAAATATTTTTAGATTAATAATGTTATTAAATTTAATTTATTAATATATTAATAAATATTAATATTAATAATAGGCTGATCCCTGAAATATAATCATAACTCCCCCTCACATCATGATTCTACCCATCAGCTGTTTTATTATTATTAATATTATTATTAATAATAATATTAATAATAATATTACTATATTATTTATATTATTAATAATAATATAGTAATATTATTATTAATTTTAATTTATAATAATATTAATAATAGAGATCAATAATGTTATTAAATATAATTTATTAATATATTAATAAATATTAATATTAATAATAGTAGTAATATTATAATATTTATGTTAATAATAATAAAATGTGATTGATATATTCTTTTTTCTTAAATTAACCTATTTAATAATATCAACTCATTTATTGATGATGATGGTGGTGGTGGTGGTGGTTAACATCTATGAGACCAATCTTTGGTTTATCAGACCTAAAGAAACAAATTATTTAGTTTGATTTAAGATTTTATTCCTATGCTAAAAAATATTGGAGAGAAGCCTCCCGAGCTCACTATAATTTTGACATCTTAAAAGGCTAGGAAGGTCAGTATTGCAACAAAGATTATGAAATTGAGATCTAATGTGGTTGTACGCGGGGCACTCTAAGAGGAAGTGATTTTCATCCTCGATGTTCATATTCTCACAGAGATGACAGATCCTTTCCATCCATGGTGTTTTAGGAACTGTCTAATGACTTGTTTCACTATGGAGCTCATGAGAGTTCGTTCTAATCTTGGCTATATTAATTTTCTTCTTGAGCTAGTTAAAACAAAGAGATACTTTTGATCTTTTAGGGTGGGGTTGATGACCTCCTTATAATATCTTGATTTTCTTTTAGCCGCTAGATCTTTCTCACACCACATTTTTTCTTTGTACTTAGAAGTGACAATTTTTTTAATTTTATTAATGTTTTGCACTGTAACATTCTCATCGATCTCCCAATGGTTTAACCAGGCCCTGGTGTCTTTATACCAACCACGTTTGAGCCTTAGGTGGTTTTGGCTGGAATTTAAATTTAGCTTAGGAATTCCATGGTCTCCTATGCTATTGAGTTTGTGCTTGTACAAAAAAAGCCTAGTCATAGCTAGGCTCTCGATAGGGGAAAGACCCACTTCTATAAGGAGAATAGGATAGAGTGTATTGCTTTTAATTTTGAGGTTATATGTTATAAAACACTTCTAGATTTGCTCAATATCTCTCCAGGATTCTTTAGAGATGCTACAACCCCAAACCTCACATCCATATAAGATAATAGAAGTGACTAAAGTTTCAAAGAGGAACTTCTTTCTATCCCACATTATGAGGTTTGTCGTTTTACAATTATTTTCAAGACCAAAATAAGCTTTCCACCCCCCATTAATCCTTTTCTCAATACTATAGTTCCAGTTGAGCTTGTGATGAATATCAATTCCTAGGTACTTGTCAGAAGACACTTCCTCAAAGTTACTATTGTCATACATAAAATTAGCGTAAGTGTCCTTCTTGGATTTGATAATCATAACTTTTGTTTTTTCAGTGTTAACAATCATACTTGTGGTAGAGCAGAAATCCTTAAGAAGTCTAAGTTGCTTATCAAGATCAGTTGGCCACCTTGCGAGAAGAACAATATCGTCAAAATAGAAAAGAAGGATGATGACAATCCCAGCTAAGATCGTGCCAGCACAACCTGCTTCCTCTAAACAACCTTCTAGCTTGTTGATGTAAATTCCAAAAAGGGTAAGGGAGAGGGGGAAACCTTGTTTAACTCCGATATTGCACTTAATATCTTTCGACCACCCCTCATTTCTCTTTAACTTGGCAATTACATTATCATATAAACTTATAGCGGCCACTCTTAGCTCGAAAGGAACATTTAGCTCTTCTAATCTATTCCATAGGTTGTTTCTAGGGACCGTATCGAAATCCTTTCTAAAGTCCACAAAGCAACGGAAGAGATTGGATTTATCATTGTGGCATTCCTCCACAATGATCCTAAGCGTAACAAGGTGGTCCGTTGTTGAGTGTTGCCGTTTGAAACCCGCTTGTCCTTTAGCCCACTTACCTTCACTTTCAAGTCATATGCTCAACTTATTTTCCAAAATAATACCATATAACTTGGCTAAGAGAGGGTTGATCATAATTGTCCAATAATTAGAGGGGTTATTTGTATCCCCACTTTTAAAAATATGGATAATGAGGCTCTGAGTCCATGGTTTAGGGAACCCTTGCTTGACCGCTTGATTGAAAAGCTTGTGGATGTGGGGGATGAGGACATGACCTCCAATTTTTAAGATTTCCGTCTGCTAACCTTCAATGTCTTTAGCTTTCCCATTTGTCAGGCGTTTAACCCCAAAATCAATGTCTTCTAATGAGAAAGTTTCTTTCGTTGTGAGCAGGGTTTCAAAGTTATCCATGACATTTGGAGATTCATAAAGCTTTTTAAGATAAGAATTCCAGTATTTTAAAGCAATTTTATTATTATCTTTAGTTTTCCTAATTAGAATCTGCCTCTAGAATTCTTTGGAGCCACCTTAGTTAAATATAATATATTAATATTTATTAATTAATAATGTTAATAAATTAAATTTAGTAATATATTAATAAATATTAATATTAATAGTAGTAGTAATATAATAATAATAATAATAATTATTATTATAATTATAATGTGATTTGGGCAATAATGTTAGATTTAAGACTTTTGTGATCCATAATTTAGATAAATGTCTTTCGGATTAATCACATCTTAATCACATCATTACCATGAATGACATCAGATGGTTAGAAAAATGGACCAAATCCTAATGATATGATTAATCCGAAAGACATTTATCTAAATATAATGTGATTGATAAAGTCAGCGAATTTCTTATGATATGATTAATCCTAAAGACATTTATCTAAATATAATGTGATTGATAAAGCCAACCAAATCCTAATGATATGATTAATCCGAAAGACATTTATCTAAATATGTGATTGATAAAGCCAACCAAATCCTAATGATATAATTAATCAGAAAGACATCTATCTAAATATAATGTGACTGATATATACTTTTGGTGTAAATTAGCTTATTTACTAATATCAACTCAATTACTAATATAATTGTGCTAATTAAATAATATATATAAATTTGATTTTTCTAATATATATTTAAGTGAAATTTATCTTAATTTAAACACAAGTTTTTTTAAGTGAAATTTACCTTAATTTAAACACAAGTTTTTTTTATTACAAATTTCATTATTCCTATATATTTTATAAATAAAATTTTCTTTGAATTCGACCAGGATTTTTCTTTTAATTACTAATTTCATTTTTCATATCTATAACTGCTCAAATTTTTTAAAAATATATTTCATGCGAATTTTAATGAAATAATACACGATTTGAAAAATATGTCTTAAATGAATTTGAATGAAATGATACGCGATTTTTTGAAATTACAAACGAATTTGAATAAAATAATATGACTATACGAGTTTCAAATCTTTTGAAAATACGCGGGATTTTTCACTTTTACGCGAGATATTTTTCAAAAATAATCTTTCACTTTTTGAAATTACAAACGAATTTGAATAAAATAATACGACTATACGAGTTTCAAATCTTATGACGATACGAAGGATCTTTCACTTTTAATATTTATATTTTTTTTACTTGAGTTTAATAATTTCAGTCAGTCTTACAATTTAAGTTTGCTAAATACTTCGAAATATACATGAAATATGGCAGAAATTGACGATGCCCACTTGCATAAACTGCTGGTTATCTGGTTTTTTAATATTTTTTAATTGAATTTAGGTCAATTTTAATCAGTCTTACCAATTCCTCAATATTTATATAAATCAATGTATATTTACCTATTATAATTAATACCGCCTGGATCGGACGAGGGGGATACATCGACGATATGGGAACCCTTTTTCTTAAGGACCAGTTATTTAGTTCATTCAGCCAGTTACCTACAGACAAAACAGAGCTCGATACACCGTAAATAAATAAATAAATAATATACATCATCGTAATACAATCAAAAAATTGCAAAACTATTATATATATATATATATATATATATATATATATATATAATTTAAAAAAAAAACAATAAAATTAAAAATATGAAAAGTAAAGACAAATCAAATTCCAAACCCTTTTTAGGAGAAGTTCAAAAAAAACAATAAAAATAAAAATATGAAAAGTAAAGAGAAATTAAATTGTAACCGGTAGAGTTATTATCTAATTTCTTACCGTTGGATAGACGAGCACTTGCATCTTGCCATGCTGATATTCAAAAAAAGTAGAGTATTTTATGCTCCAATTGATACAAGAGGTGTGATAGAAAAAGGAGAGGAAGGAGTGACATAGAAGCCGTTGTCACTCTTTTACTTACATTCAAAAAACCCTAACTGAGAGTGCATAAATACGGAAGAACGAGACAAAAGGAGATAAATTGGCAAGTCATACCTGATCTATGTTAATATGTGGCGGATCTCATGCAGTAGTGGAGTCTTCAAGATGAACATCTCGTATCTTGCTTTTTGTATTTGTGGAGCGCAGAGCTTGTTTATTTTTCCAAACATGTACTTCAAAATTTCACATGGACTTTGTTGCTAGCGCACTTAGCTGGAGGAGAGAGATTCTTTGAACCTGTCCCCCAAGGGAGTGGGTGACCCTCCGATGGAAGCGTTTAGATCGCCTTCATGTTTCTCCGCCAGCCTTGGTCTTCGAAAGGTACTAGTATCATCCATGATCTTCTAGTGGGCTCGGATATGCTCCAGTTCCGCTTGGAAGTCGGCATAATGAACACAATCTTCGCTCCTGGCCATACTTAACAGAGATAACATGTTTCCATAGGTCTGAGGCAGAGGCAAGCGATAGGAAGAGGAAAAGGATAAGGATTCGAGCAACCAGGGAAATGCAAAAGAGAACGGCAGAGGAGAGACAGGAGTTGCGGGCAGGAGGGCGCAGGGGTCACTGGTCTCACTCCCTAAGGAGCAAATTCGATAGCGTAATAGCAGAGGATTGTTCAACAGAGCAGCGAAAGGAGAGTGGTAACTCGAGGGGAAGGGAAGGAAAATAAATAGACAGAGGTGTAAGGTAGACCACGGCTCACGAGGACACAGAAGGTGGAGTCGAGCACGGGAGAGGAGGGTGCAGCTGCCTCGAAAGTGGAAAAAATACAGAGAGGGATAAGGATCATGAGTGAAGGGACCTGGAATCGATACAGAGATGGGGGGAGGATAATACTCGTGATCCAGAGGCCCGTGAATACGCCTCCAATTTTGAAGTCTGCTGACTGAGGCTTTCCGAGGTCGTTGGGAGATGGACCAAAGGCTGATAATCCAAAGTTGATTGGACATTGTCATGGTAGGTGGATTTGATGCTCGATTTCATTGAAGGAGAGGACTCCTACGGATCTGAGACAGGCCCTGTTGGTGCGAAGGTCCGCCTCTTTGTTGAGAGTGCGGAGAATATGAAAAAAATTGACCCGCTTCATGTCCTCAATGAGAAGTTGGCATCTAGTTGTGGTTTGCTGAAGGGCCACATTTGCTGTCGATCGATTATGGACCATAAGGCTAATGATGATAGTCGAATCTCCAAAAATCATGGCATTGTTTATGCCAAGCTTTTGCAGTTGGAGGATGCCTTGAAAAAGAGCGAGGGCTTCAGCTCTATTATTGGAGAGAGCACCCAAACCCCATTCGAATGAAGAGATGATAATACCATCCTCGTTGCAGATAATTCCACCTGCTCCTGCCACGCCCGGATTGGACTTGGACGCTCCATCAAAGAACATAGAGGGCCTTTTACAATTCCTTAACCATATGTTGAAATCCTCCTCGCTCAGTTGAATTTTCCAACTGTTGTTGGTGCTATTCAACTATTTGTTGAGGGTGTTACTGCGTTTGATGATGTTATTTTGATCCAAAAAGTAGCTTATGAATTTGCGCTCTTCCACACATAGATCGTTGCAATCAATTTGATAGGCATGCTTCTTAATAGAAATAGCTTCCAGAGTAAGGCTTTTAGCTTTACTACAAAGCTTCCTGAAATTTGTTGTTTTATCTTTGAAAACTTTACGGTTTCGGGCCAGCCAAATATTCCAGAGAGTTGTGAGGGGGAGAGTATCCCATGTTGATAATTGCAACAAGAAATGTTGAAGGAGGCATCTTGAAACATATTTCGATCCTAGTTGGAAAGTGATCACCAAAACTAGGTGGGGGCCACAGTAGGACGTTATTCAAAATCTATTTTTAGACTATGTCTATTTTTAGACATATGGAGCATATTCTATAAGTTGCGGGATGCTATTTATGGATGGCTGGTCAAGTTGGAAAAATAGATGGATTTCTATTTTTAGACATATTGGGCGGAATCTATTTTTAGATTGCGAATCTAAAAATAGATATGTCGAATATTATTAGCTCTTAATAATATTTGGACTATAAACATTATCTTATTCTCTTGGAGCACTTCAGTTAAGTGCAAAGATGTGGCACAGGAGCTGACAGAAGGAATTACGCTATTCCTAAGGGTTATGTGGAGCCATTGCATGGATACTTCAGTTAGAACTCATGTGACAGAGTTTGGTGGAGTTGATTGAGGAAGTTAGTGGAGTTGTATTCAGTTTAACTAATCTAAACATAGTTGAGCTATTTGTATCTAGTTTAACTGATTGATATAATTAGTGAGAGTGGTGTGAATTAATTATTAATTAATTCACTAATTATAAACTCATTAATCAACTAAAGAATACATCAGTTAACTTCAGTGCATGGACAGTTTCAGTGGAGACCAGTGCAAAGATAGGTGAAAGGGCAAGTGTGACTATCAGTTGTGACTATAAGTGATGCATGATTTGCATCCAACACTCAATAGAGATGCCTATAAAGACTGCGTGAGCAAGGCTGGGGTAATTAATTCTCATCAAGAGGCATTCTTCAGCAGGGATTGCGCAGTAGAGGCAGGCTAAAGGCTGGCAAAGATCGGTGCATGTGTTTTGCAAGATCAAGCCTGATTAGTGTGTAGCAAGTGGAGATTATACTGAGAGCTTGTGAGGAGCTTTGTATGATGATTGTTACATGATATCTATGACATATATAATATACAGATAGTTGGGGGTTTTCAGCTTTAAGCTTTCCCATTACATACTGTGTTCATATGTGTGAATTTTTATGGTTTTAATGTGTGCATGCAATTGATTTTATTTCGGCATGTGATGATCAATGGTAGAAGAGATTTTGTATTGTGCATGAAGCTAAAATAGTGCGTGATCAGGAGAATCTCGGTGGATAACATATCAGTTATTCAAATTTCTAAATCCCATACTCTTTTAGCTAAGCTGTTCTTTGTACATTTCCAGGGGTAACTTTTCTTCCATAGGCCCAAGGCTTTGATGATGGTACCGTGTATGCTCCATGGAAGATTGGAGTTTGGGATGATCTCCTTCCAACAATTGATGGAAAATGGGCATTCAATGAAAAGATGACAGATGATTTCTTCAGCAACTTGACAGTTAGGGAAACGGGAGGGCCCAATTATGCCTCTCTTTTTTAGATTCTCAGAGGTTAAGATTTTCCCTTTGAGTAAGGTCCAAATGAAGAATTTGATCTTGGGGGGGTCTCTGATCTCCAGACTAATTTCCAAGAGACCATGTGGGCATCGGGAAGGCCTTGTTGCAGAGAGCTTGATAACCAGCTTTAATAGAGTAGATCGATCCAGTTAGATCCCAACGAAAGCCATCTTCATAGTTCTGCTTTAAAGGTGCAATGCCATGGAGATGAGTTTGAAGAGTTGCAAGGCTTGCTTCTAAATGAGCAGGAACCTCAGGGAATTGCCACACGGTCCAGATCAAGGATTGAAAATCCCAGGTGGATATTTGATTTAAGTTGTGCAACCCCATGTTGCTTAGATAGGCCAAAATATTATGAGTTCTCTAAATGCTATTGATGGGGGCCTATCCCATAATTATGTCTACTCCTATGCTTATGTTGCTGCCTCCCTTAGGCACTTTGGATATGTTGTGAGCTAGGGAGGAAATAGCTTTTTTACAAAACCCCTAAATTCTTGTGCAAGGTTTGTTGTGGATAACTTGATCAAGCAGATGTTGTCTAGAAGTATGTAGGTATTTAATTTCTAGGACTTGTTTCCACCAGGTTGTCTTGCCAGTGATAAGTCTCCAGATTATCTTTCCTCCAAAAGCCAGATTCATAATATTTGGTGAGCGAATACCCAAGCCTCCGCGTTCTTGGTCTTGAATGACTTGCTTCCAACTTATGAGATTAAATTTCCTTTCTTCATATTTCCCACCTTACCAAAGGAATTGACGAATAATGGTCTCCATTTTATGATGGAAGGAGGCAGGGGCATGAAGGAGGGAGAATTGATAAAGGGGCAGGGAGGAGAGGCCCGATTTGAGAAGAATAAGGCGGCCAGCCAAATTCAGCCAAGAGGCTCCCCAAAGCTGCACTTTCCTTTTCATTTTGTCGATGATGATGTCCCATACGGCAACCTTCAAGGGTCCTGTGCTTACAAGCATGCTCAGGTAAGAGAAGTGTCCCCAATCCAACTTATAGGGGACCTCAAAAATGCTGGAAATGTTATGCAAAGACTGAGCTGAAAAATTCCAACCATAAATACAACTTTTGAGATGATTGATCATGCCTCTAGAATAGCTCATAAATTTGTCCAAGAGAGACTTGAAACAATGAGCTATGAAGTTGGAGGCTCCTCCCATTAATAGAATGTCGTCAGAAAATTGGGAGTGATTTAGATTTTTGACTCCATTTCCAAACTTGATGCCAGTGATGAGTCCAATCCGGCGCTTGTGATCTAGGGCCTTACTGAAGGATTCAACCATTAATATGAAGAGATAGGGGGACAATGGGCAGCCTTGTCTTAGACCACATGAAGACTGGAAGGAGGGAGTTGGCCTGCCATTTATGAGAGGGGAGATCCAAGGGCCGGTTATGCAGGCCTTAATAAGATCAAGGAAGGAGGAATCAAATCCCATTTTTTTGAGAACTACAAAGAGGAAGGAGTGCCGGACATGGTCAAAGGCATTGGCTAAGTCCAGTTTTAGGATAAAGCCTTTTTCGTTGTGAGATAGGCTGGAGTGAATAGCTTCTTGGACAAGAAGGATGGAATCAGAGATTTGTCTATTAGACAGAAATCCTCGGTTTTCGGAAATGAGAGAATGAAGATGGGGTTTCAGACGAAAGGCTAATATTTTGGTCAATATTTTATAAGAGGCATTACAAAGGGAATGGGTCAAAATATGGAGAAGGAGGAGGGTTGGTTTTCTTTAGGAATGAGGGCGAGATGAGTAGCATTGGTATAGCCTCCAACTTTGCATTTGCATTGGGTCCAATGCATCAGCTTGATCAAATCTTTGTTTATTATCTCCCAGTAGGTCCTGTAAAAGCTAATGGAAAATCCATCTGGTCCCAGATCTTTATCTGGATGCAAGGTCCATATTGCTCTGAGGATCTCAGTTTCGTCTATTGCTCTTGTGAGCAATTTATTGATGTCCTCAGTGACAGTAGTGGGGAGATACTAGAGAAGATCAGAGTAGTCCTTTTCACTTTTGGTCTCAGTGAGAAGAGTTTGAAAGTGAGCAGAAGCAGCCATTTTGATTGCTTCCTGGTCTGAATGAAGAGTGCCCTCAGCATCTGTGATGATACTTATGTTGTTGCGAATTCTCTTGATAGTAGCCTGTTTGTGGAAATAAGCAGTGTTTTTATCTCCATCTTGAAGCCATAACTGTCTTGATTTGATGCACCATTTCTGCTCCTCTTCTCGGTTGGCACAATGGAGCTGATAATAAAGATCGTTTTCGAGCACACGATGCTCTGGAGTGAGCCCATTTGTTTCGATTTGTTCATGAACTCCTTCCAGTCTTTTCTTTATAACAGTTTGTGTCCTCTTTGGTTCTTTGTAGTGGGATTTCGCCCATTCCTTGAGGGAAATTTTGGTGTTTTTCAACTTGCTTTCCCATATGAAAACCAGAGACCCTTCTATATGCTGGCTCCAGACAACTCGAACAATATTATTGGCTTTAGGAATATTGTTCCATAGGGGACTGTATTTAAAGGGTATGGGCCCTAAAGGGCGATGCTCTTGGAGGTTGAGCGTGACAGGATAGTGGTCAGAGGCAGAGAACGGGAGGACGAGGGCAGAGACTGTGCAGAAGGAGGCAAGGAGGGTGATGTCCACAAGAATTCTGTCTAATCGCTCCATAATATTATCTTTCCCAATTCTGCGGTTGCTCCATGTAAATTTGCGATTTCTGGGAACAATATCAACCAACTCATTCTCCTGCATGATGTCTTCTAATTGAGCTCTAGAAGGATCTTGGGCGAAAATTCCTTCTCTTTTTTCATTTGAATGGAGGATGAGGTTAAAATATCCTCCTATTATTATATTCATGTTCTCCTCTTTTTCTATGTCGGCCTTGATAGTGTTCCAACATTGTTCTTTATCTTTGTAGTGATTAGGTCCGTAGACATTGTAGATGACAATTTTTTTGTTGTCTTTTTTGTTTTCTAATTTGACTTTGATCTAATTTTGATTAATAATGCTTCTTTTGAGTATCCATTCGATGTTGTTCCAAAGGGTGACAATACCCCCAGAAGCCCCTCTAGATTCATTGAGTTGGCCATCATACTACTTAAACTTATCAATAATGTCTTTCATATTAGATTTTCCTTGTTTGGTCTCTTGCAGGAGAAGGATGATTGGTTTCTCCTGGTTTATCAGATATTTAAGAGCAACAATTTTAGAGGGGTGCCCCAATCCCCTATTGTTCCAAGAAAGTACTTTCATCATTGAGTGCCAATGTTCCGAAGGGTTGCTCTCCCTCCATGTTCCTTGGCTCTCATCTCTTTGTTGTTTTGCCCCAAGATGTAGGTTTCGATAGGGTTTTGAGTGCCCATTGCTATGTATTTTTGCGCATTTTCATCTCTTTGTTACTTGAAGGACCTCCTACTAGGCCCCTGCTTTTTCTGTGGTTCAAGGTTTTCCCCATGATCTTTTAAAGAGTTTCTAGTAGCACGGATGGAGGGGGGGTCAGGGGGAGAAGGGGAGGAACTAGGGCCATCGGTCTGGGAGAGGGTAATGGTAAGAGGAGGATCGTCGTTAGGAGTGGATAAGGAGGAGAAGGGGTTGGTGGATTCCAAGTTGGAGATTGGAGGAAGCGTGGGGGGGACGAGAGGAATCATAAGGCTGAATAGGGGGATCCTAGGAAGAGGGAGTGGAGGTGGAGGCTAAGTGGTTTGAATGGGAAGGAGCAGAGGATAGCCCAGCTTTAGGGTTAGGGGAAGATTTCTTCTTTTTGACCGGCTCCCATTGGGCTTCTTGTTCAAGATTTCCAGCATCAATAACTTTAGAACAACTATTTGCAAAATGACCATATTCATGACATACCTTGCATTTGAAGGGGATTTGCTCGTATTCAAGTTGCTGAATGTGAGTCCAATCATCCACCTTGAGCTTAATGGCCTCCGGAAGCCCTTTACCAAGATCAACCTCAACACAGATCCTGGCACAAACTTGCATGTTGTCCTTTGGTTCGCTACGGTCGATGAATTTGACGACGGAATTCCCAATGGCGCGGACCGATTCGTCCCCCCAACAGTGAAGAGGGAGATGAGGAAGATGGACCCAAACCGGAACCGCACTGGGCACATCAAGCTCTGGATTGAAGTCTGGGGTTCATTTGTTAAGATATAAACCTCTCGAATCCATGAAGTAAGGCCCGTTTCTGAAGATTAAATCCTTGTCGTTCGTAGATTCGAAATGAAAGGTGAAATACCCTTTCCCACATAAGCGAATGGAGATTTTACCATTTATTTTGTCAGCCCAATTTTGTTCAACCCAACGTTGAACTGTTCTTGGAGAGGGCCAAAGTCCAGTGAATTGAACAATCAAACCCTTTTCAGCTAAAGAAAGAGCGGCCATTCGAGGAAGAGAAGGAGGAAGAATGACTTCTTGAAGGCCCTCAAGTTTCTTAACAAATTTGGAGATTGCAGGGCAAGGCCTCTGAGGCGGAAAGGATTTGACTAGATCAAAGAAGGAGAGCTGGGTGGCATCAACCTCCGGGGAGGAGCTCAGAGGGGCCATCAGGAGAAGAGAGGGAGCAGGGCAGGAAGGCCAAGGCAGGTCAGGCGCAGCTGCAGCAGCAGCGTGACCTAGAGAGCACTCAGCATTCAATAGACGGTGCGCACTTGCATAAACTGCTAGTTATCTAGTTTTTTAATATTTTTTAATTGAATTTAGGTCAATTTTAATTTTAATCGGTCTTACCAATTCCTCAACCTCCATAAACAACTCTTAAAATATGCAGAGGTTTCTCTGAAGATCTTCTGAATCATCCGTACCATATTTTTCGGTTATTATAAATAGCCCTTCCATATTTGAACTCCCATTCTATCCTATGCTTTGCCTCTCTTTTTTTCCCGCAAAGGTACTCAGCATTTCATTCTTGACTGTAATTCACAAAAATTTAGTTGAATATTTTCAGGGAACCAACAATAGCAAGAGAAAGAGAAGAAACCGGTGTAGTGTTCAAAGAGTAGCTGCTGGTGATGGTAGAGACAATTGGGGAAAAGCGGCTAATGGACCACCTCTGCCATGGCTTCCGTCTGGTGGAGGATGCCAAGAGAGGCATCATCACCTTCAATAGTCTCAAGAAGAACGATGTGTTGTTGAGGATGGAATTGATGAAGGATGAGGAACTCCGAGCCACGATCGAAGAAGCTGACTTTGACGCTGACGGCGCTCTGGACGTGAATGAATTCTGCGTTATTATAATCAGATTAAGTCCGTTCTTCATAGCGGAGGCCGAACAGTGGTTAGAAATGGTAAGCCATGGATATGATCCATACCTTTGATTTTGATAGCTCTGGGCGAGCTTCATTTCAGGGTTGGGAAACAGGAATGGCTTTATTAGGTTGAGCTATAAAGTCTTTATTAGGTTGAGCTACAAATTCTTTAATATGCTTAGTAAAATTTACTAATCATAAACATTTTGGTATCTATCGTTGAATTCAAATTTAATTTGTTTTCGATCTGTGTTTTGAAAACAAATTAAAAACCCTCAATAATCGATTGATAATCGAGTTCTTTGTTTGAGTTACCTTTTCCTTTACTTTAAATTACTGTGGTAAGCATTGGTTACTTCCTAGCATCCTTTTTGAAAAATAGTTGTGGTAATTATTGGTATGTTCCTAGCATCCTTGGTCTCTAGTGAGGTGGTAAGGTGGCTTTTAGGAATGACATTTTGGGAGTTTTTTTAAACCTTTATTGATTTTTTTTGTTGGGTTCTAAGTCATATTTATTGTGAACCATTTCAAATTCTTCCTTTTTGTTTACGTTTAACATTATAGATTGAAGTTACTTTTAATATTATTGAGGTTAGTTTAAATTTATAGAGTGAGGAAGCAAAATAAGGTTGGTAGAGTGGGATTTTAGGGCATAGAACAATACATTATAGAGTGAGGAAGCAAAACAAGGTGAGGTAGCAAAAAAAAGTTGGTAGAGTAGGATTTTGGGGCATAGAACAATACATTATAGAGTGAAGAAGCAAAACAAAGTTGGTAGAGTGGGATTTTTGGGCATATAACAATAACATAGGAAGCAAAACAAGGTTGGTAGAGTAGGATTTTGAGGCATAGAACAATAACAGATGATGGAGTCAAGTGCAAGGTTGACATTTCAAATTTCACTGAATCTAGGTTACTTCAAAACAGAAGTTGATAGAAGGTAAGTTATATAAATTTTTACTCGAAGCCCTTAGAAAGGGCCAAGGTCCAAGAATATTTCACTCAACCCACATATAAAATCACACAAGTGGTCTTAATCTAGCCAATTAAGAATGCAAAGTATAAAATGTAGAATAGGGAAAGGGCCAAGGTCCAAGAAGAGTTCACCCAACCCACATATAAAATCATACTAGCGGTCTTAATCCACATATAAAATCACACTAGTGGTCTTAATCTAGCCAATTAAGAATGCAAAGTATAAAATGTAGAATAGGGGAGGGTTGAGCCACAAAACCGTAGTGGGTGGACATAGAAAGGTTAACTACTACTAAAAGTAAGTTTCATCCTCCTCCAGTGAGCCATTAAGCGACCTTAAATTCGACCCAGAAGAGGAATTCTGTAAAGGCTTGATCTCCATCCATCTTCAAATGCGGAAGCTAGACCTCTGAAAATCTCCTTGGCGAAAATATTTTTTTGTTGGAAAGTTTTGGGTGCAGTGATAAGTGGCATGGTTTAAGCTTGAATGCATGGAGATAGTGTGGTGAGGCACGTAGTTGTGAGGGACCTTGTTTTTTACCTCATTTTCTTATTCCATTCTTATGTTTAAGAAAACCCTTTAATAACTTTGGGGACTTCATTTTTTAACTTAATATTTTTGTTAATTTCATGATTATGCTTTAAAAAAAACGACATTTTTGTTAATTTCATGATTATGCTTTAAAAAAAGTGACATCTATGCATGCATATGAAGTGAACAAGTTTCGTCGTGGAACTTTAAAATTGAGGCCGCCTAGAAAGTTGCAACAACTACATGCATCTGCTGTGAACAAGTCTCGTCATGGAACTTTAAAATTGAGGTCGCCTGGAAAGTTGAAACGACCAATTTTGTGGAAAAGACCTATTGGAATGAAATAAATTTATGATATTTTTGTTTTTATTATTCTCTGTAAAAATGAGTCAAGCATGGTAGGGACTAGTTGCCATGCAACCTCCCTTATTTTATTTTAGGTAAGAATTGAATATAAAATCATTTATATAATCCAAATTGAGCATAAAATACAAATTAATGTAAAGTTTCTAAGACAATCTAATACATTAGATAAAGCTTTGTAAAATAGATAAAGCTTTGTAAAAGTAAAAGAGAAGTTAAAATTTATAAATTACATTATACTAGGAAAATTGGCAAAACTAGATGGGAATCACCCCCAGCTATCATTATAAGATAAGACATCATTGTCGCATTTCAAAGTGATGGTAAACACCTCATCACTTTTACATGAAATAAATGCATCATACGACTCATAAAACAAGGCCAACAACATCATCATCACATTTCAAAGCGAGGGCAAACACATCATCACTTTTACATGAAAGAAATGCAACACACAACTTATAAAACGAGGCCAAAAAATATCATTTTCGCTTAAACAAGTGATGGAAAACACATCATCATTTTCACAGTGTAACATGCAGCAAATGATTTACAAAAATAAGGCCATGAAAAGCTAACATATCTACAAAAACAATCTAGAAAAACCATTTCGTACTTATCAAAGCGAATGGATCATCTCCCTGTGGCACGTTTGCTTGTCGATCAACTCTTTCGACTGGTGTATGCACGGGCGTTTTGTCTTTAAGGTGCTGCTCTGGATTAAGTCTCCAACATGTGGCTCTTTGGTGGCCACTTCAGTCATAATGAATGCAAAAGGTCCTTCTCCTCCAAACTTGCTTAACCGATTCCTTTTCCTTCTAGGGAGAAGGATTTCCATGCGTCATCCTCCTTTGTGCCACCATCCTTTTCCAACACTTAGAAAACACATGGTTATGCAAACCATAAAAATGACATGTTTTTCGATGCCCTAATTTACGACCATGGTTATCAATATTCTTATAATCAAAATGCACTCTGGAATAATGAGACTTACTATACCTTCTCTAGGTGGTCTCTTTGGTGGGTCATGGTGATAGGGAGCTTGCCTCGGCTCTTTCTTTGCAACATGCGCTGCCATGGGACGATGGCAAAGTGTCCCCATCATTCCTCTTCCTGGAGAGTTCATAAATATCTATTTTTTGTGATGTCCTTCGAACATCCTTCTTGAGTCATCTTCAAACACCGCATAGCGGTCTATGCACAACCTCCAATGGTTGGTTTATGCCTTGGCCTCGAACACCAAGTCCTCCTCCTTTGTACCCCATCGTGGTGAGGAGTCTCATGTCGGTTCTTGAAATGGGTATATCCACACTTCTAGCCGAAAGGAGACCTTGTGAAGAAACTAGAGATAAATCAACAACGGCATATGCAATAGGTTGAGAAACAAGGTGAAGAAAGCTTATGTAAGCCTTCGTTGCACTTCACTTCCTCTCGAGGCCTGCAGCAATGGCTTGTGGTGAAGTTGCAAGCTATGCCAGTTCTCCTTCCTTCTTGGAGAATGCCTTCAATGCATCATGGTCTTGCTTGTAAATTTCGTTGTTAGGTTCAATTCTTCCACGCCTGCTGTCGTAGCTTGCAATGTGGCTGGCTGATGTTTTCCTCACTTTTGTTCTGTAGGGTGTCTTCAATTCATCATTCTATTGTTGCATGTTTTCATATGCCTCGTACAATATCAACTTTCTCGGACACCCTAAGCATGGTCTTGTACATGTCACTTAACATTCTCCATGGCTCGACTCGGCGAATGTTCAATTTTCCTGCCCTGCCAATCCAATCAACAAGAGAAGACACCAACAAGTGCCACTTGATTCGGGGGTAAATTAAAGCAACCTTAACCAAGACGCATAACTTTCGTGATTGTTAGAAGCACTAATTAAAGCATTAGTGAACATAAATGAACAAGCGCATGTTGCGAAGAAGAGGAACATAAAATGACAATATCAACAATCATTAGAACACGTCATTTGATAATGGAGTTCGTCAAGAGGAACTACATCTGCGGGCCTCGATGTCGAGATGGTGTGGGTTTACACATTAAGTTTTGTAGGGTGAAGATGTACATGGATGTGTTTTCTGCGACATACAAGGAAAATTTCGTCACGTAGGAGTGGCTATGCTCTACGAGAGGTTCCCGCGAGACTCATGCACATAAAGGCCTCGGTGCCAGTAATAGCTCACCCCTTAAGGTAGCAGGTATCCCTCGGCATGAAAGCGGGGATCCCCTCGGCAGCATACGTGTGACACGGGTATCCCACCAACATGGCATAAAAGGGACCTCAAAGCTTGTACATGAGAGTATCCATACAATATTGCATCAAGGGATCTCAAACATAATACAAGTCCATAATGATACCAACAATAACAAGAAACACAACAAGCTCCCGACTCGCCCTTGACATCTGTCACTACGCATCTTAAGACAAAGAAGTACATGAGATCAACTCATCATATACCTCATGCTAAATATGGGTGAAGAATGGTTGCGCTGCTGTCACGGATTTGAAATCACCATCACAATCGTGGCATAGTGTAAGTACGACTTCTCACTCGCTGAAGATGACACCTCCAACTTCACTTCAAAAAGCTGACCAAAAATATAAATCTCGGATAAGAAAATGCGAATACACCATCATATTCGAGGCATTGAATAATGCAAAAATCAATTGTCCATTTTAAGATGCAGTGGAAATGAAAATGTTTGAGAAAAAAAGATGTGAGTTACTAGATTCTCACGTGGTACTCCATGAGTGGACAAGTTGCAACTCAAGGTGAATCAACCTCGCCATTGCGTTCCACTGCGGCAGGCGAAAAATGACTCGTAAACTTGACTGTATTCGGGCATGGAGAAAAATTACCTCAACGAGAAAATTTCAAGGCTCATCTTCTGCATAATCAACACTCCCACATTCATGGTTCCCGCAGAATTTCCTTGATCGCGATATCACTCTTGTCCGTTTTAGCGCCCGGCACACTTATCAAAACCCAAGTTTAAATAGTACAGAGACAGGACTTAACCAAGTCCCATTGTTGGCGCGTTGGTTTAGATCCATAATGAAAGGAGGAGGTCGGGCGGTCAAACCTCGCCTCCTCCAAAAATAGGCGTGTAGTTTTTGTTTAAGCAAAATTATTTAAGTTACGGCGAGGGACCCGCCTTGGGCAGCCTGCTTACCCACCTCGTAAGGAAATCATTATAGTATGAGGTTATGTTTTAAAAATTTAAACCATACGATGTTTGTGTGGTTGAGGTACTTGAGTTGTTGGTGACCACCCCACCATAATACGTGGTTTTGCGTGAGGTCACATTAAGGGTTGTAGCCTACTAGCCCGGTGTTAATATATGGTTAATATATGCAGCAATCATGTGGTGGGGTGGCATGGGTGCAGGCACCACCCTTTTTTATGTTATTTTTGTTTCATTTAACCAAACTGTGTTTTTTTTTTTTAATGTTTGATTTTGACGGTAAGTCATTGCAGGCAAAATTTCGCTAGGAATTTAACTTTTGAACGACCCGGAATTTGGTGGTCGGGAAAAATAAAGAACTTACTTCCTTAAGGCGCGGTCCTGATCAACCCTAAACTTTGATTGCCTCTAACTTTCGCATACGAGCTCGGTTTAACGGCTTGGTTACTTGCAGGTACGATCAAGACGATGAGATGTTCAGCAAAAAGTTCGAGAGCTGTCCAAACACTTTGATTTTTGAGCTTCCTTAGGCCCTCTTTGTCACCAGCAATGTCTCTGGAGCCACCTGAGTCACCATGGTTCATAATTTGATCCCGAAACATAATGATTGTATCAAAATTGTCGATATAGGTTAGAGCTATACAACCTTCCCCTTGATTTTTGGCATCCAAAAAAACTCTGAAGAGAGCAGTAACAACCTCTTAGGCGATTCAATAAGACGGACACTCAAAGAATGGAAGAACAAATATACACTTTTCCAAAATCTGTGTGAGTTGATCTCATCAAAGGTGTGTCATATCACATCCACCTACGACACAACGAAGCAAATTTGGACACAATTCTTGCGTTTGAGAACACGACCTTCGGATGCGTTTAACGAGAGGCAGGACATACGAAAATACGTGCCACGAAGCCAAGAAAGAGTCGTGAAGGAAGAAGACGAGAAAGCAACCCAAAGTTAGAAAATTTCCCTCACATTTTCTAGAAGACGAAGGATGAAGAATAAAGGGATCCCCATTCCGATGAAGGAAATCAAAATACACAAGAAAAGTGTAGAAAGAGAAGCATCTCGTGAAGTGTCGGAAATTCCATTGCCGCAACTCGGTGGCAAGGATTCTTAAAGCAAAAAAAAAGATTAGGAGGTTTCCAAACACACCACTCTTTCAAAAATTTCGAACTCGGACAAGGAGAAAACCCAAGAATGGAAGAAAAAACAACATTGTTATTATCATCTATGCCATCATAAGAGAGAATGGCGAGAAGAAAGTAGAAAAGAAGAAATGGAGAAAAGTTTAACCTCTTCTACTGTGCTTTGATTTTAATGTATGGATTTGTAATCACGAGTCTTGAATGACTAATTGAATGCTTACTGACATCTGACATGTAATTTTGGTTTAATGAATAAAATTATGATTTTTCTTGGGAAAAAAAAAACTATAACGATTTCCCTACTTAAAAACTTTAACAATTTTACTTGTTTAAATATTTTTAAAATTTGTTTTATATTTTGAAGTAGAAACCTAAATTCAAAAGTTGAAGAAGATCTCAATTATTATAATGTCACTTCAAATGGAACCTTGCAAATCACAAGTTTTAATAATTAAAAAGAATTAAAATCATTATGTATGGACATGAAATTTTGATTTTAGATACAATAACTTAACTTTATCAATTACTTTTTTGCATAAACAAAGAGGATTAAGAACAGCCTGTTGTTACTGCTTGTTATTGCTATCAATTACTTTTTTTGCATAAACAAGAGGATTAAGGAGAAACCCTACTTAATACACTTGTTTTGATATGGAAATTAATAATTTATTAGAGTGATTTGAGTTAAATTGTAGATCAAATTTGTTATTTTAAAATTACATTAGCATTATTTTGGGAAAATCAAATTGATCATATTAATATAATTTAAATATTTTTTTGCTTTCTAAATTTTTTTTTAATGAACTTTACTTCAGAATTTGACTTAAAAATTATTAAAATAATAAATTTAAATTAAATATTTATATAAATTAAATATTCAAAAAGTTTCCAAAAATTTAACCTATTTATATAGTAAAAAACTAATAATGTTACCCACCAAATAAACAAAACAAGTGAAGTTGCCACCAAATTTCAACGTAAAAGCGAAACATAGAATAGTTGGACTTTGACAATAACATTCATTAATGATGGGCTGCTGTTGGTGACGAGGCGGTTACGGACTCTCCAACGGTTGTTTGTTGGCTGCTTAACTGAGCCTACACACACCATTAAATTTTTGATATACAACAACACTCTCGAAGCTTTCGAGTCTGTGGCATCCATGAGTGACCGTGGAGACGGACGATGATCGATGAAGGCAACTTGGACGGTGATGGGGGAGGAGAGAGCGAAAGAAGTGGTTAAGCGATGTATATATGATCCATACCCTTTGATTTCAATAGCTTTGTGTGAGCTTCGATTAAGGGGGGCTGAGGAAATGGGTGCCTTGATTCGCTTTCTCACCCTTCCTTCCTTCCATATGTATGTTTATGTGATTTTATGTTATATAGTTCGAAAATAAAACACTTTTAACTCATTCTTAAGCGGGCTCCAACTCAAGACACGGTCATTTCTTTGAGAGCTATTTTATTGTTTAAAACAAAACTTACATTTCGATGAGAGGATCATGCGGGGGCGGGGGTGAAACAAGAGTGTGGAGGGATGTGAACAAAATTTGGGGTTTTTTAACATGATGCTTCAAATGCCTCACTATTGCGACCCCTCAACATTCTTTGCAACCCATCTCTTGTGGTGGCATAGTATCGATGGTAGCGGGTTGCTTCTTGCCGGCGGCCATCGTTGGTATCTTTCCTGGATATCCGGTACACTTTGGATGTGGCGTGCTCTTCTTTGCGTGGTTTTTTCTTTTTCTTTTCCGGAGGTTTGGTGAGCCTGGTAACATCAACAACTGAGCGCTCACTCTTTTGCGGCGGCCTCTTAATTTCCTCTTCCCTAATGGCCTTCGATGTTTCGGTGATGGGTTGCTTCTTATAGTGATCGATGGTGGACTGTCCACTCCCAATTTCTGTTCTTTGATCATGGATATTGTTGCTGAGTTTTCTTTGTTGGTACATGCATTGCGGCTCCTCATTTCACTCTGAGATATTTGATTTTGGTATTAGGTTTGCTCTCATTTTGTGTCGAGAGGCTACTTTTTGTGGATGTGGTTCATGGGTTTGAGCTAGTGCTACGGTACTAGTTTCTTCCCTTGTATTTTGGGGCTTGTTCATTAGGTTTCGGTGGAAATGTCTTCATACGGGATTTCTTCGTTTATTCTTTTCCACCCCTTTCTGGGTGGTTATTGCTTGTGTATTCATATGGTTTTTCCCGATGCAGAACTGTCTTCCAGTCCCTTATGGGGTTTGGCAGGCCTTTGAGCACAGATTATATTGGCTTATTTCAATCATTATTGTGCGGATACATGTGCCACAGTGTTTTTAGGTTATACATTTTTGGAGTGATTCTGTTTTTTGATCCATGGAATTTCTCACCCAGACCACATATACTATATGCATGTTTATGTAACATCTTTTTATCTATTAAGTTGTTGTTTTCTTCTAAAAAAAAAAAGGAGGATCGTAACTCTTCTATGCGAAAAATGATTCGAGTTGTCTCTTAAGTTTTTAATTATAAATTATAAATTTGAATTTGAACAAAAATAATATAAATAATATGGTTTTTTAAAATATATGTGTTTTAAATTTTGTTTGGGTTTTTAATTAATTTGAAATTTTATTAATGTAAAGGTTTGTTTTTTGGTGCAATATTATTTATAGGGTTTAATATAAAAAAATTTAGGGTGTAATATTATTCATAGGGATTAATATTAATTTTTGGAGTTTATAATATTAATTTCGAGTTTAATTATAATATTAATCATTTGCGATTTTAATATTATTCCATTGATTTATAATACGTTGGGATTTAGAATTGATCCCTAGGTTTATAATATAAATGTCTTTAATTTATCGATCTAAGTTCATATTAATAAGGTATAATACTAGCATTTTCCAAATCAATATGCAAAAGAAAACAAAGTCAACGGAGGCAGTGCCTGACAACAATTTGTAGGTTTTGTCATTTTACGACGAATCTCTCTGATTAAGTGAGCCTAACTAGGCGTTAATTATTAGTCCATATAAGGTTAGTATTAATCTTTTGAGTTTATAATATTTATCTTAGAGTTTATATAATAAACTTATAATATTAATCAACAATTTTATTTCCTTGGGATTATAATATGAATTTTAGAATTGATCACTAAGTTTATAATATCAATGCCTTGGGTTTATCCATCTAGGAATTCATATTAGTAGAGTATAATATTATTAATCATGGATTTCTAGTATAATTCGTATTTAATAAATAAAAATTGAAAAAAAAATATTTTTATTTATTAAATAAAATAATTAATTAATAATGAATGAAATAAAAAATAATTAATTAATTATTATAAATATTTTTAAATTAATAATGCTATTAAATTAAATTTATTAATATTATATTAATATTAATAAATTTAATTTAATAGCATTATTAATTTAAAATATTTATAATAATTAATTTATTCATTTTTATTTCATTCATTATTAATTAAAAATAAATATTAATATTAATAATAGTAGTAATATTATAATATTTATATTAATAATAATAAAATGTGATTGATATATTCTTTTTTCTTAAATTAATCTATTTACTAATATCAACTCATTTATTGATGATGATGATAGTGGTGGTGGTGGTAACGTCTACGAGACCAATCTTTGGTCTGTCGGACCTAAAGAAACGAATTACTTAGTTTTGATTTAAGATTTTATTCCTATTCTCAAAAAGATTGGAGAGGAAACTCCTAAACTCCCACTATAATTTTGACATCTTAAAAGGCTAGGAAAGGTCGGTATTGCAACAAAGATTGTGAAGTTGAGATCTAATGTGGTTGTGCGCGGGGCACTCGAGAGGAAGTGATTTTCAACCTCGATGTTCATATTCTTACAGAATGGGGATCCTTTCCATCCATGGTGTTTAGGGCACATCGCGGCACCATTTCACTATGGAGCTCATGAGAGTTCGTTCTAATCTTGGGCCCCATGTTAATTTCTTCTTTGAGCTAGTTCGGAAATGAAGATACTTGCCCAGTCTTATAGGGTGGGTTTGATGACCTCATATAATATCTTAATTTCTTTTAGGCAGGTAGATCTTTCTCACCACATATTTTTCTTTGAACTTAGAGGTAACAATTTTTTTTGATGTTATTAATAATTTGCAATGCAACATTCTGGGTGAATCTCCCAGTGGTTCCAACAGAATACAGGTGTCTTTATACCAACTACGTTTGAGCCTTAGGTGGTTTTGGTACGGAATTAAAGCTAGCTTAGAAGTCTGTAGTCTCCCCTATGCTATTGAAGTTTGTGCTTGTACAAAAAAAAAATAGTCATAGCTAGGCTCTCGATGAGGAAAGACCATTTTCTATAAGGAGAATAGGATGGTGTATTGCTTTTAATTTTGAGGTTATACGTTATAAAAACGCTTAGATTTGCTCGATATTTCTCCGGGGAATTCTACGAATCACCTTTAAACATCCATCCATATAAGATAACAGAGTGACCAAAAGTTTCAAAAGAGAACTTGTTTTCTATCCCATTACGGAATTTGTCGTTTTAATTATTTTCAAGGCAAAAAATAAGCTTTCCATCCCCCATTAATCCTTTTCTCGATGCTATAGTTCCGGTTGAGCTTATGGTGAATATCAATTCCCTAGGTACTTGTGAACGCCTCCCAAGTTAATATTGTCGTACATAAAATTAACGTAAGTGTCCTTCTTGGATTTGATAATCATAACTTTTGTTTATCGATGTTATGTGATCCCATACTTGTGGTAGGCAATCCTTAAAAGTCTAAGTTTCTTATCAAGATCGATTGGGCACCTTGCCGAAAGGAGGCTCATCGTCGGCATAGAGAAGAAGGATGATGATAATCCCAGCTAAGATGGGCGTACCGGCTATGCAACCCTCCCTAAACAACCTTCTAACTTGTTGATGTAAATGCCAAAAGGGTAGGGGAGAGAACGCCTGTTACGCTCCAATGTTACACTTAATATCTTTCGACCACCCCTCATTGCTCTTTAACGTGATTGCATTTATCGTATAAACTTATAGCCGTGTCTTAGCTGCGAAAGGAACATTTAGCTCTTCTAATCTATTCCATAGGTTGTTTCTAAGGCCGTATCGAAAGCCTTTCTAAAGTCCCCAAAGCAACGAGAAGATATTGGATTTATCATTGTGGCATTCCTCCCACGATGATCCTAAGTGTAATGAGGTGGTCGAATTTGTTGAGTGATGCCTTACGAGCAGGCGCTTTTAATAGCTTACCTTCACTTTCAAGCCATGTGCTCCTCAACTTCTTTTCCAAAATAATACCATATAACTTGGCTAAGAGAGGGTTGATCATAATTGTTCGATAATTAGAGGGGTTATTTGTATCCCCACTTTTAAAAATAAGGATAATGGCCTTTCAGGTCCATGGTTGGGAACCACAGCAGCCACTTGATTGAAAAGCTTGTGGATGTGGGGGATGAGGACATGACCTCCAATTTTTAATATTTCGTACGGTAACCTTCAATGTCTTTAGCTTTCCCATTTCCCGGTGTTTAACCCCAAAATCAATGTCTTCTAATCGAAAAAATTTCCTTTCGTTGTGAGCGGGGTTTCAAAGTTATCACGACATTTGGAGATTCTTAAAAGCTTAAGATAGGAATTCTAGTCGTGTAAAAATTTTGTGTGTATCTTTCGTTTTCTAATTTCGATGCCTCGAATTTCTTAGGAGCCACCTTGGGGAGTGTAAGGACCAACTTAGTTAAATATAATACATTAATATTTATTAATCAATAATATTAATAAATTAAATTTAGTAATATATTAATAAATATTAATATTAATAATAGTATTAATATAATAATAATAATTATAATAATAATCATAATAATAATTATTATTATTATTATAATTGATTTCGTGATAATGCTAGATTTAAGACTCTTGTGATCCATAATTTATCTTAATTGTCTTTCTGATTAATCACATCTTAATCACATCATTGGGATGAATCACATTAGATGATTGAAAAGTGGGCGAAATCTTAATGATATGGTTAATCGAAAGACATTTATCTAAATATAATGTGATTGATAAAGCCACCCAAATTCTAATGATATGATTAATCCTAAAGACATTTATCTAAATATGTTATGATTGATAAAACCAACCAAATCCTAATTATATAATTAATGCGAAAGACATTTATCTAAATATGTGATTGATAAAGCTTGACCAAATCCTAATAATATGATTAATCTGAAGACATTTATCTAAATATAATGTGATTAATATATTTTTTTAAGTGTAAATTAACTTATTTAGTAATATCAACTCATTTACTAATACGATTGTGCTAATTAAATAATATATATAAATTTGGTTTTTCTATTATATATGTAAGTATGTAAGTGAAATTTACCTTAATTTAAACACAAGTTTTTTAATTACAAATTTCGTTATTCATATTTATTTTATAAATAAAATTTTTCTTTGAATTCGACTAGGATTTTTTCTTTTTAATTGCTAATTTCATTTTTCCTATCTATAACTGTTCAAATTTTTGAAAATATATTTCAAGCGAATTTGAATGAAATAATACATGATTTTGAAAAATATGTCTTAAATGAATTTGAATGAAATGATACGCGATTTTTGAAATTACAAACGAATTTGAATAAAATAACGGCTACACGAGTTTCAAATCTTGTGAAAATGGGGGTTTTTCAATTTTACGCGGGATATTTTTCAAAAATAATCTTTCACTTTGTGAAATTATAAACGAATTTGAATAAAATAATGAAGCGGTACGAGTTTCAAATCTTATGACAATACGAAGGATCTTTCACTTTTACCCGGGTATTTTCAAAAATAATCTTTCACTTTCCCAACCGGAATTTTTTCAAAAATAATTTGATTTACCGGAGGATTTTCAAGTTTTTAAATTCTTTTGTGTATTTAAAAATTATTTTAAATTATAAAGCTAAAAAAATCTAAATTTCATTAATTATCATTCCAAAGAATTTGGATTTTTACGATTTTATTAAATATATAATTTCTTTAATCTTTAATTTAAAACCTGGATTTCTAATTATATGTAATTTCTAAATCATTTAAAATAAATATCAAAATTTTAACGAAAACATTTCCGTTACAAAATTAACTTTCTATTTTGTTATCAAGAAAATTTTAAATGCATTTTTAATTTAAAAAAAATGTTAGTTACAAAATTAACTTATCTCTTGAATTAATATGATAAAAAAAGAAAAATACCGATGAAAATAATTTTTTTATTAAAAAAATAAAAATAAATTAAAAAAACTTGTTAATTAACCAGTTTGATTTTGAAAACTAATTTAATGTAAATTTACGAGCAAATAACAGTTTTTGAAAAAAAAAAATTTTATCATTTAGCATATGAAAAATTTCAAAATGTTTATTATATAAATAATATTTAAATGAAATATAATGGTAAATAGTTTTTTGAGATATATTTTTAATATTATTATTTATTAAATTTTTAAATATTTATATAAACCAATGTAAACAAATAAATAAATAATTATACATCACCATGATAATGCATAATAAGTTACAAAACTATATTTTTAATATATATATATATATATATATATATATATATATATATTTATTTATTTACAAATATAAAAGACTTAAAAAATAAAGAGAAATCAAATTCAAGAAACCGTGGCTGGGTAGGAGAAAGTTCCGTGCCAATCTGATTGCTTCCTAATTTCCTTAACGCTTGGATAACGGTGCCCACTTGTAATACACCCGTTACAGGACGCGGGCTTCTACGTTTCTTTGCCGCAAATGATGAACATGCCGCAGCCGTTTCTTTAAAGAGTTTTTCTAATGATTCAAGCACAAACACTGTTATTGCAAGATTTTTTAATAACACTGTTGTTACAGGTTTTAATATTTTTTACTTGGAGAGAGTTTAGGTCAATTTTAATCAGTCTTAACAATTTCCATGCTTTCTGTAAATAATTACTAGAAATATGCAGAAATTTTTCTGAAGATTTTCGGAATCATCCATACCATATTTTTTGGTTACTATAAATAAGAGTAGTCTAACTAAGTGGAGAGAAATAGACCTCCACCAGTCCGTAAGCCTTCAGACTCGGGCAAGACCTTCCTCAACCTCGAGCACGATCACAATCGAATCTTTTCTGACAGAATTTCTAACATGAATATACCAACTACGGCAAATTTTATTTGTGAATATACGGCCATTTTCAAATCTAGTAGTTTGATATTAACTTTTTGAAGGTTTTTATGGTGGTTTTTGTGGTGCTGGTCTAATTTCTCTAAAACCTCCCAAAAATTGTTGAAAACAGAAGTTCGATAGATAATTTTGCACAATCAAAGCACCTAGAAATTTTGAGTGCTGAAGCCATGTATAGTAAAACCAAACCAATTTAAAGAACAGAAATCAAGTTTACCTTAAATTTTTTTTCACTAACTCCAGCAACAAAAACTCCCAAATGCGTGGCAAAAGTTCGCTCAATTCAAATTCGCAGATCTTGAATTAACCATTTTCCCTCCCGCTCCTGCTCCGCTTCTCCACCAGCGGATCTGCTCCCTTCGCGCTGGTCTTGGCAGCGCAAAATTCCTCGAATCTGGCACTCAGGTTATCTGAAAAGTTGACCCTAAATCAAAACACATCTATTAATACATGGTTTTCCTCGAAACAACTTTGAGTGCGTATCCGAGAAAGAGGATGTCGGAGCCGAGCGCTTGCTACGGGGAAGAAGCAGGCGCGAGAATCTTGATATTGTCTTATCTTGTAACGTGCTGTGGACCCTATTATTCATTATTTGAAAAAGTAAAACATGTTTTGGTCCATTTCTACTTTAAATGTCAGAGAAATATTTCGACTCTTTCAATTTATTCTTCATGACACTAAAGTTGAAGGCCATTGTCAATGTCACAGGCTCCTGCCAGCTGAACATGACACAGATTATGACAATAACGAAATGTTGAGTTTTGACAGACCAAATATTATATTCAGAAAATTTGCATATAGTAAAAAGTATATCCATAAACTAAAGCCTGAAACATTAATCATCACTTGGGTAAAACAATTGAAACTCGGGATGAGTAATAAAAAATAAAACTTTTTTCAAAGCTAAATTGATATTTAAAGCTAAAATTTTGTGGATATATAATACATTTAACTCAGTTTCTTCCGAAATCTCCACAATTTACATAAAGGTTCAACAACATATTGCTGTAATCTTTCTAATGCTTGTTTGTATCCTAAAGGTTCTTTCTTGTCCGCACGAAATGAAGCAACAACTATAAAGAAAAAAGAAAGTTTGCGTTAATCCATGCCACCAGAAATATTGGTTTGCCTTTTCAGTACATTCGCTCGCTATTTCTTGAAGTTGTGAGAATCCTTTTGGATTCCCTTTTGCCAATTCATAATATGAAATCAGGATCATCACTCACAAATCTCTCAGCTATTGAAGTTGAAATTAATCCTCGCTAAATACAATTGCTGATTTACCAAGATCAACATAAATACAAAGGTGACTTTCAACAGGAATCCGAAACAATGTATTTTGCCATAGTAGAAATCATATTCAAAAATTGGACTATTGTGAAGCTGAAAGAATGCGTCCTTTGAGATGTCTTCGAATTCCAAGAGCACCCTTATAACTTAGCTTCCCCTTCTTATGATCACTTGGGCTGCCACCAATTCGCAGAAAGGACAGGGGGGGGGGTAATTAGGTGTAGAATCCCCATTCACTCCATTGCTTTTCCTTCTTGAATCTTATTCATCATGGTTTTCATCCCATTGCTTATTCTCTGGATTGGAATCTCTGTGTAGGTGCTGATAACATTGATGGAATACTATTCATTCTCCTGTTCCATCTCATCACATTAAAATACCGCCAGAAGAGCAGATCCCATGATCTCCTCCAAGAAAATCAATATCACTCTGACTTGATTCGTCTCTTCATCATTCTGACTTGATTGGAAGATTCCAATCTGAAAGGATTATGGATTTTCTAAAATCTGCAAAATCACAGTGCACCAATTATTGACAATCCCCTTCACATTCATGAGGATCATTATCAAACTCTGGTGGTCCATCAAAGTACAAATCATACGATCTACCTGTTTTGTTGAACAAAGGTGGTTGTTGTTATACTATGATAGCCTTTTTAATAGCATCAAAATTGCTAACTTATCCTACACATGAGACTATATCTTCATTATTTGAAATTTCCATGATTACGGTCATGAAGAATTGAAAATTCTTCAAATGCCACCATCTGGTGCCATTTTCACCATCATGACCATCCTCGATATCAACCAAAAAATCAAGGGAATGTCTCTGTTTTTTGTTTGAGCACAATTCCTGTGTCAAGGAACTCTCCAATACTGCTATATTAACCTCCTTCCATTTTCCTGATAAACTCACATCTGTGGGGTCAGCAAAACTGTCTATTTCAATTTCTGGAACAGTTAACCCTTCTTTGTAGATTCTGTCCTTTATTTGCACCAACGAATCCCTTCTCATGGTAACAGTTCCATGGTTTTGTCCTACATGCTCATCCCTAATAGCCGCACAATTCTCCTCTTGAACAAACACTTTGAGGAAGAGCAGGACTGCTCTTCTGCGATATTTTCTTCTTCCACCCTTTGTTTCCTTCCAAAAGACGGAGAACGTCACCCTGGTCAGGAGCTGCCAACAAGTCCTGATAGAGACTTTCAAAACTTTTATCTTGAGCCACATAATCTGAGACAGCTCACAATCCCCATCTCTGCACCATTATCAACTTCACATGCCAGTGTACCACTGATTTCTCGAATCTTTAACTTCTATATATAGCTCTCTGTTCCTCATTGACTGCCATAGCTTTTCAGTGTTCAGAAGACCTACAGTGGAAAGTCTCCTCAAGGATGAGTTAGCTTGTAGAATTTAGGAATCTGTCAGTGGAGTTAGTTTTATCAAAATGAGTGGTGGTAGGCATATGTGTTTTTGAGCTTTTTCCTTTCTGTTCTTTCTTCTTTTTCTTCAGCCAGCTACGGCGAGAAAGTGAGTTTGTGTGAAGACATCAGGCACCCATTTTTCTGTCAACGGTATCCTCTGTTTGTTAATGGGTTCAACTCATGCTAGTTAATGCTGTGGCAGCAGACTCAACCTGAGTAATAAGGTTACTCTGTTTTTGAACAAGCTGCAGCTTGTGAGCTTGTTGGTACCACTGAGTTACACTTTTTTGTGAAGTTCCAGAAACATTGGCGTTATTGCACGGAAGGTGTGTTTTAGATCTGAGGTTACCTTCGAATGGTTGAACACCAGATCACGGAATTTTGCAACGCCAAGACCAGCTTGCAAGGGAACAGGGCCGCTGGTGAGGAGAGAAGGGCAGGAGCAGGTGGGCGCGGAGGGAAAAATGGCTTGCGAATTCGAATTAGTCTCAGAAGATGTGCGGACAGCGGGTTGGTAAATTCATCTCGCAATTCTGTAGATGTGAGAGCAGGTTGACAGTTTCATCTCCTGCAATTTATCAGAATGAAGATCCGGTGTGACCGGGTTGCAGAGTTGGAGGAATGCCTGGCCAGAGGCGAAAGGTTTCCTGACCTGTGACGGAAGCTCGACAATATTGTGATTGTACTAATTAAATAATATAAATAAATTTGAATTTAAAAAATCAAAATTTCATTAACCATAGTATTACAAAATTTGGATTTTTTGATTTTTTATTAAAAATATAAATTTTTTAATCTCTGTTTTTTAAATTTGGATTTCTGTAATTTCTAAATTTTATTAAAAAATACCAAATTTCAATGAAAACACTTGCATTGCAAAATTAATTTTCTATTTCCAAAATCCCAGAAACCCGATTTCAAAACAAAACAATAAAAATACATGTAAATGATTTTTTTATTAGTAAAAATAAATAAAAAACATTAATTAACAAGTTTATTTTTGAAAAATAAGTTAATGCAAATTTACAAATGAAAGCAACCATTTTTGAATTTTTTTTTGTTTTTGTTGTTTAACAAAAACACATTATAAAAAATTAAAATAAATATATTTAAAACTAAATAATTTCAAACTATTTATTATATAAATAATATTTAAATGAAATACAATTGTAAATATTTTTTGGAATGTATTTTTGTTATTATTATTTGATAATTTTTTAAATATTATAAAAAAATTAATGTAAACTAAATAAATAAAAATTATACATCATCATCATAATACCACCAAAAAAGTTTTATTTTTAACCACCATTTTAAAGTGGAAAACGAGATAATTGAAATTAATTGTATTGTGGTGTTATTTTCTTCTAAATGAATACTGTGAACAAAATGAAATGTTTATTTTAATAAAGATTTCTTGTAGGTAGTTTCATAAGTAAATGATTGGTAAAAAGTAAAATCAAAATCGATGTTAGTTAGAAAAACAGTTTCACAGTTATCCAAGAACTGCCAGAATAAATAAAGCATTCCAAGGGGAGTTTTGGGTTGGATACGTAAAAAAAAGACACTACGCGGGCGGAAGCAAGAGCGCTTCTTTCGAGAATAGATAATACAGGTTGGAGTTACGGGCCAAGGTTGTCCGTGAACTCCCCGGTACTACGGCCCTCGGGTGGACGTGGACGGATTGTGCGAGACTTCCTCCGAATTTTGCGAACTAACAACGAACTCGAGACTTGAGCCTAGGAAAGTACCAGACGACAATCGCTTGACTCGTGGAAGGGAAGACACCTTCACTACTTGCTCAAATCTCGGGACGGATGAGTAGAATTTGTTTTGTGGGTGTAAAATCGGAAAGATAATTATTGGTTTTACGGTTATATTAAACCTCTTTAGAGGTTATAAATTTGTCTGTCTTTGGTGAGGAGACAAGGCGTGACAGAATAATGACGAATGTTTCTTTTATTCCGATGAATGAATATTTATATTTAGAACGAAAGATAGACTATTGAATAATGACAGAAGCTGACTGCTTTATTTCCGATAACCATAATATTTATGCGTTAGAAGCAAGAAGATGAAGCTGCGAATGTGACAAAACGGTCCCGTTTATACATGTTAATATATATATACATAGAAGGAAAAAGCGCAGGTGCGACGAACGGTTCTTTTATTTTCGGGGCTTGATATATAAATTAGAGCGAGAACAAACATAGAAGTGTTTAGTAAAGGCATTCTTTAATTAAATCTGGCAACATATGATTGGGATTGTGAGTTCAAATGAACGAGTTCTTATTGCATATGAATGAAGCAACGGATATAATAAAACATGGGTCTAGAACCGAGAATAAGCGACACGAAGAGGCAAATTTCCTCACCCTTCCTAAAGAAAGGGAGGTGCCCTACCCGCCTTCATGGGCGAGGGAGACGGTTAACCCATAACGCACCTTAAACGAGCCTGCGGGTTGGTCGTCTTCCTCATAGGAGCACTCGGACTATAAGTGGTCGGACACTACTATACGGGTTTAAGTTAATCAAAGAAAGAACGATTATAAGAGAGTACGCCTTAGTTAACATTGCATTCTCATAATTAATAAATTAGAGCATTGCATGAGTGACCAAGTGCGAGAATCAACACGAATACGAGGCAGGGCGCGGGGCGGAACACAAGTAACCATAAATACAACATGTATGAATGCACGAATACACCAATAAGCACGTAAATGCCTCAGGAATTCATCGGAAGATATAGATTGGAAAAGCGGGGTTGCACGGAATCAAGAAAATTAACTATTCGGTAAATATAATTTCTGTTATCCATTGAAAAAATCCATATTGAACGACACCACCTTAAAAGAATTGTTAAGCTATGACGGAAGATTACCCTGTGATCACGCACCGTGGGGCCCATCGGGTTCATAAAACGCCCGGCCCGAGGGGGGCATGAAAGTTTAAAATAGCGTAAAACTCTAGATAACAAAGACGCGAGAACACGGTAGGGTAACACAAAATTTATATACATTCATAGTCATAAAACGTACGAACTTAACAAAGGCAAGGCCGCATAGGGCGCTTGCCAAATCTCAACATATTGACCATGAACAACGGGGGGGGAAAACGGGTACGGATACCTAATTTCACACGCAAGGGTTTAAATACACCGCGCGCGAACGAAGAAAATTAGCGGTTGAAGCGGAAGCTTAGCAATCTAAGGGGCTTGATAGGAACGGATGGAGAAGTACGGAAGAAAATAACCAACTGCGCACACCATTAACAAACCCACAAAACATCGGTGAACGGAAGGCTAAGGTGGAAAACGATGAAAGTTAACTTCGAAACCAATAGTTCTAAAGAACAAAAGAAAACAAAACCTTACCATGTGACGCGGGAACGGAGAGAGTACGGAACGAAGAATGGACGATTTTGAGTGGCGGTCAATCGAGACGGAAGGGAACCTTGTCATACAACCACGGTCAATAGGCGCGTATGGCTGGCCAGGGAAACCAGAGCAAGTTATCGAAGGGCGCAAGGTTACCGACGGGTAAAGCGAAATGCCGCTGCGGTGCAGAAACCCGTCGGCCAGGCGAGAAACGGAACGGGGAACCCTGGGACCCCGCAGGACACACACTCCCAATGCTGGGCGGCGCGGCAATGAGCGAGAAGTCGATTACGGGCGGGGCTGAGCATTGCCCCGGCCTAACAAATCTGCAGGCGGTTCCCGGGGGATCGCCATCGACGACGAATACTCGCCGGGTCGGATCGACGATGCAAGGGTAATCTCGAGGCAATAAAACGATGTTTAGGATCCCAATTCGGGTAAGCAATGATATAAATACATAGAGATATTAAAGTTGCATTTTGACCGAAGCCTCCCGGACCTATCATATGAAACTCAAATGCCATGCCATGTCATAAATACGTGGCAAATGATATCTGACAACGCAAATCAAATAAACTTGTAATCACAATACATTGTAAAATGTCGGTATTCATGAATGTTATCGGGTTAAATGAATTTTTTTTAGTAGTTATTCTTTGTGGTAATATTCGTTCTAATTGATATGTGTGACAAGTGGTATCGGAGCCAAGTTACGGTGGGACCCTATTGGGCCAACTAACGTTCAAGCCCCATGTGTGTTGTTTGTACACGATCCAACAATTAAATGGAAGGCAAGTGAGACGGACCCTTCGCAACGGTCACGAGGCGGAAATGCGGAGACATACGACCTCCGCCAGTGACACGAGATATTAAGGTTGGGTTGAGATTGAACGACACCGACGGTCGAATCGGTGATGGAAGAGCGACAACGACGGACCGCATCTTATTGCATACGGTACAACGATTGAAAATGGAGGAAGGTACGACGAGAAAACGAGAATGATGCGAGAGCGAGGAAAGAATCACAAAAAGCTTTGTCAGGTAAACAAAATCACGGGGAATGAAAAATCACAGTCTTTGACAGAGAGAACACCAAGAGGGAATGAGCAATAGTGAAGAGAGCAAGATGTGAGTCGAGAAGAAAAAAGTGAAATCCCGGGCGCAATATTTCGAGCAGAAACCTTAATGAGCGAGTCCGAAAATGGAACGAACGGAAGCGAGAAAAAGACGAAGGTGGAATTACGCCGATTTAGAAAATTAAACCACCCACCTTCGATGGAGAAAAAGAGTAATTTGAGGCACAGTTGATAAATATGAACAAGTACTTCCAAGTGTATGATTATGCTTTGATGGTCTCCAAGGCACGATTGGCAATTTATCGACTAAGGGCAAAAACCACCACAATTGGGAAGAAGTGAAGAACGTGAAGGAATGAAAATCAAGACGTAACATGGGATAAGTTCCAACAGTATTTAAGGACAAGTACTTGACGGAGCGTTTCTACGATGAAAAAGCTAAGAATTTCATGACTTAAGGTTAGGCCGATTGATGTCGACGAGTTCCATCACCAAGTTCATCGTTACTACGTTGTCTGGTATCTAAGAGATGAAAAGGCCAAGGTTCGAGAGATTTAAGGCGACACCCACCCATATGAAGGAGCGTATTGAATTTGTTAATCCTAGAACCATGGATGAAGCTATCGGAAAGGCAAGGGTACATCTTACCCGTGACAAAAATAAGGTAGATCGAGAAAAGGATGACGCAAGAAGAAAATAGGAACGATCTTTAGTTCAAAAAAGCAGGTATGGAAATTCAGCCAAGAATTCAATTAATAAGCAATTCGGCGGAAACCATCAAAGGATTAGATGGCGGTGAAGATAAATCGCAGAGCTTCAAATGGACACAGGCAAACTCCAAACCGGAGAGCCACCTGCGTGTTGGAGGCTGTGGGGCGGGCGCATATGCTGTCGAGATTGCCACAGTAGGGAAAAAACAGAAACGATCGAATAATTTGCGGAAGCCTCTACGGTGGGGAGCGTTGCCGAGCTTGTCTGGGATTCTTGTTGCATTGGAGGATCGGCGGTCGTTCAACCATAAATCGACGGAAAGGTAAATTGTTTCTCAAACTATTTCTATTTTGGTAGACCAGGGCGCAAGTATTTGAGTTATAAGTCTAAACTTAAAGAAATGCGTAAACTGTGATCAAAAGTTTAAGAAAAGGCTGGTTGGTTCGATTTAGCCACGGGGAGCTAAAAGAAGAGTTAGTGCCAAAACAACAGTTAACACTCTGTGAAATCAGCAGACAACAGTTATGATGAATTCGTCACCTTAAATCTTGCAATGTTTTATTCAGGCATAGGTTGGACAGAAAACAACTGGACTCTATAGTTAAAGAAAATGGTTATGAGGATGTAAATATAGCTATCTTGGGTGTTCTTAAACAAGAAACAAGTAACATATTTAGAAAATATGCAGCGATACGAAATTTAAAGATGTGTTCTGAAGAAATCAAGGATTGCCACCTAAAAGAGAGGTTGATTTTACAATAGAGCTACTGTAGGAGCTTCGCCAGACTCGGGCTCCCTACGTATGAGTGTGCCGGAAATTAGTACAGGGCCCAGTACGGCTTCGAAATTCTTTGAATAAAGGTACAATAGACCCGGCGTGTCACCTTGAGAGCACACATGTTGTTTGTCGAGAAGGATGGATATGTGTGCTTGGATTAAACGATTAAACAAGTTGGTGGCCAAACAGATATCCCTACCGTATAGATGACACTGTTCGATCGGTGAAAAGGGAGCTACGTGTTCTCGAGGTCAGTTGCGGTACGGTTATCATCAAATCGAATTAAGGATGAGGATATGCAAAGCGCCTTTCGCACAAAGTACGGCCATATGAATTAAGTAGGTATTGCCTTTTGGTTAAGCACAGAAGCCTAAATACTTTCATGAGGCAGTGCATAGTGTTTTCCATCCTTACACTGATTTAATTTCGTGCTAATCTTCATTGATGATATCTTGATTTATTCCAAGGATGCGGGAGGAACACCGGAAGCATTTGCGCAAAAATCTTTGGAATTGTTAAGGAAGCACCATTTCTTAAAATTCAATAAATACGACTTCTTCAAAGAAGAAATACGGTATCTTGGACATGTGATGTCTAAGGAGGGTATGACGGTGGTTAGGAGAAGATCAAGACCATTATGGGTGGAAGGTGCCACAAAACGTAGCGGATATACGATCTTTTTATGAATTCGTGGGTACTACGTGATTTATAAATGGGTTTCAAAGATAGCTTTTCCATTACCTCCTTACGAAAAAAAGGAGAAAAGAAATATTTTTAGATGGACAAAGGAATGTCGGAAGGGGGGGGTTTGAAGGGCAGGCAGTTATTGTGCTTTGCTGTGTTAAGTGTGGCGGAACCGGGATGAGGAATTTGAAGTTTGTCGGATACTGTGAGAGGGAGTTGGAGGTATACTATCACAAGAGGAAAAGGTGATAGCGTATGAATCTCGCAAGCTAAGGTTATGAACAGAAATATTCGGCTTACGATTTAGGCGCGAGCGGTGGTGCACGCTCTCGGTATCAGAACATTATCTCGCAGGGAAAGAGATTTGTGTTAGGGTGACCATAGTAGTCTCCACAACTACTTCAAACAATGCAATTTAAATTCTTCGACAGCGAAGATGGAATGCTTTCTTGAGCGAGTTTGATATCGATGTGCTGCAACATGTAAAAGGAAAAGGAAAACCGAGGTCATGGAGATGCATTAGCGAAGAAGTGCCACGACGTACGCCAGGTTGTATGTTAATCAAATTCAGAGGCAGTTGCAGATCACGTCGAAATGAAGGCGGCAAGGGATCACGAAGTATAAGTACTTGTGGCGACGAACACAAACACACGAAGGCCAAGGTAGCGAGAGGTTGTAGAATTAACCAAAGATGGGTTCTTTGGTTTTCCAAGAAGAAATAGTTATCCCAAACGAGGTGGAATTAAAAACCATGATACTAGATGAATATCATAGAAGCAATTATGTTGGACACCCGAGTGTCAAAAAGATATTTGTTGCCTTCGAAAGGATTCTTTGTTGATGGAGTGAGAAAGGATATAGCGAATTATACGAATAAGTGTTTAGAGTGCCGACAAGTGAAGGTGGAGCATAGGCATCCTGTTGGATTAATGCGGCCATACCTGTCCACCGAATGGAAATGGGAGGTAATCTCATTAGATTTCATTGCGGACTCGAAAACAAAACGAGAAATGACTATAATGGTAGTAGTGGACCGGCTAAGTAAATGGCCCACATTTTATACTGTCAGTCCACTTATGAACGGTCTGGGATAGCGGATATGTTGTCGTGGGAATGCGGTTGCATGGCATTCTAAGACGTTGTCTCGGACGGAGATGTGAGTTCTGTCAACTTTTTGGAAGGCCTGTTTACCAAGGTTTGGGACGCAAGTACATTTTGGTACGCATGCCTCAAGCAGATGGTCAGGCGAGCGAGTGAACCGGGATACTAGAAGATATGTTAAGGATGTGCGTTGTACGGCGGGCGGTTAAATAGAAGTATTTACACTTGATAGAATTTAGTACAACAATGGTTATCAGAATCGCCCGAGGATGAGTCGTTTGAGGCATTATACGGTGGCCGGTGTGAAACCCCCCATTAATTGGGAACGGCGGGACACTAAACTTGTATTTGGGACCGGATATGCTGGCCAGAAATGGAAGCGGAGGTAAAGAAGATCCGACGGAAATTTGAAGCGGGCGCAAGACGGACGGTGTGTACGGACGGAAGAGATACGTGAGTATGAAGTTGGTGATCACGTGTATAGGATTAAGCGAAGAAAAGCATTAAGATGGGCGGCTTGTACCAAAACTAGCACCTGGAATACCTTGGTCCTTTCCAAATATTGGAAAGAGTGGGACCGGTGGCGTGTCGCCAAGCGCTTCCTAGCAGCACATCACGGGTGCATAATGTCTTTCATGTGTCGTTATTGAAACGATACGTTCCCGCGATCTGAACCGCAATCCATTGGCAAAACATTCGGGTAGTGAATGCATGATGGTTAAATGATAACATGATGTTAGAGACTTACAAAACTAACATAAAGTTCTTTGTACGAGGTAGAGCCGACGGAAGTTTACGGTGAGCCTCACAATATGACAGGCCCAGGAGAAATCATGCTGCGGAAACGAGCCATCGCCCGGGTTAAAGTGCGATTGGAAGCACTTTCGGACTGGGGAGCCACTTGGGAAGACGAGAGTTTCGTCGCGTCGAAGCATCCGAGGCTTTTACTGCCAAAGAATAGGAACAGGGACGGTGGGCTATACTCCTTGGGGGGGCAAGCCTTAACCACCATTTTAAGTGAAGCTTGAGATAATTGAAATTAATTGTATTGTGGTGTTATTTTCTTTTAAATAAGAATATGTGAACAAAATGAAATGTTTATTTTAATAAAGATTTCTTGTCGTCGTTCATAAGTAAATGATTGTTAAAAAGTAAAAATCAAGATCGTGTTAGTTAAACTTCGATTTCACGATTGTCAAGAACTGCAGAATAAATAAAAGCATTCCAAAAAGAGGTTTTGGGTTGGATACGTACTTTAAAACCTCTTGTGAAGCTGAGCTAAGGCACTTCTTTCCGGAAATAGACGTACACGGGTTGGAGTTACGGACCGGATTGTCCGGCTGAACTCCCCGGTACTACGGCACCTCGCACAGGTCGGAGGAGTAATGGACCGGATTGTCCTGGAAGACACTCCTCCGAAATTTTTACGAACTAACAACGAACACAGGACTTCGAGCTCGGGGAAAGGCTGAAGAGGACGTGATCGCCGGCTCGTGGAAGGAGGCACATACACTACTTCACTCAAATCTCGGGACGAGATGAGTAGAATTTGTTTTAGTAGTTGTAAAATCGGAAAGATAATTGTTGGTTTTACGGTTATTAAACCTACTGAAGGTTATAATTTGTCTGTCTTTGAACGGAGACAACGCAGAATAATAGCGGGGAATGTTTCTTTTGGCTTCAATGAATGAATGTTTATATTTAGAACGAGAAGATAGACTATTGAATAGTAACGAACTATTTCTTTATTTCCGATGGCCGTATATATTTGTAGTTAGAACGAGAAGATGAGCTGGCGAATATTGACAAGCGAGTCCGTTTGTACGTATTAATATATATATACATAGAAAGAGAAAAGCGCCAGGTGCGAGAACAATTCTTGCCTGACCGGAAACGTTATATAAATTAGAGCGAGGAGACAACCATAAAGTGTTTAGTAAAGCTGTACAATCGGTAGCAACATATAGTTGGGATTGTGAGTTCAAATGAACGAGTTCTTATTGCATATGAATGGTATTGAACCACACCAACAACCAAAAGACTATGGGTCAAGAACAGAAAGAGATAAAGCAACACGGGGGGCTAATTTACCACCTAAAGAAGGAGAGGATTACCCTACCCCTAACCTTCATGGGCGAGGGAGACGGAGCAACACATAACGCACAGCAAAACGGGCCTGCGGGTTGGTCGTCTTCCTCCCTTAGGAGCACTCGGACTATAAGTGGATGGGACACTACTATACGATTCAAGTTAATCGAAAAGAAACAGGTATAAAGTGCGCCTTAGTTAACATTGCATTCTCATAATTAATAAATTAGAGCATTGCATAGTGTGACCAAGTGCGAATCCCAACACGAATAACGAGGCACGGCATGGGGCGGAACCACAGTAACCATAAATACAACATGTATGAATGCCTAAATACACCAATAAACACTGTAAATGCCTCACAGAAATTCATCGGAAGATATAGATTGGAAAAGCGAGGGTTATGCACGAATCAAGAAGGTGTTCTTCGATCGTATAATTTCCTCGCTTTCATTGAAAAATCCATAATGAATAGCACAGCAAAGAGAATTCCGTTAGCTATGACGGAAGTTACATAACGGTCACGCCTAAATAGAGCCCTTCGAGGTTCATAAACGCCATAGAGCGAGCATAAGAAAGTTTAAAATGGCGTAAAACTCTAGATAACAAAGAGCGCGGAAACCCTGGTAGGGTAACACAAAATTTATGTACATTCATGGTCATAAAACGTACGAACTTAACAAAGGCAAGGCCGCATGGGCGCTGCAAAATCTCAACACCTTCGGCCATGAACAACGGGAAGCAGGTACGGCTACCTAATTCATAGCAGGGTTTAAGCCACTGTGCACGAACGAAGAAATTAGCGGTTGAAGCGAAGCATATGAATCTAGGGAAACGGTGGCGAACGGATGGAGGAAGTACTTGGAAAATAACCAACCTCTTCGCACTGTTAACAAACCCACAAAACATCGGTGAACGGAGGCTAAGGTGGAAACGATGAAGATTAACCCGGAAACCAATAGTTCTAAAGAACAAAAGAAAACAAAACCTTACTGTGCAAACGCAGAGACGGAGAGAGTACCGGAACGAGGGACGGACGATGGGTAAGCGGTCAATCGAGACGGAGGAACCTTGTCATACAACCACGATTCGATAGGGGCGCGTGTGGCACGAGCGGAAACGAAGAGAAGTTGTCGGAAAGGCACGAGGTTACACAGCGGGTGGCCAAGTACGCTGCGGTGCAGAAACCGAGTGGGCCCAGGGCCCGAAAGCGAGCCGGGGAACCCTGGGACCGCGGACACAGCACTCCCAATGCTCTGGGCGGGGCACGACGACGGGCGAGGAGAAGTCGGTTACGGGCGGGGTGAGCATTACCCAACCCTAACAAGTACGCAAGTCGGTTCCGGATCTCCATCGACGGCTGAATGCTCGCCAGGGCCGGATCGGCGGTACAAGGGGTAGTCTAGGGAAATAAAACGATGCGGATCCCAATTGAGTAAGCAATGATATAAATACATAGGGGATATTAAAGTTGCATTTTGAGCTCGGACCTATCATATGAAACTCAAATGCCATGCCATGTCATAATCGTATGGAAATAAATATACGACAACGCAAATGGAGAAATAAACTTGTAATCACAATACATTGTAAAATGTCAATACATTCATGAATATTGTCCGTTAAATGAATTTTTTTAGTAGTTATTACGCGGTAATATTCGTTCTAATTGATATGTGTGACATTTGCAAAACTCTTATATATATATATATATATATATATATATATATATATATATATATATATATATATATATATATATATATATATATAAACAAACAAACAAACAAACTGTAACATACACCATTAACTTCACAAGAAAATGTAAGGAGTTAAAAATATTTTTTATACAAGTTACCCATCGGTAACTAACCGTTCACCATTAAATATTCCTTACTCATCATTACATAGAATGTTTACCCGATTCATGGTGTAACTTTTAGAATAGGAATTAAGCTCATATTATTAACAACCTCTGTTTTAGTACGATAACACAATTCTTTGTGTGATGTAACCTTCCATTCATTGATATATATACATACTCATATATATATATATATATAGTAATCACATACTTACTGCCATTATGAACACACAACAAGAAAGTCAACATCATCAACTTGACACAGCAAATCAATCACATCATTGAACACCAATATACCTGAAACCCCATGGGGTGAAAACTTGACATTCATTTTATTGTTAAACGCTGTTGAAGGTATTCGACCCATCACTAAATGGCTTGTGGGGAACCATCCTTTAACCATCGTTTATGTAATCTTACAAGGAAATACTAATAATATCTAGCTTAAATCCATTACAATAAATATGATACCACATTTACCCTCTTGGTCTTCCATGTTTTCATATCTACACATCTTGGTGGCATGGATGTGCCTACAATGGACCATTGTACATTGGACCTTCACACGCAACTGCTCATACGCACGAACATTAATCATTTACTGCCGCCATGACAAGCCTTAATATTTCTTTGTACATGTCACCATCATTCACTATGATTTCCTTCAACACAAAAAATGATGTCAAGATTCATAAAGTATTAATCAATGTGTAATCCTCACAAACAAGTAAAAGTACCTTGTCATTCTCTATTTAATAACACATACCTCATGTGTATTTGGTTATAGGTCATCACGATAACTAATGCTTGTATCGCATAAGCACATTCTTGCGAACAATGGCTACATCTCCCAAGCTTTCTTTAAGATAAGGCGATACCTTAATTAGAATATTTATGCTACAGTTTACATACATTTTAATAAAATAGCTAACATAGCTATTACCTTTAGTGCATGGAATGCAAGTTAACATAACAATTGTCTCTTCCATGCATGCAAATACATGCAGTTAAAAAACTCTCCTAAAGGAGTGTTTACACAATAAACATAACCTTGTACGAGTCTTCCCAAAGAAAATCTCAATGCTAGTGAGCACGTAATCATATGTAAAAATACACAATTAAGAATATAACTACATGTCTCATTTTCAAGATTATACTAACAATCATATTCAATATAGTTTTAATACTACAAGCTATCTTTCTACATACAAAAATGTATATTATTTTTCAATAAAGGCTAATACATATGTTGCATGTATATGCAAGATCTTCCTCCACAAGGAATTTATCATAATCATGACTAATATAAAATAATCACTTCGTTTATTTTCACTCCATGAGAATTTAACATCATAATCATGATAATATAAAATAATCACCAGTTTATTCATCTAAGAAATAAAGCCCAGTTAGCTCACTTCAACATGAAATTGTATAAATAACCAACACCACCAAACCTGTGGTAATTGTTACATGGTTTTATTAAATAACTAATATTTGCAAACACCATGGTAATCTACCTATGGTTTTATGAAACAATTAATCCCTATCAACCACCATGGAAAAACTACCCATGGTTTTATGAAATAATTAATCTCTATATCAACACCATGGGCGCTACCCATAGTTTTATGAAACTATCATGGTTTTATGAAATAACTAATATTTACCAATGTAATATCATTAGTTGATAAACCTTATTCATATCTCACATATTTTAAATATATGCATATGTCTTTCCTATCTATATGCATTAAATACAATGTATAGAGAATATGAAAACATGCATATTTATCCAAACATGCATGAAATAAATACACACAATAGACACATGTCTATTTTAGATATGCATGCATTTCAAACGTCTCAATATAAGGTTACCAAAGCCTTAATCTCAATATGTCCACCAAAACATATTTTAACCTTGAAAGGAAATCTCAACTTATTTCCCTAGAATTATTTTCTCATATATTTACCCATCTTGATATGAAAATTGTTGAGGAGGTAAATCCCCTCTGCGGACAGAGGCGATCCCTACTAGCAACCCGGCGGTCTAGCAACAATTAGCGGTGTTGCGACGCAAGTTCTGGTTACGAATGAGAAAAGACTAAGGTAAAAGCCTACACAGAATTCAATGCTGTGATGCGAAGAAGCGTCCCGGGTTCCTCGACCTCGAGCGGATCACAATCCACCTCACGATCTCGCGGATGAACACACGCATGCAAGAAACAAAAAAAAAAACGAGATACAAGCATAAAACCCGGCATGCGTAACTAAATATCGGTCGGAAAAGGATATCACTCATGTTAACATGGAAAACGGTGGAACCATAATCGTAATCATATTAAATAACAAGCCGAAGAAATATTACGACCAGTTAAGCGTCGTGGTCTCCTTCGGATGGGTCTCCGGTCATTCCGTCTCGCAAGCTCGCCGAGGAAAGAGGAAAACCTCTCCGAGTCTCTAGAAGCGATGGTCTCCTTACTTAGTCGGGCACTTAAGGGAAAAGAGGGCTCTTTTCTGTTCTAAGACTCTTGGGAATAGCAAATTCAAAGCTGAAGCACTTCAAGACTAGCTTGCCATGGAATTGAGCGGGATTTTGTAGATGGGGAAGGAGGAGTTGGTATCCCTATTATTATGGGATTGGCCCTATCCCAACAAGAAGTTCCACGCAGGAGAGTGGCAAAACCACTTCCTTCCATGGAGCTTCCGTGACCAAACCTCCTAACTCAAGATAAGCAGTGGTTTACGGAAGTTTGTTGGAACTCAACTTCCATGTCTTTTATTTAAAAAACAGGTCCTTAAATTAGGGTGGCGCGACCTGTTTGCGAAGTTTAACAAATGGCGCGAGTGCGGGCGTACGGCCAGCGCCAATGCAAAAAGGATGTTTTCATCGATTTTTGAGGAGATGTTAAGGAAATTAAGCTCGTAGCAGAGAATGCATTGATGATGGTTTCAAGGCATGACGATGTTCCTGGTCACAAAATGGGTCCTCCATTGTGCGGGACGGGGAATGGTAAGGAGACGGTGACAAATTACGCCATAACGAGATGCCCCCTAGTATGAGCGAGAAGAGGGTGAAATGCTTTATGAGAACATGTTCATTGAAGGCCGTAGTTGGAAAACTATGAGAAAGATACTGGCAAATATCTCAAGTATATGATACATGTGTGGTATGGGCGAAACCATCCGGAAACATAATGCCTGTAATTCGGATCCGAGGGGTATAGGCGCGACCATCCCGATTCGGTCAAACAGGCAGGCTCGGTGTGGTCGCGACCATCGATCGATTACATAATGATAATAATCCACAATCGCAGCACAGATTACAACAGACACAATCCGAGGTCTTGCGCTCATCTCGGCCAAACAAAGTATAAGTTCAAGCATGCGAATATGTGAGCGAAGTCGAACATGCGGGGGAACATCGTCGATTACCGACCAATGATGAAAATTTGTTAACGGACGCGAGGAAAGGCTCACCAATAATGACAATGGTCCTCAAGGTACTACGGTACAATCTACGGGCGTGCGAATAAATGAGTCGCGTCGAACACCAGAATCACTCGATCGGAAGCCCGGTAGTGAAAACCTCGCGTCGGGTGCGTGAACACCGCCATTGAGGCATGCGAGGCTCAAGGTACCATAAGGGTCTCTGGAATGGCAGATAGCGAGGCCAAGTCGACGAGTGACCTTGATCGAAGGTGGGCCATAATGTTTCCCACATCATCGACACGAGACAAAGGAACATGATGTTTTTGTTGTGAATCGAGATCGTATGAGAATCGGAAGAAGGTTGATATTTACGGAAGGCCAACTTCTCTTGAACATATAAACGGCATGACGATGGACTTGGCGATCGGCCCCCGGCATCAACGGATCGAGGAGGTCATGGTAGCGGGCGTTGACGGATGAGGGTCAAAGGGATTGTCCAAACCCACGGAGGCAAAGTGAAGCAACGAGATGAGATGTCCCCCAACTTCGAAGCACGAATGCGGACAAGTACCATGTTCAAGAGCGACATGCGCAGCGACAGCGGCAATGGTTCCATTTTCCCCTCACCATTTACGGCGAGTACCCCAATTGTTTTTGATAACAAACTTGAAGGGATAGCATGTGCTTATAATATAAGTCGCGCCCTTCGGGCGCGTCCGTCTGGTGCATTTAACGGGTCATGGGAAGGAGGAACTAGGAGAACGTCATTTCGACTGAATCCGATGTCATCGGTTTTAACGATTACGACGAAGGAAGAACTCGGCGATATTTTCATGTTTAGAGGTTTGAAAAGACGATGGAAAAGAAAACTCTCTGGGTCCTTTTCGTAAATAGTTTCCTAGATGAAAAGGTAGAAGCAATATACGGGAAAACCTCCTAGTACGCATTAGGCTAGGGTATTCCTTTTGGTAATCAATCCATCTGACAGAAAAGGGTTAAACTTGCTTCCCCCATTGAATGTCGATTCGTGTCCATTTAACGAGATCGAAACGTGAGGCCTCGGCAATCTTTTCATGTTTAGAAGTCGGAAAAGGGTGAAAGATGACTCCAAAGTGACTTTTTAATTGTATTTACGAGTCGAAAAGTATAAAATACAACTCGTTTCACATCGTTTAAGTCGCAAAAACTGTTCTTGCACATACCAAGCAAGCGTAAAATCATTTCGACATAACATATGCAAATATTTGATAAAAATAACTTTTAAAACTCATTTAACGTCGAAAAAGTTATAAATATGTGCAAATTGGTAAAAAATAAAATTACTTTTACTATTTACCTTGGTAAAAAGCAACGGTGGTCCCATTGGAGCGAAAGGGTCGACGGTGATTGCGACAAATCCGATTTGACCATTTTGTTCTCATCTGTCACGGAGTGAGCGTTCCTTGCTCTTCATTTTCATTCATTTTTTAATAATTTTCCATCGAATATAAGGTTCTGTGTACTTTTAAAATTTTGAAATTGCGCCCCGTTGAGCGCGAGTATCGGGCACGGACCGCGCCAGTGAGCTCTTTTGTACAAAGGGCTTGCGCCACGTGGCGCGGCTAAAGCAGTGGCCGCCGGTGGCCAAGACCTAATGCGCAAAATTGCGACATTTGAACCAAGTGCCAAATTTGAGGCTCATCGAGAATCTGGCTAAGGGTTCATGGCCATATGAATGCGGGTAATCAATCAAAATAGCAATTGAATGGAAAGAAGCAAGGAAAAAGCACGGAGAAGAGGATGAACGAAGCCACATGCAAAGTCAAGCTTGCATGAATGCCCGCCGACGCGGGTTGGCTAACACTCCACACCCACATCTACGAAGCTCGGCCAAGAGCTTCTCCGATGTTGATCGATGTACGAGATGAACATGAACGGTGTTAGGAGCTGCGAGATAGGGTATTGGGCGGAGGTTACCGATATTTATTTGTCAACTGGTTGTCCGCGGTCCGATCCCTGGCCTTGTTCGAACGAACGGACCATGCGGGGAAAAAGATGGAAGAAGTGATGGCACGGGTGTGCGGGGAGCACCAAACGAGATCGGGCGACAAGAAAGTGAATGTCCACTATCACTGATGCGGCGTTGAAATTTAATGCACGCCATCACGCGGGGGCTGTGGTCGTGAAGCACGCACGAGGCCACGAGGCCCAAGTCTGTTGGCCTCGATCGCCGTCCTCTTGTGTAAGCTGACGTGTTGATAACAATCTACATGAAAAAGCGACTCACAAAGTGCAAACGAGCGAAACGATTTAGTTGTGAATTCCATCTTGGTATCGTTGCGTGCAGGTAACACCAATCTTCCGGGGGCAAGGGCCGCGGGTGACGGTCCAAATGCCACGAGAGCCAGAGCCAGCTCGTGGCGGCATTGATGCCTAGATACGGGGTGGCCAACGGATGTCCCGGAAGACGATTTTTTTGGTGGTTACGGCGCCGGTGGTCGCCGTGGAAGAGGCGGCCCCTGTACGAGAGCGGCTTTCTTTCAGAACCCGGATCTCCCATTACCCGAAGAAACAGGCCCAGGGACGAGAGTTAGGTAAGACCTCATATTTTTGATTTTATGTTTTGTGTTTTTTGTTAATACACATTCGTCCTAACACAATCATATGTGTATGTAGATGTGGGACACGAGAGACAGTGAGATGCCAATCTCACGGAGGAACCACAGCTCGCCCACAATTTCGAGAGGGGGACCGGAAGGAGAGGTTGATCCCGAGTCTCGAGGGCATTGCCCACGGATCCCAGGACATGGGCGCGAGGGCGTGCGATGGCATACCCGGCGTACATGCAGTAGAGAGTTCGAGTCGGATCCAAGATCACCGAGGGCAACAGGCAAATGCGGTCACGTGCTATCATGAGCACCATGTGGATGGTCTTTTGGGATTCACACCACACTATTTTCGGGGAACATCTGGTCTCCTAGGATGTACTTAAGACGATTATGTGTATTTTTGAGTTTTACGCGACACACTCTTATGTAAACATTTCGATACCTATATATATATATATGCATATCTATTTACGGATGAGTCTTTTACATGTGATGGTGATTTATAAATTGCGCAAATGTCTGTCTATTACCAAGTTGCTACGCATCTTGTTAATGTGTTCAAATGCAGGTATGTGATGATGTGTAATGTGGTCAAAATTCCTTTCGATATTCGAATACGCAAGTACGGACGTAAGATGGACGGGTTCCTTACAAGACAGTGTCGGGTCCCGGTTGTAACACTACAAGGCCCCGCGAATCTAGATACACGAGCAATTCACGGATACCAAGGTTCTTTAACCTCGGTTAATAATTCCAACAAGCACTATGTTAGCGATATTTGTTAAGTGATCGTCCTGAACACACGCCTTGCGGAGTCAATCAACTCACAGTAGGGATCATAGATGCCAGTGTTTCTTTGAAGACGAGGATTCACAGTACGCGGGGAGGCACCATGTGAAACCAACAAATGGATGAATAGACATTCACTTGCACAACTTGAGGCAGATCAACGAGAAAGATGTTTACAAAGCACACCACACTATACATGCACACAAATGACAATCACACACCTATGTGCACACACCACCCAATCACTTGAGCGCAAGTACTTGCAGTCGTGCATTTAAGTGCGCCGGCGGAACTCCTTCATAATCTATAAGCTCGTAGGCAAACACCGAACGCGCTTTACTATGTAGGGCCGTGCCATGGGCCCCAGAGCTTACCGTCACTGGCTTTCTCCTTTGATCGTACGGAAGACGAGGTCTCCTTCGATGAAAGAACGAGAAAGCAGTTGATCAAAATGAGTTTTGACCCTCTTCTTTTGTGCTTCGATGATCAAAGCGACTAGAGACGGGTTTCATCGCACGTTCGAGATACGAGAAGACGTTCTTCCTCGGTGGTATCCGATGAAGCTCCTGACTAATTTTAGCGAAAGAATCTGCCGCATTCAACAGCGGTGGCTTCAGGGCCAAGTACACAGTTGGAATGGTGTGAATCCGGTTGCACTCTTCGCCCAGAGATGTTCGGTATGCCCCGGAAGGCTGAACGATTGGAGATGCAGCTGGTTATGAGAATCCCAATTGTTCGCCTAAACATGGTGACCAAAACTTTGTTCACTTCAACTTTGACCGATGACCGAGGTAGTGAGTGACCCGAGGCACCATCGTAGCGCAAGCCCCGATGTTGAGTCGACTCGCCATCATGTAATCGCGGAAATGAGTACGCGTGATCGATGACGATGGCTTCGAAGACACGAACGGGTGCAATAACGTGGTTGAATATAAATTGAGCGATCGTTTTCCGTCGGTGACTGGTGTGAGCATCGACTGCGACCCCTTGGTGAGTAGTCGACGGCGACGATGATATGCGCATGCCCCGTGAGAGTAGAGGTTACACGTCATAAAATCCACGCCCATTTCGCAAAAGACACGACAGTGTGCGGGATGCAATGGCAACGAGCGCGCGCGCATCTTCTTATTTGAAAATACGCACGGATGGCATTTTACGGACTACGTTGTTCACAATCCTTGAATAGGCCGAAATAACACGCCGAGTCTTGCGGCGATGCTTGTCTCGGACATGTATCGCCACGGTATCGCATGGCGGTCATTCGAGCCTTTTCGGCCTCTTCGGGTGAGCATCGTAGGAGCATCGAATCTGCTCAGGTAAATGCAATTATCTCCCTGCTATACGGTAGGGTTGGGTGATGCAGATAAAGCGAACGTATCCAACTCGGACCGAAATGTCGTGATGCGAAGATACACTATGGTGTCCAAGTACCAAGGATCACGAGTACGATGAGAAAAGCGTTTACCGTCCCCGTGTGGTCTTCGGTGTGAGAACAAAGTACGCGGGGAGAGAGAACATGTCAAATCCGCGAAGACTAGTGATTTGGTTGACTTGGTAGTAGTGAACTCCCAGTCAAACTCATGATCTGATCCATTTTGGTCTTGCCCCTAGTAATTGTCTAGAAAAATGTACGTCATAAGATTTCAGGTACGAAACCACTTTGTTATCGTGCGCAAGGATGTAATGAGCGAACGTTGACACGCGTGTCTTTCTTGCTAGGCAGCAGGCATGTGCATAACGCGTTTCGAGTCAAGAGTTCGAAGACGAGTAATAAACAACATGTTCATCACATGATCGTCATCCTGCACCAGAAGACCATGTGTAGTGCTAATCTGTTGAATACAAAGTGAAGTCGCGGTGGTAGTCGAGAGGACGAAGCAACGGAGCATTGACTAGCAATGTCTTCGACTTCTCAAAAGGATTCTGGTAATTTCGTCGAGTGAGAGCCGGTGCCAGCAACAAACGAGTGAATCCTGCGGCCACCTCGACATAATTCGGGATAAAGCGCCTAGAAAGGTACGCTTTCCCGCACGGAGACTGCGTAAGCCCCGTGGGGAGGAGGGTGATGAAGTTACGATGGCCTAGAACGCTGAGGGTCGAGCGGAGTCCGTCTTCCCGAGCATAAAGCCTAAAAAACGGCCGGAAATCGGTACGGAAAGCGCCTTGTGAGGATTGAGCCTAATATTGTAGCGTACGCAACGAAAGAAAGATGGCGGAGATGCTCGAGGATGGTCCTCTCGCTTGCGAATGAGGTGGCAAATCGTCCGGATGAGGTGAACGATGTGGCGAAATGTCATGGCGTGAAGACGCCGCGCGAGCGAGCGTGGCTCCCGACGTTCTTTCGGCGAACGGGGAGATTTCTTATGCGAAAGTGCCCCACGGACATGTGAATGTGGTCTTGTGTTGATCCTCGGGTGCAATATTGATTTGAATTTGTAGCACACCGTCCATTAAAGAATAGATCTCACTCCCAGCACATTCGTCGATGATACGATCGATAAGCGAGTGGGATAATTTTCCTTTGGACGGAGCACGATTAATGTTGCGATAATCACACGGACTCGAATTGTACCACCACTTTTATCGACGAGACAATGTTGGACACCGATACCTTAAGGGGGATGGGATAAATAAAACCCGCGTTCGGTTTTTCAACACGCGCCCGATAGCGAGCGGCTTTGAGATGCATGGGAGCGTAAAAGCGTTGGCGCACGGGTTCCCTTTTGAATGAAGTTGGAGTCTAAGTGCACAACAATATGGGATCAATTACGGCATTTCCTGCGTGAACCATGCGAAAACATCTGCGAATTCTTTGAAAAGCTGTATGAACTTGGATCGCCAGGAGAACGAATCACACCCACGAATATTCTCAACAATCCCGGTTTAACGAGAGATGTTGATTGGAATACGTTGGGTAATATTTACTCGGTTACCCTCACGAAAGACCTGGAAATCGTCCAAGATGGGGTGTTTGAAGAGAGTGGAAGGAACACAGGTAGCATAACGCTCCGGACAATCGATCATTGCCCCCAAGGCACGGAAAACGCAAACGAGAGCGATGATGTCTCCATAACCCAAACTGACTCCTCAGAAGCAGAAGTTTCGATGATGGCCTCGTACGAAGGAAAAGTCTCTTTGAGAGGATCGAGGTGAATCGGCTGACCAAGCCGGGGGTTTGTGAGTGAACGTCGAGAGCCATGCTCATCGAGCATGTTGAGGAGGGGGTGGAGGATCGGGTGCGACTGACAATCTCCATGATGGGCGGTCTCTGCGGCGGCCCCAAGGCACTGGATTCTCCAGGCTCACTGTCTGCTCGGTGTGAGAACAAGCACGGTCATCGGACACCGGACAACATGTTCGGCCAGCGGTATTCGGTGGTGGTGCGGGAATATGCCCATGAGGACGGGTCTTTGAAGGGACGAGTCTATCTTGTACGAAGTTCGATTTGATCCACGTGCTGGCATGTTGTTCTCGAGAGTTAGAGGTGAAAAATGACAAGCTGATCTCTGGCTGACAATCTTGCCCTCGTGAGGCAATAGATCGAAGACGGTAGACGGCACGCGAGCATGTGGGTCATTTGCGGCCAAGAAGTATGTGTAGTTGAGTTTAGCATCAACTACTTCCACTTCTACGTTGACAATTTTTTCCTGTAATGTGATACTTAGAACTCACAAAACGCCCAAGGAGTTGGGTCAAACCATCAAATGCCTCAGGGCATTGGCGATGACGACAAAGGCTGGAAACCAATGGCCTTCCGGCAAGCGAAGAACGCCAACGCATTAGTGCACCCTCATCTCCAGCAGCCTATGAATGTTCGACCAATTAATCTGACTTGGACAGCCAAAGCGATTTGATGTGGGCAAGGGTAAAATTCTTGAGATCGAAGGTGAGAAGGCTCGAGTCGGCGAGATCGTGCCAGGTGCGACCGATGGGCGCCACCGTGTGAGGACAACACGAAGAACCTCCCGATGCGGACATAGCACATGGCGCACATGCCGAGATCTCCGCGTGCGCCAGGCGGCCGAGCATTTGGTTGTAAGAGGGATCTTCGAAGAACACCCTTGGAGGTAGTTTCTGGCGGGTTCGAGAGTCGGCTTCTAAATTTCCGGACGAGAACGGTGGGGGAGGCGGCCCATCGCAAGCTGCCTTCCCGGTGCCTACGCGATTCATTGTAATCATCGTAAGTATGTGATGATAAGTGCGATAGTCTTCATCACTGAAAACACCAGGGCCAAAACGGCACATATGGTCGTGCATGTTAGGCCATGCAGTGCTGCTTTGAGATGGAAATGGCTCTTTCAAAACGGTAGGAGTCCCTTTGGGAGCCTTTAAGAAAGTTGACTAACCTCGGATCGTCGTGGAAAATCCTTGGTATAATGGTCCCTTTCCTGAGATGGGGGCAAAGACCGGTTTTGTGACGAGAGCCATCCTCGGTTCGAGTTTTAGATTACGGTTTTTTTGGAGCATCGGTTTTGATTTGCCTTTTGCCCTTCTTCTTCCTTGGAGAAGTTTGTGTACGAGTTGGCACAGACGACGTTCACCCTCGCGGTTTTACCGAGAATCGGATGAGGGCGGGATTAGCGAGAGGTATTGTTGGAAGAATTGACATACTGCCCATTCGAAGACTTCTTCGAATTTTGAGGAAACGGAACCAATGACACCATCCACGGAGGTTGGAGACGAACCTTAGAGTTCGAGTAGTGAGCATCGGTCCGAATGCTTGTCAGCGTGCCCGAGCTGCGGATGAACAAGATCCGGTCACTGCGGGCGCGCGATAGCTTGTTCCTGCGCACGCTCATCGCCGATATCTGGCGGTTGTTCACGAGGAAGGTGAGCGAACCGGTGAGTCGATATCGATGGGTATGTGAAGACTTGATCGGTCGACGACGGCCGCCCATCGCAGATAACGATCGCGAGATGTGGTGGCCCCCCTCACTGGCCGGGGGGGAAGTCGGGGAGGTGGTCCGACTTCATATCGGGCCGATAACTAGAAATGTGGCTTCATGGCTAAAGAGTTGAAATCTTGAAAAAAATACCACGAGATGACTCTGTCTGCCACTTGGCATCAACTCTAAGTTCATCCTTTGAAGGGCGCAAACGGATGCAGGCCAATCGACGAGGTTGAGCGAACACGGAGGGCGTGCGATCGTGACATACTTTGGTCCTTCTCATTTCCCTCCAAACTTGGGACAATCACGGTATCTTGGTGGGAGCAGGAGGCCCGATATGGATTGTAAATCGGATGGTGGTCAACTTTGAAACGTCACATCGTTCAAGGTAGCCGAGGGCGGCAATGAGTCGACGCCATGGGAGCGAATGGTCGGCACCATACTCCACGATGGTTGCAAATATCCCCTTTACGGGGTTATACATCTCGCAGTTGCGGCGGCCAAGGCATGAGTCGTGTAACGGACGGATTTCGTCTTGTTAACCATAGTACGGAAGCTTGATAACGAGGATACGGACCTAAATTGAGCGTGACCGTATAGCGACGTTGGTTAGTGCTGACGTAAGTAAAAGCGGTAGAAGGATAATACGGAAGCCTCTAGGGTGGTCTTATAGTTCGGTTGAGACGGACCATGAGAATAACCACCACGAGGAGTGGTAGGGCTATTTGAAAAGTGGAACCATGGAAGAAGCACAGTACGTAAAGCGCGGTATTCGGTGCCGTCGCAGCATTGAATAAACGAGTTGTTGGCGGTAGAATGGAGACAGAGGGCGGCACAGACGGCCAGTGCTTCCGGGATAATGACTGACGCCAGTTGCGACGAGTGCCTTTGGTTGTCGTGAGCCCCGAGTTGCAGGATGGGCGGTGGCACCAGGCGGGACACGGGTTGTCTTGGGATGAGCCAGGATAGCACAGTGGTGGAGAGCAGGGACCGGTGCTTCTTTGAGCGGTTTGACACAAAATGAGAACCAGCAGGATGATCCTGGATGATATGCGATGTTAGAACAACGGAATCTTTGCGGTTGCATCGGTGAAAGGTACAGATTTGCCCCCCCCCCCCTGGGACCATAGGCGGGTCCGGTTGATACCCGGGTGAGAGTTGAGCGGAGTTGACCGGAAGGGCTATAATATGGTCGCCACGGATTGTCTGATAGCCCTTGCGCCCGCGGTAACCACAGATGGTGCTATGTGAGTCATACGAGGATGGCAATTGACGGCAAGTTGGCCTTGAAAGGGTTATCCCCTGCCCCCCCGGGTTATCGCTTTGGTTGTACGGTAAACCTTGAGCATACGGATAAGCCTCGGGAGCGAGGGACGCAAAACTCCCCATGATGGTATCTTTGGCAAGCATGCAGGGTGCCATCCGTGCGTGAGTACGAAAGAAAGAAACGATAGGGTCTTGAGAAACGGTCCGACTTCGGCGTTCGGTACAAAGATGGCAAATGCTCTGGAAGATATTCCGGGTGGCGGTGTGGATAAACATCTTCGGTGGCCCCGACCTGACAACGGATGCGAGACAACGGAGAAAGGCGGCCACAGAGACGGTGGGCCGGACGGGAACGGGGGGGGGGGGGGCCGTGACGAGCGTCGAAGGAGACACCGAGGTGTGGTAGCGGTGGCCTCGAGCGAGGAGATGATGTTCCCATAGAGTACACGGCTGAAGGCCAATGCGGCCGGTCTTGTATCCACGCGTGGTAAAGAAGGAGTAGTACATTGACATGATGGCCGACTCGGTATCCCCTGGGAGCAATTTACGCAGGAAGGCGTGGTCTTCACCAGACGTCGGGATTTTCCTCACCGAGAATCCACTCATGGTTGATCCTGTAGTTAAATCACGCAAAAAGGCAGCGAGGACTGGGAGGAAATACGGCGACAACAAGCAGCGAACCGTGTAAGAGAAAGGAAATCAACTCCTAATCTCCAATTGGGACACGGTCCCGAAAAGGCCAATTGAACTCAATTGGTCCTCCGAGGTTGCTCGGCGAGAAGCAGAGGTCCCATCGAGAAACTACGGAAACAACGGTGGCACAGCAATTCCAGCCGAGGAAAGGCGAGAAGCTGTGAAGAATCGTCGGTGAGGACTGCCGATGAACGAAACCGAAGGGGTTCCGCCCGCTGTGTGTGTGAACCGGAAGAAAAAAGACAAAAGCACACACACGGGGCACGAAAACGAGTTTAAGGCACACGATCAAACGGTCAACAAGCAATGTGTCTAAACGGGTGTGTAATCGTGGGCGATTAATTTTACCACATTGGAAAGTGAAATTCTCTTGTTTCTGGCTGAAGTCGAGCAAGTAAGATGACTCTGTCTCTTTCGAGAGTTGACACAGTGAAAGGACAAGCGCTTGACGGTCTTTCAGTTTTAGGGAGTCGAAAAGACCAAATGAGCGCTCGGGGAAAACTAGGCACAAGGTGTGCAAATATCCCAGTAATGCAATATGCACAGTTTCAATAGTAGGCAGAAATGCGACCAAAGACTTTAAAGTACGTACGAGTAGTCTCCTCGAATACGTGTTCGGTGTGTATCACGGGTATAGGCGGCGGAACTCGGCTTCCTGTGGATAAAGGATTGTGAAAACCTGATCCCTTTATATACACGACGGTACGAAACACAAGTGCGTACTATATCATGTTTGTCTAAAGCCAAAAAGTAAGCGACGGTGGCTTTAAGTTTAACGACAGCCGGAGCACGTCTCTAGCCTAGACCTTCTGAATGTGTTTGGGTAGGACAGTACTACCTTGGGTTAATTGAATAGATTTTACGATTTGATCTTCAATTAAGTTTCAATTTTGGAAAATGCCCTATCGTATGTAGTGTCTTAAAAGACTCCTAAATGCAAAGCTATATGCCACGGTCCAACATTTAGTTCGATAAGCTACTTAGAGAAAGAGTTGAGAGCTTTTACTATGCGCCAGACGGAACGGAAGACAAGCAGTGAGACACTCTAATGCAACTGTTAAGTTAGAAAACTTTTCATTCCAATCACTAATCACCATCGTAGAAAAAGTCACAATTTTGCCATAAAAATTAACAAAAACAAAGAGATTTTTTTTTTTTTGATTTCAATGTTTAATAGCTAATATACCTTTAAACAAACTTGAAACAAATGGAACAACTAAACGATATTCGAGAGGAAAAACAAACAAATTTCACTCAACAACACAAGCAGTCGGTCCAAATCGACTAAAGTCTCTCGAAACAGAAAGAAAAGACTCAAAAGCTTCCAATGGGCCAGTGTGATCTGGGTCAGGAAACCAAGACAAGCGAATTTCGAATAGAAGGAATGAAAAATCACCCAAAAATATGCTCGTGATGGCTTAGGCTACTTGGAAGGCCGTGGAGAATCAGTACGACGATTGACGGGACAGTGAAACACCAAAACTTGTCCCAGGAGGGCTCCAATACACTAAGCCACTGAATGCCCTGAAGACAAAACGTGAAATCGGTAGATAAAAGCAAACAACCAAAGGACGATGGCGTTCTGGTCAGCGAGTTCGCACACTCGAGCGTTCGGAAAATCAAGAAGAAAAGCAACGACCAAACCCGGAAGGCTCAAAAATGAAAACTCAAAACCTTACGGGGTGGCGCGGCGCGGGATGAAAGCTGGCGCCGAAAGCAATTGGCGCGGAGCTAAACAAAAGCAACATCGCGATTGGCGGCGCGGCTGACTGAGTTAAAAACCGCGCAGTCGATTTTCTCGGCCAAAAATTAAAAACTATCGAGAAGCGGATCAATGCAAACTAAGCAAACCAAGAAGCAAAAGCAGCCAAAAAAGAACCCAACCGGAGAGGGGTGATCAAGCAAGGAAAAACATAAAATAATCGAGCGAGACAACACAAACGAGATAGTGAAATACGGACGCTCTCCGGTGGAGTGGCAAATTGTTGAGGTAAATCCCCTGCGGACGGAGGCGATCCCTCTTGGCCCGGCGGTCTGGCAACAATCAGGCAATGTTACGACGCGAGTTCTGGTTACGAATGAAAAGACTAAGATAGAAGCCTACACCAGGATCCCAATGCGCGGTACGAAGAAGAAGCGTCACAATTCCTCGACCCTCGGCGGAATCACAATCCTCCCGATCTCCGTGAGGATGAACACACGCACATGCAAAAACAAACGGACACAAGCAGTAAACCGGCATACGTAACTAAATATCGGTCGAAGGATGTCACTCATGGTAACATAATGGAAAACGGTGGAACCATAATCGTGATACGTACGGTAAATAACAAACGAAGAAATATTATTGAGTTACGACGTACGTGATATCATCGGATGGGTCTCCGATCGTTCACGTCTGTAAAGCTACTTGAGAGAAAACCTCTCTTAAGTCTCTCGACGATGGTCTCCTTATGAGTACGACGCAAGGGAAAAGAGGGCTCTTTCTGACTGAGAGCTCTTGAGAATATGGAAATTCAAGACTTAGAAGCACTTCAAGACTAGCTTGCCATGGAATTGGGGGCTTTTATGAATGGGGAAGGAGGAGTTGGGATCCCTATTATTATGGGATTGACCCCTATCAACAAGGAAGGTTCATGAGGTGACAAAACCACTTCCCTTCCATAGAACTTGTGACCAAACCTCCCAACTCAAGATGAGCGATGGTTTCGAGTTTGTTGGAACTCAACTGTCATCTTTATTTAAAACACGGTCCTTGAAGAAGTTGGGTGGCGCGACTACGCTGCGGGACGAGCGCCGATTGGCGCGGCCTGTTGCTGATTTTCCCCATTGGCGCGCGTCTTCAGAGCGCCACGACGGGCGCCGATTGCAAGGGATGTTTTGTGATTTTGCAAGGAGATGTCTTAAGGGCAATTAAAGCTCATGTGAGGAATGCCGGTGATGATGGTTTCAGAGCATGACAATGTTCACGAGGTCACAAAATGGGTCCTCCATTGTGCGGGACGGGGAATGGGAAGGACGGTGACAAATTCTTTTGTGTAACAAAAATATATTGTAAATTAAGTGAACTATATATTTCAACTCATAAGTGAACTACATATTTTTCAATTCACGAAGAAAGAGATTATATGATAAATAAATTTAGCCAAAATTATTATCTTGGCAGTGATATATATATAATCTTTTCTTTATCTTTTGACTCACAAAGATAAAGACTATCCAAATCACCTATCTTGGCAGTCATATATATATATATATAATCTTTTCTTTATCTTTTGACTCACAAAGATAAAGACTATCTAATAAAGAAAGCAAGCCAAATCACCTATCTTTTCTTTATCTTTTGACTCACAAAGATAAAGACTATCTAATAAAGAAAACAAGCCAAAATCACCTATCTTGGCAGTCGACTCTCATTTCAGACGACTCTTATCAAAGAAAAAGAATTAATACCATTTATATATAATCTTCTTATATCTTTCTTCTCACAAAATTATATAATAACAATGCATAAATATTTTAATCACTTTATTACCCCGTTTGAGCACGACTTGAACATAGAAACAAAAATACCTTTGACCGCACGAAGAAGTGGTCGAACCATATGTATGACTTCACGGGTTTACGAGTTTCCTTTCGGTACCAAATGATAGAATAGTTCGAGTGGAATACGCATCATTCCTTTGTGGGCATCGGCACTTTCAAAGAAGCAAGTAATACTCCCATCTTGGAATACCCAATTCTCTCGAAACATTTCTCCATCACCAATTCTTTGTGCACGTGAAACTGCTTTCTCTGACTTTGTATCTGTATCTTGAAATATCTCTAGAAGCAGAATCTAATTATCTTGAAATATCTCTCTTGAAACGAGAGACCTAATGCTTTTGAAGAAATCGCTCTCGAAACGAGAGATCTAATGCTATTGAAGTTGATATCTAATTACGACATCTTTTCTCGAACTCGTTGAAACCACCACATACGCGACTCCATTATTCATTGTGGGTCCTCCACCTGCTGGCGGCTTGGAAAATACTCCCGTAGATAAATAATATGTGTTTAGAAATTCGTTTCACTAGCTGATTCAAGAATTAGATTTCATTTTTAACGGAATTCTTGATTTTCAGTGCGCAATAAGTTTTATTCTGGTTGAGTAAATACGTAGGTTGAGTCATACGTTACACAAACGTAAAATATATAAAAAAACTAAAAAAACAATAAAATTAAAAATGTAAAAAGTAGAGAGAAATCAAATTCCAAACCCTTCGTAGGAGAAGTTCCAAAAAAATGATAAAATAAAAAATATGACAAGTAAAGAGAAATCAAATTCCAAACCCTCTGTAGGAGAAGTTCCTAATTTCCTTACTGGTTGGATAGACAGTGTCCACTTGCATAAATAGCTCGTTACAGTTTTTAATATTTTTTATTTAAATTTAGGTCAATTTTAATCAGTCTTAGCAATTCCTCAACCTCCATAAACAACTCCTAAAATATGCAGAGGTTTCTCTGAAGATCTTCCGAATCATCCATACCATATGTTTTCGGTTGTTATAAATAGCCCTTCCATATTTGAACTCCCATTCTGTCCTATACTCTTTCCTCTCTTTTTTCATAAAGGTACCATTTCATTCTTGTTGTAATTCACACAAATTAAGTTTGATATTTTCGAGAGACGCGGTAGCGAGAGAAAGAAAGCTGGTGTGGTGTTCGAGGTAGCCTAGGGGTGATGGCGAAAGGGTGGAGAAGAAGGGCTAATGGACCACCTGCTGCAATGGCGGACGCGGGAGAGGCATCATCACCTTCGATGGTCTCCCGACGCGCGCGGTGTTGGGGATGGAATGGATGAAGGACGAGGAACTCCGGGCGACGATCGAAGAAGGCGACGGGGCTCTGGACGTGAACGAATTTTACGATATTATGACCAGATTAAGTCCGTCCTTCATGGCGGAGGCCGAACAATAGTTAGAAATGGCGGTGTGGATGTGATCATGCCTTTGGTTTTGATAGCTCTGGGCGAGCTTCATTTTAGGGTTGGAAAAGAGGAATGGCTTTATTAGGTCGAGCTATAAAATCTTTATTAGGTTGAGCTACGAAGTCTTTAATATGCTTAGTAAAATTTACTAATCATAAAATTGGTATCTATGGTTGAATTCAACTTTAATTTGTTTTCTATTTGTGTTTTGAAAACATATTAAAAAGCCTCAATAATCGATTGATAATCGAGTTTTTCGTTTGAGTTACCTTTTCCTTTACTTAGTCTTGATATCCTCTTGCAGGTTCTGAAGTATGACTTTGATCCAATTATGAGTTTTAATAATTGCAGTCTACCTTCAAATGTTCTAAATTCCATATTGTTGTTATTCCTCCTGAGACACCTTTAGATTCTATCAAAGTGCCCGTGTAGTTCTTAATTTTATTAATGATATTTCTTCTTTCAGTCTCTCTTTTCTTTTTTGTAAATTCGGTGGGACCTTTCTATTTTCTATTTATCATTGAAGGACAGGCTACAATATAAAATTCTTACTATGGCCTCAACCTGCCCGTAGGAAACCAGGTCTGTTGGCCATCTGAGTGCATTGAAAGCATTCCAAAATTGAAATTGTCTCTTCCTTCTATATGTCGCATTAGCTAGCTGTCTTACTAGTGCAGTATTATCAAGCATATAACATATAAGAAGTTCACATACTTGCAAAAAAACCATAAAACAAAATACTATAAATTCTATCCATCTGAAGAGGAAATAGGGGCTGGGTCTTTCGCATGAGACCCAGGCATTTCTACTTGCTGCAACTGCTGGAGCAGCTTCTCCATGCGGCCTAACCTGTCATCCATTCTCTGAATTCGATCAGTTGCTTGATATTGTGTAATTTTAATATGCTGCAGCTGGCTGTCAATATCCTCCAGTCGATCTTTGAGCTGCGGTTCAGTCTTTGATTGTCCTACTTTGATCTGGGCAGGCTGCAAGCTTTGTATATCTTTAGCAAGAAGACATTTCACTAACCAATATGTATGAATGGTTTGGTTAAATAAGGTAAGACGTCCTCGAGTGTTACTAGGGTCCTGGATGAAATCTAGAATTTCAGCTTCTGTATCATTGTCTTCAGGATCTGTCTGAAGATCTCTTTCCCAACCATGAATTTGCTGACGGGCAGGAGAGAAATTTCCCAGTATATAGTTGACTACCAAGTTCTCCAAGCGCTCTTGGTTAGTTTTTCTTCCTCGTTTCTTTGGCTCCTGTTCCTGCAAAACCTGTTGCTTGCCCTTGGCCTTTTCAGAGCGTAAGCATCGTTTCCCCATGATGAAATTGTTCCTATTCAAGCGAACAGACAGAGAATTTATCACTGTATTGCAGATGGATACATTGATTTGATTTCCTTCATAATTTCTAGTTATAGAAGCTGACTGGAAGCAGCTCCTAAGTTCCAGAAGCAGCATTAACCTATGCAGAGGTTTATAGTTTCCGTCCGGGTGACAGAGAGGCGCAGAATTATTAGTGCTCTCGTGGGTCAACATCCACCATGAAAACTTGGTTATAAGAAATTGAAAACCCCAAGCAGAAAGCGAGGTAAACAAAGGTTGAGGGTTTAGGACCCTTTGAAGACTGATGCGAAAACACTAAGGTGAAACCACAAGGGTGCTAGAGTGACAGGGGACCATCGAATTCAGAACATGAGCCAAGATTTGAGTGCGGCAACAGCGACTTATGGAAGTAAGATATCCCAGTAACCCCTGGCTGAAGAGTGGCCAGCAATTCGGCTTCTTACTGCATCCAGTATGCACATGGATTCTAGCCCTACTAGTATCCCATCGCTGCAAATTCATTAGAGTAGCAGGGCGAATCTCATACCAAACTTCCCTTACATTTGGATTAGTAATGGTTATAGCACTGTAGAGGCAAAGTAAGACTGGTAAACAAGGGTCCCGAAAGCAGGGGTGGACAGGGTTTTGCGAAGGGATAAGCAAGCAGAGAAACGAGAGTAACCCCCCAGCATACTGACAGTGCTCAAGCCAGGTCCTAATATAACGTATATACATCATAAAAATGAGAAAGAGGACAGATACATACCCTGCAAGAGTAGCAAAGTTTGCAGTATAAGTTGCGCACCTCCTCCTCATCTTCCAAGGTCTTGCATGCAGAGAGCTTTGCATGAGCATTTGAGAAGAGAGAGGGCGGTGACTTACCTTAAGCAGGACAATCGCTTCATGCGCTAACATACCAGCCTGGCAGTATCGCATGATAATCATTCCAATGCAAGTGATCACCCTTTCCATTGATCGTGTATGGCGGTTCTTCATAATGGTTATTAATTGCCTCGAGAATGGCCTGCCGTCCGGCTGCCACGGTCCGTCCTCTGAGCCAACTGTTCACCCCGATCGGGGGGTTGGAGGTCTTTATTCACAATCAACTGAAGGGAATGCAACTCCACATCCTAGATTGCATCATTGGGGTGAGCATCTATGGATCTCTCTGTATTTTGGCAGCCCCAATTAGTCAGGTAGTCCGCTGCAGTATTGCCTTTTCTTTTGATATGACTGGGGATTAAATACTGGATGTGCTTCAGCAGTTTGCTTACTTCTTCAATGAGTGCTGCAGTTCTCCAACTTTGTGAAATTTTCTCCCAAGGTGTACCTTGTTTGAGCTTCTAGATAACTCCGGTTACCATGGCTGAATCTCCTTCAACAATAATTCTCTGGTAATTTTCTCTGACAGCTATATGAATGCCTTGTTTTACCGCCATAAGTTCAGCTTCATTGTTTGTGGCGTGGCCCAAATCAAATGCATAGAATCTACAGATTGCTCCTTGAGAGTTACGGAATATCCCGCCTGCACCTGCTTGTCCCGGATTACCTTTAGAGGCACCATCGTAATTGAGTTTGATGAAGCCTGGTTGAGGGGGTGACCATTGTTCCTCAATAGTTTGATTCGGTGGTCTATATTTCTAGAGTCCTATATAAAGCATCTGTGGTTTTAAATTGAGGTGTTCTAAAATTTGGGATTCTATCCCCACAGTCTGCCAGTCGTCATCTGACCATCTTTCGACTAGGATAGTTTCCCGAATGTTTTCAATGGAGCGCTGCCAAATATGTTGCAATGGTTGGGTTGTTTCTTGGAAGATTCTGTGGTTCCTTTCTTTCCAAATGTTCCATAGGAGGAAGCCTAAGGAGAGGGTCCATGCTCTATTGATCACTTGACAATGATATCTTCCTTTTCTCCAGTTACTAATGGTTTCTACAACACTGTCGTTATTTTTATTCGTTTGACGGAACATAAGCTCCAAATTCCTCCAGATCGGCTGCACCGAGGGACATGTGTTGAGAAGGTGTTTTGTCGTTTCACTGTCTGCATGGCAGAAAGCACAGTAAGAAGGGCCTATCATGCCCGGCTTCTGAAGGTTCTCCCAAGTGAGTATCCTGCGATGGCTTAACAGCCATAAAAAGTATTCTACTTTAGGCCAGTGCTTCAGTGCCCATATTTTTTTCCATAGCGACCGAGCAATATGCTGAATCTGTTGGGAGCGAATGTAATATCCTTCTTTTATTGTAAATTGTCCTTTTGTCATATATCCCCATCTTAATATATCTGGCCCTACAACTCGTCTGAGTTTCCTTATTTTCAGTTCTTTGGTGAAATTGTCCCATTGTTGCGTGGCTGGGGCTGCCTCCCATCCATTCTTATCTTTCCATTTCCTCCAGAAATCATTATTATTTGGACTCCAATAGTGCTGCACTAATCGCTGAGTTGGTGTATTTGTGTATAGGAAAATTTCCCCCAAGTCCAACCGAGTAAATAATTTTTCCCTTTGTTGCCATGAGTCTTCCAAAAAGAGAGTTGTGTCTCCTTCTCTGATTTCCCAGAAGCTGTGAGATCAAATTAAATACCTGTTCGTGGTGGCCAAATTCCAAATTAAGGAGCCCTTTGGGACTGCATCTATCTTCAATCTTCCAGATATTGTGTTAGGCATATCATATTTTGTTTGCTAGATGTTCTTCCACAGATCTGGCCCTCCCATGAGCCAGCACCACCAGAGCTTAGCGCCTAGCACATTATTCATAATGAAGGGATCGTGGAGGCTAAGTCCCCCTGCTGTCTTTAGGTGGAGTAGTTTCTCCCACGATAAGAGCGCCCATTTCATGTGTGCTTGTGCACCCTGCCATATAAATTTTTTGAACATGCATACCAATTTGGAGCAGATTCCTTTCGGGCAGGCTCTACCAGATAATTGGTATACTGGTAGGGCTTGAAGCACCGATTTTAGCATGATAAGGCATCCGTGGGCATTCAGGGATCTGAAAGCCCAATTTTGTATTCTATTCTCCACTTTTATAAGAATATCTTGCCAATCTGCTTGTCTAAGGGGTCTTGAATTTAGATACATTCCCAAGTATTTCAAAGGCAGAGATCACTTTCGAAATCCTAAGGTCCTTGCTAAAATTTTTTGCATTGCATCATTGAAGTTGAAGAAATAGACATTGGATTTATCATTGTTGATTTGAGTACCTGACGCATCCATGAAGATTTCCAAGATTTTGAGGATTTCTTTGCATTCCTTTAACGATGCCAAGCAGAAAAGCAGGATATCATCAACAAATTGTTGATGGGTTAAAGGAAGGTGAGGTCCCCACATTTTTAGTCCCTGGATCTTTCTTTCAGCTAGATGAGCTTTGATAAGTCTTCCCAAACCTTCTGCAGCAATTATAAATAGAAAAGGGGAGAGGGGGTCTCCTTGTCGGAGGCCTCTCGTAATGTTGAATGGAGCAGAGGGACTACCATTTAGCAGAATTGAAAAATGAGGTGTAGAGATAAATGATCTTACCCATTGGAGCCATCTGTCCTCAAACCCAAAGGCTCGCATTACTTCTATGAGATACTGCTAGCTTATACGATCATACGCCTTAGACAAATCCAGTTTTATTAATAATCCTTTCTGTTTGTCTTTTGTGAGGGAGTGAATTGCTTCTTGGGCGACCACTATTCCATCCAGAATCTGTCTTCCCTTGACAAAGCCTGTCTGCTCTGGAGAAATTATAGTGGGTAGCAAGGGCTTCAGACGATTAACCATAATCGTGGACATAATTTTATAAATAACATTACAGAGAGCTATCGGTCTAAAGCCCACTGGAGTGTCTGCGTTTTTTTGCTTGGGGATAAGAGTAAGAAATGTTGCATTGAGGACTGGAGAGACTTTCTTATTCCTTCGGGATTCTTCAACCACCTCTTGAATGTCTGTTCCCATGAATGGCCAGGCTGCTTTGAAAAATTCGCTTGTAAACCTATCCAGTCCTGGGGCTTTGTTCCTGGGAAGATTCAGAACTACCTCTTCGACCTCCTTAAGAGTGACTTCTCTTAGCAGGGCCAGATTTTTCTCTCTAGTAATCAGTTTAGGAATGTGTTGAGTTATCTTTTGTATGTCTGCAAGCCTATTTGGAATAGGCTCCGTTAGGAGATCTTTGAAGTGTGTCGTTAGCTCCCGCTCCATTTCTGCGTGTTTGATTAAACGTTATCCATTTGTTGCCTTCAGTGAAAATATTCTGTTATGCTGGCAGTGTTGTAACATTGCTTTATGGAAAAAATTTGTATTTCTATCACCTTCTTTCAACCAGTTAACCCGGGATTTTTGCTTCCACAGAAGCTCCTCTTGTTTTCTTCTCTCCTCTTGTTCACTGAGAGTGCGCCCTTCCTCCAGCGTCAAATCCTCTGTTCGGCCGTGAAGAATTATAAGCTGCTGAATCTCCTTCATTTTCTCATTAAGTCGAATTTGTTCCTGATGGATGTTCCCAAATTCATGTTGGTTCCAAGATTTTATTTCTATTTTTAACTGTTTCAACCGCAACTTGAAAGAATGCATTTTGTTATGTCCTCTGACTGTATTTGAGTTCCACCAGTTCTTAACCTTATCCATGAAGCCTGGGTCTCGTAACCAAAACAGCTCAAACCGAAAAGGGCGATTCGGGCGGCTTGCCTTTACATCTATCTCCGTTTTGATCGGCCAATGGTCAGATCCTAGTGTTGGAAGAATAACAGCTTCGTAGTGAATATCCAGACTCACAAGCTCTTCCGTTGCTACAAAGCGGTCCAGTCTGGAGGCAACCTGGTGGCGCTCTCCCCTGCGGTTGTTCCAGGTGTACTGTCCATTGACTGTGGGGATATCTACTAAACGTAAGTCATTTAGTAATTCACGGAAGAGAGCCATTTCTGGATCTTCCCTTCGTATCCCTCCCTTCTTTTCAGATAGGTTCAATATCATGTTGAAGTCCCCACCTAATAACCAATACTTTTCATTATGCATTGTACTCAAAGTTCTTATGCTTTGTAAAAAGTCTGCTCTCTCTCCTGGAATGGGAGGTCCATAGACCGCTGATATTAAAATTCTGGCTTCAGAGCCTATTTGCCGGAAGGTACCTATTAATATTCGAGGGCAGCCTATCCATCCTTCTGCACTGACCTCTGCTGCATTCCATAGTATGGCTATGCCTCCTGAGGTGCCCGTCGAGTCAATAGCCATAACTTCATACTGCATTTTCAAAGATTACATTATTAACTGCAACTTCTGCCCGAAACTTTTGTTTCTTGTAATAACATGACTTGAGGTTTCTCATTCTGCAATTTCTCTTTCAAATGTCTCTGTTTACCCTTGCTGTTAAGACCTCTGATATTCCAGGAGAGTACCTTCATTAGAAATTTTTAGGTAGTTGTTGGAATACCGTTGTTAACGGTATTATCTTGCCTGTGTTAATCAACATTTCTCCAACTAACTGTATTGATTCCTGCAGGGTTGGTCATCCTCTCTTTTTTGCTGGCTTTGAAGGGGGAGGCGCCTTTTTACTTGCTTCTTGTTCTTGAGTTTCCCGTTGAGCTTGGGCTAAAAGGTAATGCTCAAAATTTTCCTTATACAATTTCTTCTGATCATTTGGTATGAATTGATCATCAAGATTCCGCCATTCAAACAAAAGGCGTTTCAACAGTTTTTCTTCTGTACTCAAGTCATCTTTGGTTTGTTCTACCTCCATTGGAATGAGGTCTTGCGCCAGAATTTCTTCAGTTGTATCCATTTCCGAGCCTGCTTTCCGCTTCGAAGATTGATTTTTCTGTGTCATCTCCGCATGTCCAACCTCCTGTTCCTCCCTTGCAATTTCTGAGATTGACGCTTCACCTTCCTCTTGTAGAACCTCGTACCGATTCTCCGTTGTTGTTGAACCGGGAGGGTTTTGTTTTGCAGCCGACCCTGGTCGAGGGTTTACAGATCGCTGTTGGCGCTTTTTAGTGGAGACCATAACGAACCCTTCTTCATCTTGCCGTGGTGGCTTCTGGAGGCTATTTACATAAGAAGATTGTTGCTCAGGGACATTTAAGGAGCAAGATTTGTACAGATGCCCATACTCATGACAGCGGCGACAGCGGAAGGGGATATGTTCGTAATCTAGAAGCTGTGGCCAAAATTTACCCTCATATTCCAAATCTATCATTTCTGGTAAGGGTTCAGATATATTCATATACACACAAATTCTTGCAAAGGATGTATATCGCCCCCTGGTAGTGGAATCTGCTATTTTAACAAAAGAGCCTAAAGAATTTCCTATTCCTTCCAAAATTTCAGGGTCCTAAAAATCTATAGGGAGCCCAAAAAGCCATACCCAAACAGGAGCAGCCAGAAATTGCTCCTGTTCAGGGTTATAACATTCCTCCCATTGTCGGAGGAAAAGCACTGCATTGCTGTAAAAATAGGGCCCTCCCTCAAAAATGCGTTCTTTATCTGCTAAATTGGAAAAAATAACTGTAAAAAAACCTTTCGCCCCTAATTTCAGATCAATGTGACCTTTGGGCTGCCATTTTGTTTGAATCCATTTCAGTAAATCTTTTTCTGAAGGCCAAATACCAATGAACTTACAGATTAGAGCATGATTCTTCATATATCCACGATACTCCTCCAATTTCTTCTCTGGGATGACAAATCTTGGTTTTTTTACTGCCATTGGCAAGCAGTTGCCTTTCATCTTAGCTTGCCATGCTGCTCCCAAGACTAGAGATATCTGTTGTTGAGCAGCCTCTGAATGGGTTGGCCGTTGGGTCTGGTCACCACTGACAATATTGCGGTAGGAGGGTGGCGCCCCTCCTCCCGAGGAAGCAGCCATGGAGAAACCAGTCACCTTTGGCTTCTTGCACTTCGATCCCAAGGAAATCGTAAGCGCATATCTTCAAAACCCTTGTTCGCTTGCACTCGCATCGCTTTTCCTGAATTGTCTACTATAACATTCGTTCGATCTAGAGGGAACCATTATTTTTTAGTGAAAACCGTAGATTTTTTCCTCACAAGTTTCCCTCAACTCTTCGACATTGATGTTTTGGGTTTGGTAATACATCCCACGGCTGAGATTACTACGACAGCTCCAGTCACCAGAAAGTACTTATTGAAGCCTTTGAGTCCGCATTGAATGCAATGTTGAAGCAGGTTTTGAGTGTCGTTCCATGTATATGGTGGAACGCAGCTATTGATGGTTAAACATTGAATGTACGCTGCTAAGCGTTGATGTAGTGGTGTCGTGGGGCGCACATGCCTCTACGTTCGATAGAACAACCCTTTATATATTAAATGCTAGTCATTTCTTCTCAGTTTTCGTATGTGTTGGAGTGTTTACGGGCAACCGTGTATACACTGCATAAAGCAACCGTGAAATCTGGTGCAGTGAAATGTCTATGTTTGCAAATGTGCAATTACCCCTGCGTTGAGTTGAGTATGCCACCATAAACATGAGTGATGGCATATAATGGATTTTGAAAAAAAGGCCATGGCATATATAATGGTGGTTCATGCATACGTGAAATTATGAAAGCATTGTTTTTAAAATGAACACATATGTGATGGCATATAAAATTGGTTGAGCTCATTTTTAAAAGCCATATGTTATATGGTATAAAATTATAACATGGTAGCAGAGCATTGAAACATTAGGTTGGTATGTGCGTTGGAGTGTTGAGGACTCTGATTTGTCATTACTCAAGATTTTTGACCATGACCTTTCCTATTAAAGCAACCATATTGTGTTAGATGTGTATGGTTAGTGCCTTACATGTTAGTGCTATTTGATTCTCAGTGTTGATTTGGTATGTTCACTTCATTCAAGCATTAAAAAATCAATTATGTGTTCATGTATAATGTTATTAAACGATATGTATGAATTTGGTTGGTTGATTACTTTGGTCAAGGCCTATCTTGATATGTCATATGAGTGTGCGCTAGCGAGTTGAAGATTTATATGTGCGCAATATCAATGTATTTCTATTGCAATATGATGGGATTTGTCTAGTCTTGCTAGACTGTTGAGTTTATTTTTTCTCAGAAAATGGCAAAACTTGATGATGTATTAGAGATGTTGAATACTCTAATACATTCCACTGTAGATGAGATGGTAAACATCAACAAAAACACTCTCTCGAATATTTGAACTTATTTGCAAGATGCACAAGACAAAATTGATTTTTTGCAACTTGAGTCACAACTCTAGTGAGAAGAGTTACAACATAAAATGGATCATTCTGAACTTTTTTTGTTCTAAACAATCCTCTAATTGAGATTGGAATGGTCACCCATTAGTAGTTAGAAAGTTCTCAAGCCAGTGAAGTTGAAGTTGATCCCCATCAAGTGCCAATTTCAGGAGCAAACTTACATAATGATGCAGAAATTCGGGTTGTACTTCCCAAGCCCATCATCAAACCTTGGGAAGAGATTGTCAACAACAGGAACAAAATTGGTCTGGGATACAAAAAGGCAGTGTCCTTTCATATTCCAGACTACTCCAAGCCCACTCAATCAAATTTTTGGGTTTCTTCAAGACAACTCAATTTCACCTATTCCTCTTCCACATTCACAACAAATTGTCAAATTCCAACATTGTAATCGAGTTTTCCACATGAAAGATCATTGTTTTAATTTTCATCCATGTGAGCATTATGGTCAACACACTCATCATTCAAACAGACGCTTCAAAAACAAGCCTCCTGTAAAAAAAAAGATTCACCTTCGATGGATCGCTTCTTGGAAATGGGCTTCAACAACCAAGAAGATATTTTGGTCATATGTCTGAATTTCTTCTAAAGTATTGAAAAGTCTTGCAGTAGAGTTTTCTTCATCTTCTCACCTTGTATTTGACAAGGGGGGAATTGATGGTCATATACAAGCTTCAAAGAGAAATCAAGTGAGCCAGAGCCACAACTTGAACCTGCTGCCTGAGCTTACAACTAGAGACATCCATATCTAGATTCAGAGTTGTAGCCAAAGACAGAGAAGCCCCTAAGCATGCCTTTGGTCGGCGGCCTTCCTTCAACCACTGCAAGTTGAAGACGTCCCTTTTTACAGGTTGAAGGTATCCCTCATTAAATCATTAAAGAGCACTTCCTCTAGCATAAGACTTCAACTTCTTTCCAGATTTCGAAGAGTTCTGGGAACTGCACTAAGCGTTCCAGGTTGAGACCCCAATGGTCTCCCTTTTCAAAACAACAAGGGACACTTCCTCGGATATAATATTTCAACTTCTTGCCATATTTGGAAGAGTTCCAGGAATTGCACAAAGCATTCTAGTGTTCGTGGTCATCCTTAAACCACCACAGGCTGAGACCTCGAGTTCTCCTACGTTGTGCCATCATCTCATAGAGAACATTCAGCCTAATGTTGCCATGCATTTTGCACATTTTGTATTACAACTCCCTTATTGGACTCATACATACCCCTTCAGATTAGGGGGGGATGTTGGACACCAAATCCACTAAGGGTTATGGTGTGGAATTTGAACAGTCAAAAGGAGTCCAAGAGACCTTGAAATATGGAATCCAATGGTCATGTAAAATGTATTATAAATGTACATATTTGTGAATAGAAATGCAACTCATGCTTTAACTTTCGTATCTCTTGTCTATCATGTATGTGTTTAACAAGTACAACTCTCCTTCTAGGCCCTAGGAATTTCGCTATATTTGGACATCTAGGTGTGGTGGAAGTCAAGTCTTTCTGGGTCTCTTCATATTTGTGCTTTGTGGAATTTACCGGGGTCTCTGTAGTCTCCTGTGGTTTATGTTGTGAAACTCTATCGTATGTGTGTATTGAGGTTAAATGTGGGTGTTGAGTTCTTGGGCATTGTACCTCCACCTCAAGACGATTTGTCCATTGGCTGTGTGGGGGACTATGACCAAGTGGCACTTCTAAATCCTTTGGGGTGCAAGTCCGGTGACATTGAGGGTAGAATCCGTTGGGTTTGTTAATTATTATGTCACCAAATTCTATAATGGGACTCCCTTGTGAAGCCAAGACACCTTGGTGGTCAAATTTAAGTGGTCTCAGTGATCAGGTTTATTTGGAGGGGTGCTCAGAAAAAGGGGGCATATCCGGCATGGCAGGGTCCCCCTGGAGACCTAACAGGCTGTAGCAGACGGGCTAGCGAAGTGGAACGTGATGGGAGCACCGAAGTGGTTTCCAAGGGTGAATTGACGGATGAAAATGTGTCATTTCCTAATCATGCAGTTGAGCCACCATCTTTGGAGTCTCTTGACAGGAAACTCGAAAGTGTTATTGCACTCCTCGTAGAGCTGGGGCAATAGAGACATGATGATCAGAACAAAGTGATAACTTTCATAAATGAATTGCAACACAATCCATGGGAAATATTGGACATGATGGCTTCGCTTAGATAGAGCCAAAGACGTACTCAAAAGTAAATCATCCCTATTCCCCAAGTAATTATGGAGAGACAAAGAAGTATTATATTAGAGTGGCGTAAACGTGACATGTTCAGAAGGAGGGCGTGGGAATCCATGATTTAATAAAATATGGAGGCAACCACGTGACGACGGGATAGTTTCTGTTCCTTGCCATTTCATCATTAAATTCTTGGCCTTGGTAATTGGGGGCGTGGACTCACTCCGTTTATTATACCCTTTTGCAAGCTGGCCAGTACGTCTGGTAGCGTTTTGTTTTGGGCAATTACGGGATGGTAGTGGTGACGAAAGGAATCCCCCAATCCCCAAAAGCGTCGCATGCGCTCCATGAGGTCCACTGTTCGACTTCCAGTTGCAGTCTCCGCGCAGAGAGACAGGAATGAATATCGCACAAACTCAAAGGCTGAGCTTCGGAGACGTCGCTCCTCTCCTCGAAACCCGTAATTCTTCACGTTTAACTCTGCCTCCGCGCTCTTATTGGCTAATCACTCCAGGTTTACAACTGCAGGTAGGTTGGGCGCAACGGTTTCTCTAACTCAATTGCTGATTACATGGTTGAAAATTAAGCTTCCAAGAAATTTCTATTAGATTTTGGATAAAGTTGAAGAAGCAAAATATTTAGAAAATTTTGTTTGGAAAAAGGCATTTTTTTTGGCAGTATAATCTTAAAATACAAATACATACAAATACAGATATTATATATACACATGCTAACTTTTTTATGCTTCGGTTATTTTTGGACTTCACCTGGAGGACAAGTTTCTCGCAAAATTTGGTGATTTTTTTTTCAAAAATTTGACTATGGAATGTTAAAGTCACTTTTTTCATACAGTAAATCGATTCAGCACAATAAAAAACTCTAGAGGTACTAAACATTTTGAAGCTTAACAATTGTAACCAGGGTTTTCAAAAATTCCTCTTGGATTTTCTCAAAATTCCTATAGTCTCTTTAGACCAAGTATTTTCTAGGAATATTTTATGATTATTTTTGCCTAAAATTCATTAAAATGATAAGTTGAGCTACATAATTTGCATACTTAAAATGTTTTAAAATTTTTTAAGGACACTAAATTTATTTATACATTCAAAAATGTATTTTAAATAATTAAAAATTGCAATTTCACTTAAATTTATTTAACCAAAATCCTATACACAATTAAATAATATATTTAATAATTAAAAGATCATTGTCCAAATCTATAATTTAGAATATAATGATTAACTTAGAATGTCTCCATACACTTCCATCAAAGCATCATATAATGATGAATTCTTTTTTAAATTTAAAACTCTTTAAATTTTAAGAGTTTGATTTCTTTTCATACATCTCATCAATCAAAAAGTCTAATTGGAATCAAACTAATTCCATCCAAGCATCACATAATCATGAATTTATTTTTAAATTTAAAATTGTTTAATTTTTAAGAGTTTGATTTATTTTTATACATGTTATCAATAAAAAAAATCTAAATAAATTAAACTAATTTCATGAAAACATCACATAATCATGAATTTCTCTTTAAATTTAAAACTCATTAAAATTTAAGAGTTTGATTTCTTTTCATATATGTGATCAATCTAAAAATCTAAATGAAATTAAACTAATTCTATATATAATAAATATATTTTTTAACAAAAATGTCTTAGTTAAAGTAAATGTTAAAATATTATATTTTTAAAAAAAAATTTCAATATTATTTATTAATTTAAACATTAAAAAAAATCTCACTTTTCCTTCCTATTATATTGTAAGAAATATTCGAAACCCAATTATTTATATAGATGACATATTATTAATATTATCAAGAATATGACCATGTACTTTCTTAAAACATGCACCATTTAAACTTTCAAAGTATGAATTTTTCCTTTTCAAATTAAATTATCAAAGTATGAAGTAACAAGTTGATGCAGGGGCATTAGGCTCAAAAGTTACTTGTACATAAAGTAGACATAGGGGGTCCCATGTCCTTTGAATTTCTTGTAAATATTAATATTTTGAATGTTTGGTAGGAAATTGTAATTATCCTCAAGTCATTTTGGGAACACGAGAAGTTGGTGGAGATAGGAATACGAAGAGTCAGCTTAGGATTAATTCAGTTATCGAGTCTAGATTCAGGAATTGGAATACTAAGAGTTGTTGAACTGTTTGTATAAATGTAAACATGAAGAGGTTAGATGGGGACTAGAGGGAGAGCTAGAGAGAGGTAGAGAACCTCTTCAGCAACAGAATAGGAGGAAAATGGCCACTGAACTGAATATCTGGCCTGTCATGAAATTGTAAGAATTAGCTGAGATTTATCACCTGTACATGTATGTATATACCTGTTTATGAAGAATTGTTTATGAGTTACATGTGTGACTTTATGTCTTCTTGGTTGAATTGCATGGGGAAATTATCTCAGTGTGACTGTGAAATTGTTGGTTTAGTTCTGTGTGAAGAATGCCTGTATTTCCGTGAGTTGGGTGTAATTAGGAGTCTGTCTGTGTTTTCAAAAAGGAGAGCGTATGGTAATGTATAGAATATAAATCGTTTCAGCACTGTACCGATATTGTTGGCTCAAACTCTGGTAAACTGAATCCTATGCGTCATTGTAGGAATCGACCTTCTTGTCGATGTTGTGTCCAAATTGTATGTGCCTTGATCGTATTGAGTTCTGCGCAAAACACTGTCAGTAATTTGAAATCAGGGTTTCGATCGTCTTCTAAGAATTGACTTGAAATGTGAGGTGAATCGATCACTGTAAGGATCGATTTTGAGATAGAAGAATCCTATATGGATGACACCCTGTGACAGAGTATATATACAAGAAACGCATGATAAAAATTTGCGTGAGAGTTGCAGTCTCGATTAGTGAATTGATTTCAGCGTGGTAGGAACTCTGCGTCAGAGTAAATAAATGAAAGGAACGGCGAGGAACAAGGTTGTAATGTGAAGAAATACAGTGTTGAGATTGTAGCGAGGAAGAGCGATTCTGCAGTCGTGTGGGGAGCTGGCGAATGGAACTGTGCTTGACGAAACCTTGCGCGATATAAGTGAAACCTGGAGTAGGGAACCGTGACCGAAGGAATAGTAACGACGGTTTAGAGCTGAACGGTGGATTTCATCGCACCACCTATCGTCGGCAAGCAGTATTTGAGGAGTTGGGAGCGATTCCATAGATTGATTGACGCGTGTCCCCGAGCAAAATTACAAAACCGCCTTCCACTGCGCGCCATCGCACGTTATTGTCCGTGCAAGTTGCCCGAGCGATATCCGTCGAATCGTAAGGAGTGGGGCGATGCAATAACAACTGTTGGATGGCGCGTGGATTTATCGAAGGTACAATTCGGCTCTGTTGACCCCACATTGGCAATGCGTTGTATGTGTGGGCCCAAATCAAAGATAAATTAAGGTTTACGAGTTAATAAAGGTATGTCGATCGTTATTGGACTTCGTTAATAATTGAAGAATGTCGTAATATATATATATATATATATATATATATATTACGTATAATGGTAAGTTGGCGCATATGTATACATAATGGACTGTCAGGTTATAACTATAGAGGAGTGTTGAATTAATATCTCAATTCTCTGAATTGAGATATTAAAATAACCCAGACTTATTTGTTAAATTTGCCAGCATAGAATAAGGGAAGTGTGAGATTGCCCGGATTGGGAAATGATTGGGCATGAAACTTTGGATGAATTTACACACAGTTGAAGTTGGGACCTAGGTAAACCGGGGCCATGGTTGGGTTCTGCTGTCAAGTGGTATCAGAGCTAGAATTTAGTTAGCTCGCTGAAAAGTTTGTTTTGGAAATGCACATGTACTGAACAGGAAAGAAAAGTTGAAGTCTATTTAACAGAAGACTGCAGATTTGGAAGCCTGACATACAACCTACATATTTGAAGTGAACAGGATTGTGGAGTGAGTGGAGGACAGGATCATGATCTTGCAGGTAATTAACTCTAATCTGATTGAATTTGTAGTTGTAGAATTTTGGTTGCTGAAAATTGAAGACAGAGTTTGATAGTGAAGGTAGTGAGCCTGGTATTCGGCTAGAGGCTGGATAAGGAGGACATTTGTAGTGTTCTCAAGAGAATATGAGCATTTTTTAACTCTGGTTGAATGATTGTTTGCAGAAGTCAGAGTGCAGACAATTGAAGACATCTCAGCAGAAGTAGATCACAGCTTTGAGAGCAGTGATAGAAGAATCCAGTAAGGGATTCTGAGTGTAGAAAGAGTGTGGCAGAACCTGGAAGATTCCCAACAGAGGTTGGATGAGCAGAGAGCAGAGGTGTTCTTGAGAGAAGTTGCAGAGTAAAGCCTAGAAGGTTCCTACAGAGAAGGGGACCAGTACTTGCCAAAAGCCGGAGCTCAGAGAGAAGATTGGTGAGGTAAGTTGCAACAAGAGAACTTGATCTTAGTGTAGCTTGTGAGTGAAGAACTCCTAGAGAAGAAAATGGTTACTGAGAGCCATGGTGGAAATTGCAGAGATTGCAGAGATTCTGGGAGAAGCCACAGCAGAAGAATGAGTGAAGATACCAAAGCAAATGGCATGAACAAGAAATCCACAGATGAGGAATGGCAGAGAGAATTAGCTGAGATCAGGGAAGAGTTCAACAGATTGAAATTGAGGATAGAAGAAAGCCAGAGAGTTGGTTGGCTCATGAGGAAGAAGGTGAAATGGCAACCATTACAGATGAGGTTGAGGCAGAAGAAGATTACCTTGCTGAGAGAAGAACTCAGAGCAGCTGAGTTGAAAGAAGAAATTTCTGCTTGTGAAACAGAACAAAGCACAGATGAAGAGTGGAGACCTGCAGGAGATCTTGTGAGACATAGTGAAGACTTGAGGCAGCAAGAATCTTGTCTTGCTGAGGAGGAAATCATTGAGGAATTCCTGAGTTATTGGACAAGTCCAGATGATGTGAGGGCTTGTGTTCTTGAGTCTGACAAATGTGAGGTGATGAAAGACTCCACAAAGGAAGAAGAACCCAGAGTTCTTGAGGCAAAGATGGAAATTGAAGATTCCATGTGCAGACTTGTTCAAGAAGAGGTGCTTGAGGGAGTAGCCAAGACTGAAGAGTCTTGTGATTTGAGAACTAAAAAGTTGTGTGTGTTTGCAGGTACACCCCTGGAAGATGAACAAGCTTCAGAGTTTGTTGGTGAGAAGAAGATATTGAATCTGAAATTTGTTCAGATCAATGCTGAGGTAGTGAGATCTTAGGGAGAGATGAAGACAGAAGGGTCAAATGAAGATATCCAGCAGAATGTCAAAGCTGAGAGAGAAGGGCCAACAAAGGATTGGTCAAGAATAAGCAGAGGCATAAAAGGTTGTGTAAGGATCCCGAAATATGCTCCTATTGAAGTTGTTGAGTTATATAGGAGGTTGGATTCTCAGAGAAGAGAATTGGAAAAGAAAAGGACCTATGCACTAAATGAGTTGCTGGGAAAGCAAGGCAGGAATATCTTCATGGATGGAGTTCATGAAGCAGATGATGGAAGAAAAGTGAGGCTAACTGACAGTCTCCTGGAGGATGCAGATCAGCATGCTGAGGTGCTGACAGAAGGTTTGGAAAGGAGTTCTGCACAACATACTATTGTGTTTTCAGAGAAGAAGAAGGCATTGAAGCATTGGAACTTTATTGCTGATGATTCATGTGTTAATCATGCAGAGAAAGAGAAAGAACAACAGTTGGAAGTTGTCAGAGAAAAGGATGAGAAGGAAACTATGTTGGCTAAAAACATAGTGAAGGACCAACATCTGGGCATGATGATTGGAGCAGTAAAGATGACTCTGACAGCTGAAGAAAAATATGATGAATAATTTCTGAGCCTTGAACCAGAGTTAGAATTTCCGAGAGAAGAATTGGCGACTAGGTCATCAATTGAGACCATTCGGTATCATGGTTTTAACACTGACAATTTGTTTATGTGTACAGGTGATGCAGAAGAAAATTCATCCTTTTAAATTGTCTTGGGAGAAGAAAAAATGTTGCTGAAGGAGGATGAGACAACCATGTCTCATATACAGGGAATTATCAATGTCATTGACAGAAAATAGTTGGCTAGTTGGGTAGGCCAAAGCCATCCTAAAGAACAAGTTTTGGAAGCTGCTGAAGTGAGGAAGAATCAGCATTCCATGCCGACAGAGGATGAAGATACAGTGGCTAGAAAACTTGATTGGATCTCCAGAATCCATCAGGAGGATGAGAGGCAATTGCTGAATATTGCCCACAAAGAAGAAGATAATGCTGAGTCTAACTTCCAGCATGTTGAAGATGTAAAACAAACACAGGTTAATTGGATGAGTTGTTTGCTGAGAGAGTTTGAATAACAGAAAGGGATTGCAGACCCTGGAGCAAGGATGCCTGAAGTTGTGAAGAAGAGAGGAATAGATACTAGCTTGCAGAATCAAATTCTATTTACTAGTATACTGGAGGAGTATGTCACTGTTGGTAGGAATTTAAATAGTGGATTGTTTTCTGAGAATGAATTTGCAGATGATGAACAAAATAAAAGGATTGCAGAAGGGCAGGAAAGGGAGGCATCAACACCCATGGTGGCAGTCGATGCAACATGGAGTATGACACCTGCTGGAGTAGTAAGAATGTTGATAGCATGTGAGATTGGAAGCAGCAATAGAGTGCAATATAGTTTCCAACCAGAGGATAAGCTGGACATGGAGATTGAGTACATCAAAAGACTGATGATGAGATTGACTCAGGAGCAGTAGATAGCAGCAGGAAAGCAGGAGCGTTTCAGCAGGAGAGAGACAATGGCAGATTGTGAAAGCATAGCTGGGGGCAGATTATAGAACAAAGTCTGGAAGCCTGGAGAAGATCAGATGAAGGATGATGTAGCTAATGGACAGTAGCAAAAACAAGTATGAGATCCTAGAGGCAAGGATGAAGAGCACATGATCAGGAGACCATGAAAAATTTGAATCTTGGGAGTCTAACGCAGGGGCATTAGTCTCAAAAGTTACTTGTACATAAAGTAGACATAAGGGGGTCCAATTTTCTTTGAACTTCTTGTAAATATTAATATTTTGAATGTTTTGGTAGGAAATTGAAATTTTTCTCAAGCTATTTTGAGAACATGAGAAGTTGGTGGAGATAGGAATACGAAGAGTCAGTTTAGGAGTAATTCAGTTATTGAGTCTAGATTTAGGAATTGGAATGCTAAGAGTTGCTAGAATGTTTGTATAAATGTAACCCTGAAGAGGTTAGATGAGACCCAGAGAGAGTCAAAGATAGAGGGAGAGAGCTAGAGAGAGGTAGAGAACCTCTTCGGCAACAGAATAGGAGGATAATGGCCACTGAACTGAATATCTAGCCTATCATGAAATTGTAAGATATAGCTGAGATTTATCACCTGTATATGTATGTATGTATATATATATACCTGTTTATGAAGAATTGTTTATGAGTTACATGTGTGACTTTATGTCTTCTTGGTCGAATCGTGTGAAGGAATTATCTCAGTGTAGCTCTGCATTTGTTGTTAAAATCTGTGGGGAATACCGTGCGCGTTCGTACGTTCGTTGATTATTCGCTGTAATTGTGTATAGTATGAGTCTCTGCGTATGAATTAAAAGTGAAACCGTGTTGAGAAATAATGGTGGGGGTTTAACTCTGGTTAATGAGTACTGTATGTCATTGAAGAAAGTAGCTTTCTTGTCAGTGTTGTGTCTTGATTGTATGTGCCTTGATTATATGTGTGTTCTTGATGAGAGTATTTGAATCTGTACCAGTTAAGGATTCGATGATAGATCATGTCTGTCGGGATCGATTGAAGTTATCATGGAAGTGTGATTAATTTTCCAAGGCTTGTGAGCACTGTGAAACATAGCCACAAGGGTTATGTATGGGCGAAACTTTGTGTCGGAGTAGATAGATGAAAAGAACCTTTTTTATATAGAATGGGTGGAACCTAGAGTGGAGAAGTGGAACCATGACCAGATGAACAGTGACAGCGGTTTGCAGCCGGATGGTGGTTTCCATCGCACCACCTATCGTCGATAAGTGGTATTTCCTAGTTGGGGAGCGATTCCATAGAGTGTTCGACACGTGGCAAGGAGGACCCATGGAAAACCGCCGTTGTTGCGTGCCATCGTGCGTTAAAGTTCGTATCAGGACGCCGAGCGATATCGATACAATCTGTCGATCTGGAGGGGAGCCATCAGACGGTGATTGCTCAATGAAGAGACGTGGATGATAACCGAGGTACGGGTGTTCATTTGATTGGTCGGTTGATCATATATGTGGGGCCCGAAATCAAAGATATACTAAGGTTTACGAATTAATAAAGGTATTCCAATATACGTTGGATTTTGTTAATAATTGAAGAACACTGTAATAGATATATGGATATAGTACGTGGGTTAATATATGTATGTGCCGAGGGTCAATTTACATGGTTTTAATAGCCAAAGTATTATGTCGCTTATAATAGTTGTATATGAGAAGTTGGCACATATGTATATGTAATGGACTGTCGGGTTATAACTATAGAGGAGTGTTGAATTAATATCTCAATTCTCTGAATTGAGATATTAAATTAACCCAGACTTATTTGTTTAACTTTGCCAATGCAGAATAACGGAAGTGTTAGATTGCTCAGATTGGTAAATGATTGGGAATGAAACTTTGGATGCATTTACGCACAGGTGAGGTTGGGACCAAGGTATACCGGGGCCATGGGTGGCCTCGCTGTCAAATTGATTGAGCAAGGCAAGATGAGAAAATGTTGAGAATTGGCTGAGTACTAGACCAATTTTGCCTAGATCAGTAAGAGACAATTGGTAGAGTGCTGGAGAATCTCATGAGAGATTAAGCATTGTAACTTTTCATGATTCCTTAACTTAATAAACAATATAGGTAGAAGTGTTTTGAGAATTTTCTTTCCCCAAATACATCTTATGTTGTCCAATTTATAATTTCTTTTTCTTTCTCTTACTTATATGTGATTTTTTTATCGTGTTTTGTTTCCACAAATTATACGAAGGATTCAATATCTTGTTTTAGTACATTACAAGACCAGCTTGCATCTCATTGGTCAGATTTTCTACATGAAATAGAAGAGAGAATTGATACCATCTTGTCTTGTGGTGGTTAGTAGGCCGCAAGGTCTGTGATAAAGAAAAAAATAAATGGAGGAGGGTTTGCGCAATAATTTAGAGCTAGAACAGAAGAAGACGTAAATGTAATATTGACTGAGGTAACCCTAGTTTGAGGGTTGACATTGATATCTAAAGTTCATGTCAAGATTCATTAAAAGAAATGCCCAAAATTTATGGATCCATGTGAGCTAGGTCGAGTCTCTTATGGAGGCAAGAGTCATGGTTTTTTCTATGGATGGATAGGGTTTGTTCTACAACAATTAGAAGTACATGAGTATAATGCCCTAGTTAGGACAATTTTCTAGCATGTTTAGTTCATAAGGTATGCCCTTAAGACTATGACAAATTTATGTAGAAGAATAGTGGTTGTGACCCTTAGAGCGAGGTTCATTTTTGCAATATAGACCTCATATCTATAATATGGTTTAAAAATTCGTTATGTGTGGAGATATCATATCCAAAGGAGGAATGAACCTGAGCAAAAGATTGAGCATGCAAAAGAAATGTGCCATATGAATAATGGATTGACATGCATAGGAGTTGATTTTTGTGGACTATCCATAAAATTATCTCTAAGACATTTCATTTATCCAACAATGGCTCATACATTAAATAAGCTAAATAGACACATATTTCCACATTTCCATTATGCATCAATTATCCCTAGTTATAGCGAAATTCAATAGTATGCAACAACAAGAAGAATAGCGTTAAATTTGCACTCACAATGTTAGAGAGTATATCCAACTAGCTTCACATTTTCAAAAAAATATCTCCAAGGTAAAAATAACCCAAATCCATACATCAAATTTCATCCATCATCTAAAATATTCCTCCAAGGAAAAATTCAAAGTTCTTTAAAGATAGAGAGATCCCAAGTCAAGTGATGATATAAATGAATCCAACTAACACCTATTTATAAATTGTTTAGGAGTTGATCAAGTTAGCTTATGGGCCTACATTAGCCCCTAAACATAAAATAATGTGTGAAAGTAACCATAAATTTTGGTCACAATCCCATAAAACTAGCTCATACATGGAATAATAAGCCTCATAAGAGGTCAACTAATGTCCTAGGGCCTTGTAGGAGGCATATTGGGGTCCATGAGTGCCATAATGATGCATGGGACCCATCAAAGGAAATGGACAAGGGGGTGGCCCCTTTTTCTCCAAAAATTAAACCTGTGGTGCTCTCTTTAAACTTGTGGAATGAAAGGGTTGTGTGTGGCCACCATCAGCAAGTAATTCAAGTGTTGTCTTGTTAAATATATATTGGTTGTCAAAGGACTAACACCAAGCCCTATTTTTATTCCTTGTATCAGTGTGATTGTAAAGGGTCACGATCCATGCTACATGAGCTATATACTGTTGTATAGTAGTTGGTAATATAATGAATAAGGGTTTGAAAAAGGTAAAATTATCATGTGCACTATTTGATTCCTTGATTTGTGTATATTTCTTTGTGCATTAAAGTAGATGTGTTGTGGCACTTGAGTGTGTTTGCATCAAAGATTCTAATACAAAACCAAGATTCTCATGTGTCATGGATATTGAACATATGCCTTTTTCACCTAAGAATTACCTATAACTCATCTTATGCTACTCATGTCCAATCTCAACTCATCCCACTTAACAAGTTACCAAGACAAGGTTCACATCCAACCATGGATGTAAAACAACTAAGAAACATAGTTTACATATTAACATTCCATATCACCTGGCACGTCTTAGAATGCCTTCGCATTATCTGGCACATGTTAGCATCCCCTGCATTCCTTGGCATGCTTTGGAACTCCATAGCACACACTACCACTCCCGGACATGCCCTGGCGCCCTAGCCGGCCTTGGAATTTCCTAGTATATAACCTTGCTACTCTCTCCTTAGCACACCTGAAACTCACTAACACTCCCTTTCGCACTCTTATTCATTCATTTCCATGCATTTTGAACTATTTCTCCCTTGTGTTTCCATGGCACTCCCTAACACGCATTAACACACCCTAGAACTTGGCACATCTTGGCATGTCACCTTGGCACTCTAGCATTCCTTTCACTACCTAGAAACACCTTTTGAATCCCTCCTTAGAACACCTAGAACTTGTTGATACTCCCTATCATGCTCTCTTATTCATTCATTTCAATGCATTTGAGACTAGTTATCCCTATTTTTTCCTTGGAACTCCCAAACATTCCAGCAGGCATGCATTGTCACACCTTGGCGCCTGGCACATTTTGCCATGTTTCCCTGGCCTCTATAATGCCTTAATATTTCCTATCATACCTTGACATCATTCCCTCCTTAGCACACTCGAATCTCACTAACGCTACTTGTCACAAACTCTTATTCATTCATTTTTAAATATAGTTTTATCTGGTATGTTATGATGAACTATCTAGTGGAATATCCATGATAGTTTATGAATCACCTCAACATATATCCTTTATGCAAGTCATAGGATGATATTTCTTCACACTTATTTATCTCTAGTTGTCCCAACACAGTGCAGGTCATCACCACCACCCTTGGAAAATTAAACATGATAGGCTCGTGGTCCTATATAAGCTTGAAAGAAAATTTCAAAACTTACTTACACAACATGATGGAAGATTATTATAAAGGTTTCCCATGCATTCTAATCAAAAATATCTGGTGGGATTTTGAAAAAAGCACATTTTTTTCACGAGAAATATCCCAAACACTTCAAGAACTATATAAATTAACGCAGGTCCATCTTAACCATGGATCTGTTATGTATTTAGAGGTCCATCTTAACCATGGATTTGCTATGTATTTAGAGGTATTAAATTCTTGAAGGCAATAATAGGTTTCACAATGCACACACAACATTCAAGTACTCAAGTTTCTTTGGCTAATAAGCCACAAATGGCATATCTATGCTATCATAATATTATTCAAGTTTTTTTGGCTAGTAAGTCACTAGGTTATCTATGTTAACATAATTGTCAACTAGCACCTAGCCCCAATAGCAACAAACAACCCTCTTCATTACAAGGTACATCAACATACAAAGGATGAAAATGTCATAAGAGGGACTCAAACCTGCATGTGAACATTGTCACAAGAGGGAATCAAACCTTGCATTGGATAAGAAGCCACAACTAGGGTATCTATGCTACCAAAATTTTCAACTAGCACCTGCCCCCAATATCAACAAACAACCCTCTTCATTCCAATCACCTGCCCTGAATAGCAACAAAAAACCATCTTCATTCCAAGGTACATCAACCTCCAAAGGACTAACATGTCATAAGAGGGACTCAAATCTAGGTGTGAACATGTCACAAGAGGGACCCAAAACTTGGTGGAGAGAAACTAAACACCCCTACATTACCAACCAACCAACAAAGCTCCCATTGACAATGTAATGTCCATTTCAAAAAAAACAAACAAATAAAAATTAACATATATAAACAATGAATCTAACAGTAGAATGTACATTTTAAAAAAACAAACAAATAAAAATTAACATATATCAACACTGCATCTGCTAGAGGGTCACACACATAAAGGCAAATTGTTGACGGATCCTACTAGCTAGGCATTGGATATGCTTCTCATACTGACATAAACAACAAGATTTGTTGATGGAGAAAAATCTCAGTGCATCTACAGATGGTAACACACATAAAAACGAATTGTTGATGGATCTACCTAGCTACGCTTCTCAGATTGGGGTAAACAATGAGATTTGTTAATGGAGAAAAATCTCCTGAGTGCATCTGCAGAGGGTAACACACATAAAAGTGAATTGTTGATGGATCTAGCTAACTAGGATGTAGAAATGCTTCTTAGTCTCACATAAACAAGAATTTCTGATGGACGCAGCAACTAGCATTGCACATAGACAAGATGTTGATTTACGTTAATGTGCGCTATAAATGCCTCTTTAGGTACTTGAATTAGGTTTATTTCAATTTTAAAATGAATATTATGTGTCATATTGGGGAATTAAATTAATTTTCATGCACACCTGTTTTAGAGATAAATGAACACGACATTGCTAAAGAACAAAGACTCGCCAATTCAATTTTTGAATTTTTCAAATCCAGTTTTTCTAAAAAATTAAATATCAAAATTTTGAACAAAACTATCATTGCACTAGACAAGAATAAGATGTTGATTGATGTTACCCTGCCCTATAAATGCCTCTCTGGGCACTTGAATTAGGTTTAATTCAATGGTAAAGTGAATATTATGTGTCATTTTGGGCAATTAAACTAATTTTCATGCACACATATTTCATACATAAATGAACGCGACACTGTTAAACACCAAAGACCCAACACTTATATATAAGTTGAAATTTATTTTAAATCATAAAAATTTACTTCAAATAATTCAGGGTTATAAAATATAAATTTACCTTTTTCAATGGGCTTAAAGTTGAAATCGATATAAAATCACAAAAAAAAACCTAAAATAATTCATTATTATAAAATATAAATTTACCTCTTTTCATTTCCGCTCCTTGTAATCATGGGAGCTTTCTGATTGATGGTAAGCTTAATTCCTAGTGTCTCCAACTCTCTAAAATACACTCCAACACATCTTCAAATAAAATTTTATTGAATATGAATGAGTTATATTCTCAATTTAAATAAAACAATGCTAAAAAAAATCGTAAAAAACTCTAAAAATATTGGTCAAAATATTGGTGGGAAATCTAAATATTAATAAAAATGGTGGGAAATATAAATGCTAATAAAAATGGTGGGAAATCTAAATAGTGATTTAATTGAATAGGAATTACTTATATTCTCAATTTAAACAAAATGGAAAGAAACTCCTAAAAATATTGGTGGGAAATATAAATCCTAATTTCATTGAATAGTAATGAGTTCTATTCTCAATTTAAACCATATGATTAAATAAAAAATGTAGGAAACTCCTAAAAATATTAGTGCAAAATATGAATCCTAATAAAAATGGTGCAGGGAATTCTAAATCTTTTTTACTCTTATGACACTCTTGAGATGTTTCCACTTGCGCAATTGTTCTTCCAAATATGTGAACTCAACAATGAAACACACCTTAAAATACATGAATCATATATCCCAACATGTGAAAGAAAAATTAAACCCTTACCCATGTCTTCCTTTGTTGGAAATTTGGGATTTTTGTCACAAGATATCTCCTCTTCTTTGTAAAGAGGAAATAAACAAGCTTTGATATTTTTCTAAATGGAGCACCTATGTCCTTCTCCTTTACGTCGTGTGATACAAATGCCAATTTTCTTATTCATTTCTATAGCGTTCTTCTTTTATACATGTGACCCTTGACTATGCCATGAAATACTCCAAAATATTCTTAAAGGATGGGAGCTCCTCTTCATGCATGAAGCTAGTCGAATATGACAAGTTATCCAAAATTCATCCAAATATGTGATTTTTGCCCTGGGAAATGTGAAATGTACCCTTGGTGGAGAAACATGCATAAATATTTGTTGCCAAGTTCCTTAAATGTGAGATGTTGCCACTTGTTAATTGTGCCTCTTGTTGATGATGAAACCAACACCCTAGTTGTGCAAGGCTCACAAAGTGTCATTTTGCATCAACTCAAGGTTGCTTCCATTGTCACCTTAGCAACAAATCCTCTCAATTTAGAATAATTATTGAATTCTAGGGGTGTCCCAAAGAAAAAACTTATGGGGTACTCTTTTATGTGACTAGATCACTAGCATTGAAAACCATCTTTATATTGTATGGTTCAACATCTTGATGATCCCTATCCTATTGACCATAAATTTTGTATTCATTATCATTCTTTCATCGGAACACCTACAATAAATATTGATGGTGTTCATAAGCCTATTTTTAGTTGTGATAAGGGGATTATGGGCTCCCTTATCACAACCCATAACCCATAATGTGCTTACTCCCTTAGCCAAGGGGTCCCAAGGGTGTACTTGTAGGGGCATTGAGACCAAATTTGGGGGTTCATAGCAGTAGGAAAAGTGGAATGACATAACAAAAAATTTTGTGGGGGAGTATCTTATGGTGTATTGAATGAGGCAAGGGGACACAAGGGTAGCATTTATGGTAAAAGTTAGAGGTGAAATCATGATTTACTAAGATCTATAATCCTAGCATCAGAGAATGAGAATGGGGCTTAGGACCTAATTTCATAGGGCCTAGGGGACCTAGATGGAAGGTAGTGATAGAAATTGATAGGGGAACCCCCAATAGTAGTGATAAGGGTATTGGGAGTCCAATTATCACAAACGATAAGCTCTTAACCCATAACCACTGAATTCCCTAACCCCTTAACCCCAAATCCGTAATCCCTTAATCCCTGCACTCATAACTCATAACCCATAAACCCTTGACTCATTAAATCTTAAGACATTAACCCCTAACCTATAATCCATGAACCTCCTAAGCCATAAATCAGTATCCTCTTAACCTGTGACCCTTAACCCCTAACCCTTCACCACTAAACACTTTAACTACTAACCCCTTAACCACTAACACCTAGATCACCTAAATCCTAAATCCTTAACCACTAAATCCTCTGACCCTAAATCTCTTGGCCCTTAACCCTATACCCTTGAAGCCCTTAAACACTAAGTATCAAAGGCCGAAATAACACCCCAAACTAACACATTGACCTCTTAGGAGAATACTTCATCTCTAATTGATCATATTAGAAACATTTTATTCTTAGAGAACTAGGTATTGGTTATGAGGGTATGTGTTTGTGGGTAATTCCATTATTTCCATTCATTTGAAACTAGTGCTCACTTGTGTTTCCGTGGCACTCCCTAACATTCCATAGCATGAATTTTCACACCGTAGCACCTAGAACATCTTCACATATTTCCCTGACCTCTAACATGTCGTAGCACTGCCTAGAATATCTTGTCACTCCCTCCTTAGCACACCTGTAACTCACTAACACTTCGTGTCACAAAATATTATTCATTCATTTCCATGCATTATTTTGACTTAGTGCTTCCTTCTATTTCCTTGGCATTCTATAACACTTCCTAGCACGTGTTGGCACACCCTCGCACCTGGCACATATTGGCCACATGCTTCCTTAGCACTCTAGCATGCCTTAACACTGGCTAAAATACCATGTCACTCCCTTCTTAACACACCTGGAACTCGCTGACACTCCCTATCACACACTCTTGTTCATTCATTTCCATGCATTTTTACCTAGTTCTCCCTTGTGTTTCCCTAGCACTCACTAATACTCCTTAACATGCATTGGCACACCTTGGCACTTGGTACATATTGGAATGCTTCCTTAGCACTCTAGCATGTCTTGGCACTACCTATCATACCTTATCACTCCCTCCTTATCACACTTGGAACTCACTAAAAAACCCTATCATACACTCTTATTCATCATTTCCATGAAATTGAAACCATTGCTACCTTTTGTTTCATGGAACTCTCTAACACTCCCTAGAATGCATTGGCACCACACCCTAGCACCTCGCACATATTGTCATGCATTAGCACTTGGCATGTATTGGCATGCTTAACATGCCTCAGAACTGTATAGCATGTGTTAGTACTTCTTGGAATTCCTTGGCACACGTTGGCACTCCCTACTTGTTCTGCCCTTATAGATAGCCTTATTTTTTCTGTGACTTGGAAACCAACCAAGTCATTGAAAAAATAATGTTGTGCCTAACCCAAAGTATTTCTTTATTTGAAACTGCTTTGTCCAACCCCTTATCACAATCGCCAACTTGCCTCCTACAATTCCTATTATAAAATTCTCCTAACAGACTTCCTCCTTGGCACACTTGGAATTCACTGACAGTCCTTGGCACACACTCTTATTCATTCATTTCCATGAATTTTGAGCTAGTTCTCCCTTGTAATGCCCTCACACTCCCCAACACTCCTCCACATGAATTCACACTATCTTGCCTGTGTTAGCACACCTTTTCATTCCTTAGCACACCTTGGCACTCATTAGCTATCATGCCCTCACAACTACCCTTACTTTTTTTGCAACATTGGAACCCAACCAAATCTTTCCTTGACTACAAAAACTTGACCAAGCTACATTTACTACAACTATACTATGCCTTGTTCACCTAAGAGCTTCCTATAACTCATATTAGGCTACTCATGTTGAATTTCAACTCATACAACTTAATAAGTTACAAAGACTTTTCTTAGGCCCCAAATGATCATTGAAGAACTTTCCACAACCCTAGTGAGTTGAAAATTTATTATTATGTTTTTATTTAACCCACTAAATTTCTATGTATTGCTATACAAGATGTTTGAAATATGATGTAAATGTGCCCTTTCAATTTTATGGAATTTGTAAAAGCATTAGATAGATATTGAGATTAGTGAATTGTAGTGCAAGATGTAGCCATGAAGGCATTCACATCCAAGGTGTGGTTTTGAAAGAATTTTTTTCCTTCAACAAGTTTTCCTCAATTATTAGGTAAATATTGACCTTGGAAAATTTTAGTCAAGGGCATAGTTTTGAAAGAATTCATGTCCTTTAACAATCTATATTCTATTATAATTTAATGTTTCTTTATAATCTTTTGTTTGATAAATTTTTTGGATAAATATGTTCCACTCTTTGATATTTCCTTATTAATGAAGAAATTTGCAATTTGTTAGGTCATTTGACAAAGTATTACTTGTGATCCAAAATTAGTGTTCCAACATGTGTGAAAAATACAAATAAAATATTCACAAATGCACTCTTCTCAAGAGATTGACCTCTCTTATCAACACATCCTAGGTTTGAAACTATCTGGTCACTCAATTATATGATCATTTTGTTCCTTCCAACTGCAACATCTAGAGTGAATCTAGGTCATCTATCCTATATAAAATTTGTGTTCATGTTATTGGTTTGGAATTGATACATAGGGTGAATTTGATATGGTCCTAGCTCAAATATTTATTCAAACAATTGGTTGGTCTCTATATTTCCTAGGAAGATACACAATATGCAGATCCATAATTGTATTCAAGTTGCTAGGAAATATTGGAAATGGATTCAGATGTTATAGACTCGGATCTACTAGGACTCATGTTTGTAACAAAAGTTGAAGAATTGGGTTCCCAAAAGGTCATGGAACTTTGTCAAGGAGGTAGGGACTTGGTAGTAAATAATAAATAGTATGAATTGAAATTAATATGTTAAAATGTTGATTCAATGTCATTTCGTGACCCCAGTTGTAGAGTAAGTTAAATGATTTTCTCGAGGGTTTTTTAATTTTCTTGGGAATTCAACACTAAAAATTCTTCTAGCTTTATAACTTGAATATTTGGATCTAATGTTTTATGGGAAGGGTCAATATTTATGTGTACAAGATTGGAAAGACCATATGGATTATCATGAATACATTGAAGTTGATGATCAAATTATTTGGTTTTGGTAGGTATTATCAATTTTTTTTTTTTTTGAATTTGTAATGTAAGTGAAAATTCATGGATGTCCTATGTATCTACAATGGGAACTTCATTTTAATTTGATGGAGATATTGGGATTCCAATCCTCCATTTTGATTAGATTGTTGTCATTAATATATTGGAATAAAGTTTGATTTTTTACTTTCTTTATGCCATATGCTCATTGTATGTCGTAATATTTTATGAAATATATCATTAATTTGACTTAGAGCTAGTGGCACCTATAAAAATTTTCTAATTAGGTGCCCACATTCTCCCTACTCTCTTGGTTGCAATTTTACTTCTATTTGGACATGGTTGTTTGTGTTCCTCCATTGTTGTCTCATTATTTTCTTAATGCTAGGTTTTCCCTCGTTGGGATAAACTTCTTTTAAGCCTAGGTTTTGATATGTTGTTTCATTTATGGTTATTAGCTTACTATATTTATAGTTCACTTCAATGGTTATTTATTTCTCATCTACGTGGGGCCTTCAATGGTTATTTATTTCTCATCTACGTGAGGCCTCATGCCCACACGACCCACCTTTTTATATGGACTTCTCATGATGCGTATAATCTCTAGTATTCTTGACCTATTTTGTGTTTAGGGGATATCAATATGAATTTCAATTTCAAATTTTCCATGGTTTGGTGGCTCACATTGGCCATGTGAGTAACAGGGAACAATATTGGTGATTTTGGCATGGTCCAAATTGCTATCTCTCTTAAGATGAAAAATTGTAGAAGTCAATAAGATTTATTTATCTTAATTATTAGGAAATAAAATTATTATGTTTACCTTTTAATTTTTACATATTTTCGATAAATTAAACCTAATTATTAAAAATAATTTATTTTTATTGACATAATTTGTAATTTGTAATTTGTAATTATTAGTTCAATACCATAATCTTCCCTCTCCACTTTAATACATTGTATATAAAAAACTTAATTTAAATTGAAAACAATGATTTTAAGGTTCCACTTTTACCTATAAAATGGGGAGAAAAAAATAAAACAAACCAAATTTTATTGTTTTAAAAAAAAACCAAACAACTTTTAGGGCTTACACTACGAAACAAGAAAAAACATACCAAAATCAAAACAAATAAAAATAAATTCTAGTGGTTAGGATAAAAAGTTAAAAAGTTAACGAGTTTTAGGTGGGAACATAACAAAGATTTAAATCTTCAAGAGGGATTTATAAAAACCCTCTTCTCTGATTTTTTATCCCTAATAATGCACTTCATGAGTGCTGAAAATGAGCAGAGAGGTCAGAAGAGATGTTAAATATCTACAAGGAGAAGCTCATTAATGCTTTGTCCCTAAAGATTGTTCATGTCCATCCATCACGCGTTTAGTGGAAAAACCAACAATGGTTGTGCTTATGAGGAAGAAGATCACATGGATTGGCACTACCCACACAAACCACCATCAATGTCCACCTTCTAGTTTGAGTTCAGTTCCATCAACAAGGTACTCTTCCCATTTATTTACATGCTCCTTGACATTGTGGTTATAATATTGTTTGAATAAATAGAATAGAAAACGAGATTAATGTTAGCATAGAGCGCATAAACTCACCCTTGGAAAGGTCACACTATTAATTTATGGTACATCATTGAGGGTCTATGAAAACCCAGCCACTTGTACAAAGCCTCTATCTCCACTCGATCGAGATTTCGTTGTAGCCATGACAATAAGGAAGAAGCCAAAGATGGCCCTCTTCCATGATGGAGGCTCAGCAACGGTGATCATGGGGATTCCTATGCTCAAGCTATCCGCAGTAGAGTTCGATCTGAAATGATTGAGGAATGCACCGATGGAAGGATAGAAGAGAATAAGGAGCTAAGTTTCCCACCCCCATATGATTAGCCCTCTATCTTCGGTTTTGTCTTTGAATCCTTTCGACAAACCCACTTCATTCACTTTGAGTTTATACTCAGTCTGCAGGAGTTTTATAGCCCAGACAAAATATTTGCTTCTCGCATCTAAGATCGTAGCCAACGCACATATTTTCTTGTCGTTTAGAATAAATTTACTGTTGTGTATTCTAAATAGGGCACGTCATCTTAAGATATGTTCCAAATCCTCCCTCAATTCTGCCTCCCTCCATGCCTCCAAAAGGCCTACTCTGGAATGATACTCTTTAGAAAAACTATATAGGGTGAGAACATGGCATGTGATCAATCCTCACTTCACATCCCAAAGGTGCATGGTGCTTATGAACACATAGAACAAAATCAATGGCTACACATGGTGCACAATTAACAATATCTCCTATGTGCTGCCCAATACCCCATTTCTGGTAGCCGTGAAGCACAGGTTAAAGAAGGCATTCGACCAATTCCCATCTCCCGAGAATTACACAACGTATAATAGATTGTGGCCTCAATCCAACCAAAATGGGACCTACAGAAATCCAATTTACAGATGGGAATTCAATGACACAGTGGATGTAATTACGCCGAAGGCATTTTCTTTGTTGGAGTGGGGTGAGAAAACACTTCTCACCCCAGCCAATAGGAGAACTTTTATATCACCCTTCTGAATAATAAAATTTTGCCACTTGTTTGTTATTTATGAACTTGTTAGATTGATTTCCATGGATGTTTTCCTACCTACTGCCTGACTTTGTACCGCCTCTACAGTTATTTCTCCATCTAGTCCAATGAAGGTTTTCAGCTTGAAGCATTTCTCCACGTAATGGGTTCTGTGTCGCGAAGCCGTATCTGGATGGTGTAGTGTTTGAATCTGGTTATTAATTTTTCCTGCAAAGTATCTCACAACTTTTATGGGAGACAGAAATGTGGTGGATGCCTGTGAGTTTACTCACAGTGTTTTCAAATGGTGGCTTCATCCTGCTCGATATCGGACCCAACTTTGTAAAGTTGGGGCAGAGCTGTAATTACAAAGTTTTCTTCTTTGCTCATAATCCGCAGCAACTTCGCTTGTTGCCAGGTCTTTCATCTCCCAGCAACAATTCAAGAATCAGTACGGCGCATCGCAGCGCGTACAGAGCTTCTGTTCTGATATTAACCTTCATCGCATATGCAACCTATCATGCTTCGAGAAAGCCTTCCTCTATTGTTAAAATTTCCTTGGATCCTCAAAATAATAAATCTTTGATAGCGAGAAGCACTGATCCATCCTTGGCTTGTGAATCGTATCTTCATCGAAGACTCTGATCGAAACCCTCTCCAAATTGGGGGAAATAAATCTATTAGTCCAACAAATGCGACAGATGGATGGCCCCCTTTAATGGAACTGATGGAACGACTATTCTGGGAGAGATTGACTTGGCATTCACCTTATTGTTATTATTTCATGTACAAAAAGATAATCAGTCATGGCATTCCAGATGTGGTGAGAAACAATATGGTGGAAGTGGCAGAGGGGTTTGTCACTATGCATGTGGAACACCGAATGGAATACTATTCCAATGATCCATTCAGTAAAACACATTTGTCTACTAGCTTCAACGTCCACAAAGATCAAGTGTTCAACTGGTGGGACTACCTGAGACATAATTGTTATTGGTTAGAAGACCACGTTCATACTTGGCCTTTGAAACCTTATTTATAGGTTAATATTTTGTTTCTTTTTTTTGTTAGATATGTGTGTGTAATTTCAGTAATCTTGAATTATAGAGACTTTTATGAGTATGGAAGAGAGCGTGCTAGTATCTATTGCAGAGAAGTAAGGGCACTTGCTCTGAGATTGATGGAGGCAATATCTGAGAGCCTGGGAGTGGAAGCTGACTTCTTAGAAAAATCACTGGGAAAGCACGATCAACACATGGATATGAACTACTATCCCAAGTGCCCCATGCCCCAAGCCTGAGCTTACATTGGGTTTACCAGCTCATTCAGACCCCACTGTACTCACTCTTCTTCTTCAGGATGAGGTGCCCGGTTTACAAGTGCTCAATAATGGACACTAGATTTCTGTCAACCCCATTCCTAATTATTTTTTTATCCACATTGGTGATCAATTACAGGTTCCATCTATCTGCTTGGAACTCTAATTAATTAATTCCCTCTTTTTATTTAATTTTTCATTTGTAGAATCCATGGTGTATGGCATTCGAAATAACCAATCGTGGAATGAAATTATGTGTGTGCAGGTTTTAAGCAATAAAATATATATAAACGTGTTGCATTGTGATGTGGTGAGCTCTTCAAGAGCACGCATTTCAATTCCCACTTTATACTTCCCTTCCCCTGATGCAGTCATTGCCCCTACACCAGCATCCATTGACGATGACCATCCTGCTTTATTTAGAAGCTTCACATACCAGGAATATTACCAAAAGTTTTGGGACAGACAACTGGAAGGGAATAATTGTCTACAATCATTCTCATTTGCTCATCGACAACAAAAAGAAGATTTTCAATGGGTTTGTATTTTGCATGACATCTCAGTGACTGCCTTGATTTGAATTTTGCGTATGTTTTTAACATTTGGTATGATTGGCAACAGAGCCTGTGTGGCCTTTTTTGGGTATGATTGGTAGCAGAGCCTGTGTGGCCTTGTTTGGGCTAGGCTACTGGTGGAATATACATCATTTCTCTTACTACCTAGTTGTTCAGATGATGGGGGCCATTTCAAGAAACTGGCTGGCCTTTCGTAGTTGTAGTAGTTGGAAATTGGTTTGGGAAGAGCAAGTAGGGATTGATAATGGGTATCTGGAATGCCCATACCTCTATTGGTAATATATGTGGCTTGCTTATTACTTCCAGTGTTTTTCAGTATCGTTGGGGTTGGTCTTTTGTTCTTCCTGGAGTTTTTGTAACCTTTATAGGAGTGACAGACTTCATGTTATTGGTGGTCACTCTTGAGGATGTTTGGTTTTGATCTAATTATGATAAGAATACAAAGGACATTCCAGCTAGAACTGGAAATAAAATGTTATTAGGAGATGTGGAAGACGAACTATCAGAGTCACTGCGAAAGGTAGTTGTTGTAGTCGAATCAGAGCCTACCTGTGATCATATCAGTAGAAATAATGAGGGTGAAGAATTTCTGGAAATCCTTCTTTTTCGATTCTTGGGAAATTCATTTATTGTGAAGCTATTGGGTTCATTGAGGCTTGGTTCTATTAAATTTTTTAAAAGATATATATAAACTAAAATTTATATATATTTTACTTATTTTACTTGATTATTATTTTCCACATTTCTCACTCTCGACTTTATTTTGCACCTCTAGGTGCAAATGATAGTTTTACATAATGCATCAACACGCAAACACAACGAATTATAGAGGTTGAGAACCCAACCACTGTAAGAATTCCTCCTCATCTATATCTGCCACCCTTCCCTAGTTGTTAATAATTCTTTGATCCATCACCGTATCATCTAAAACGGGGGGAGAGAGTATCAGACCTATGCTCCACACCAGTTTTCTTGCTAGGTTCCTGAGGTGATCGATTCCTAAGTAATCAAACTCATAAAATGTATTAATCATGATGCCCATGGATGCAGGGTGTGATACCTATGTTCTATTGAATACAAAAAAAAATATGAACCTGCTGAGAAAGATGCTATCCCAAATTGGACTTTGAGGGGCTATCATGTTATTAACTCTGCAAAGGTAGAGCTTGGCATGGTGTGTAGTTACCAGAGATTCAATTCATATGATAATTAATTCATTGCAATACTAATAGAAATATTAATGTACTGATGATGATGGTTAAATGAAAAATAATAGCTAGAAGAGTCGTGGTGGAGAGTTCCCACAGGACGGAGGGATGGTGTTGTATCGATCATGTAGGAAGCATTGACAAACCTTCCTACCCCTTCTGCAAAATTGGAGCGACTGAAGTAGTATTTTTTGAGAAAATTTTTAAATTTGAAAGATCTGGTTGTGCTCTATGGTGCACACACTATCGACACTACCCATTGCTTAGTTTTCAGTAATAGAAACCGATAAAAACAAGTAAAACACAACCAAATATTGAATAGTTGTTTGATTCAGCAATAAGGATGTGCTGACACATATCATATATACAAATATTGTGGCAGATGTTGTTATTTCGACTCGTTATTCTCTAGAGTTTCCTTGTTATGGACTCGAAATAGGGCTTACAAACTATGATGCAGCATATTGCACTGGTCTCATGCTGGCACGTCGTGTTTTGAAACAACTGGAGATGGATAAGGAATATGTTGGAAATGAGGAGGCCACTAAAGAGGACTAGAATGTTGAGCCAAATGATTCTAGGAGGCCATTCAAAGCTTTGTTAGATTTAGGTCTTGTGAGTACCACCACTAGCAACGAAGCCTTCAGAGCCTTGAAGGGTGCTTTGGATGGAGGATTAAATATTCCTCACAGTGACAAGAGTTTTTCTGGTTATAATAAGGAAAGAAAGAGCTTGAATGATGAGGTCCATCGAAATTATATATTTGGGGTCACCTAGCTTCATACATGAAGACATTGATAGAAGATAAATGATAGAAATAAAAATAAAGTCTCCCAGAGGAATGGAGTAGCATAGCATGGCATGGATATGGATGGAATGAAACATAATTTTATGTTCTATTCACCTACATGTGCCCCACCTATATAATACCCCTTATACTTTTTTTGATGAATGAAGTTGTCGAAAACATCATTACTCTCACCCAGATCACAAAAGCATGTGCCAAGGTATGCTCACACTAAATCTTTGTTTTTCATATTTTCTTATGTAGAACGTTGACTCTATAAACATGAAGGATAACGAGTGTGGAGATGTTTACGCCATAGGCATAATACCTATTGCCTCTATAGAAATATTATTCTACCACATTTAATTGAGATCTGCTCGAACCATATTGGTTTTTAAATGTACTAATGTCATAATTGGAGATTGTAGTTGTTGGAATTCTTTACTATTGCATTGAAAATAACAGTGTTGTCAACAATGTATGTAGACTCATTCACTAGAAGATAAGGCTGCCAAAACTTTCCTTGCAGTCCTCAGTTTTCCTCCTCGCCTTGTTTCTATACCCATCATCTGCTTTCCCCAATTCTTCATTCCATGGAGATTCCACAATTCTTATTTCATTGAAAGCATCAATGATTGATCCTCTTCATCTGTTAGATAGCTCGAAAAACAAATGTATGACTGTCACCATGGCACCAAGTAAATCCGAGGTGGGATTATCCCTCTTGAGTAAATGATAATAAGTCGGCTTGCCATTTTTCATTTCCATCTTATAGTTATATTAAGGTTCAAATCATTACATTTGCAAACCTCTTGAAAAATCTTGCAATGTAATAAGATTACCAAATTTTCATGTGCCCAAGAAATGTTAAAAAATATAAATAATTTAGAAGATATAGTAATAGTTTTGGAATTAGTTTTCTTGCGAATTAGATCTAGTCAGAGCTATCACTTTGCTCATTGTATGTAAGTGTTAACAATTTTTTTCATCTTTTATAGCATATATATAAGAGAAATCAGAGATATAAGTAGAAAAACCTGAAGTGGAACTGATAGCTCTGTAGCTAGATCCACTGCATCTTGATCACCAAGTCAGACTCTTTTTATCAATCATGAAAGCTAGAGACCCATATCCTAGTGTTGGTATATAACCAGTTCTTAGCTTTTGTGAGTGAAATGTTTTGGCTTTATAAAAGGGAAAAGTAAGGGAATTTTGTGTGACACATGGTTTCTAAGAATATTCATAAAATTACTGAAAAACATTTTCCCATTTGGCATCTTGGGTTAAATTTCATGATATAGCTAGGCACAACATGTATAATGTGCCTTGGGTATTGGTGGTGGTAAAATGTGTATGTTTCAAAGAACGATACAATCAATCTATATTGTGAGTATTGGGTAATTATAAATATGCAGATATTGACCAAATAAAATTAGTAATGGAATTATTGTTTATCTCATGCTCTCTATACTTTTCACGACCTTTGTAGATGTGTATTACATCATTGTTTCCATCAGAATGTTTGTCCACATATACACTATTGATTTCTTGCACATTGTAACATAATGGGTCTTTTTAGTTTGCTTCTAATAGGAATCAAAGTGAGGACTTGGATTTCGCTTCTAACGGGTATTAGAGTGAGGACTTGGATTTTTTTTAAACTATATCTTGCCTTGACTCAGCACTCTACACAATCCATAAGTTGTTGGATTTTGCCTTCTTCCCTCACATTACTTTGTTTCCTTCACAAATTTTATCTCTTTCAATTACAAGTACTTTCAACTAAATGTTACTACAGACTTTTCACCTTGTCAAGGTGTCTACCTTTTGCTCGGCTCAACTCTTTACCTCAATTTTTTCTGACCACAAAAAATAAAAGAATCCACTTTTCATAAAGTATTTTCTTTTCATATTGTTTTGATTTTATTCTACATTTTTGGGGTTTTAACACTTTCCTTTGATTAGAAAAACAATGGACTCCTGATATATACTTCACTTGGAAAAACATCTTCAATGTTGGTGATTCTTCTGGAAAATAACTCTTTTGTTCAACACTATAAAAGGCTTGACCACTTTGCCTTCACAAAATAAGAGTCTTTATTTTGTTGAGCTATGGTAGCTCAAGAGGTATTCTTCACTAGCTTGGTGCCTTAGCTTGTGAAGAATATTAATCAACCTTGTAAATGCTTACTTAAGTGGAGTAAGTAATTAATAAACCCCTTCCTAACTTTTAACTTAGGAAAATTACATTTCATGTGTTGTATTATTTTGTTGAATTAATGAATCATAGTCTAAAGTTATGAAGATAATAATTTTACTAGCCAAGATTTGAGCCATTGATCTCAGGAGATGAGAGGAGGGTTTGATTAGGAGGCTCAAGGGAATGTTGCCTTAACTGAACATGATTTTCTTCCTTCACAAACTTTGTCTCCTTTTCCTACAACTACTTCCAAGTGAATCTTTCCACACATAGGACTCCACCTTATCAAGATGTACAAATTTTTTCTAGCCCATAACTCCATTACATATTCATTCTAATCGAAGAAAAAGAAGAATCCCATTTGCACAAGAGATTGTATTTTTTCATTGTTTTAAATTTTCTTATTTCTATGTGTTTTTTTGGTGGCAGGGTTGGGGTGGGAGGGGGTTGCTCAACACTCTGATTTGATTTGAAAAACATTGGAATCTAATCTATGCTTCACTTGGAAAAATAACTTCAACACTTGGTGGTTTTTCTGGAAAGTCACTCTATTGTTAGACACTGAAAAATACCTGACCACTATACATTCACAAATTAAGATTGAATCTTTACATAGAAATTTTCTTTTCACCACTAAGCCTAAGTGATTTGGATCCCTTAATATTTAATTGAAGACTATATCATTGGGATGTTTTTCTCTTACATCGGTTATAAGATCATTTTAATGATTTTGAGAAGGTTGAATTAGAATATTTTCTAGATCCTTTAGATATTGTTTCAGAGTATTTATTTGCATACCATTTATTTTTCCACTTCAGTGGCACTTGTATCTCTAGTAGATAACTCTACAACACTTATTTGTTCACATGGCTCTGCTCTTCTTGATACTTTATCATCCTCTCATTAATATTTCTCATAGTCTCTGCTAGGTTGACACATACTACTCATTTTTTTTTCCATTTGAATTATCTTCCACATATTCACTATTCATCTCTTGCACATCGTAGCTATGGTATAGTTTCTATTATTTGGATTAAAAGTTTGAATGTTTTCTTGTAATTGATAGAATGTAGTTTCTAGAAGGTTGGTGCTTGAATGATTAATCATTTATGTACTAGTGATTCCATTTCTATCTTTATTAATGTAATGTGATTCCATTTCATATATTCTACAACCAATTTGGAATTCTAGATATTTTTATGAATATAAATGCAATATAATCTCTCTCTCTCTCTCTCTCTCTCTCTCTCTCTCTCTCGCTCTCTCTCTCTCTCTACACACACAGAGTCTTGGGGATTTGGAAAAATTATGCTCCTTACAATCTCACTCTCAAACACTCTCTCACTCCTTCCAACCTTGGAAGTGCCCTTTATTATGCGGTTTTGATATTTCATATTAGAAATATAAATTATTTAATGTGTTCTAATAGTTATAATATTGTATGTGGAGTTTTATAACAAGTCTCTCTTTTTTGCATTGCTTCTCCCTCTAAATAATATTAGAGCCTTACTTGAGTAAGAAAGATGTTGTATCCTTGATCCAAAATATAACATTTTGATTAGAAAAAATATTTTCTATTGTGCATGACAAAGAATTATATTTAAAAAGGTGGTTAGGAGGATAGACTCTTGAAATTTGTCATAGTTGATTGTGATAAATTTACGTTGAGATATTATTAAATGTTTTTGATAATATATTCTCAGTATTTTTCTTATAAAGACAAATGCTTCTTGATGCATAGTGCATGAGTGTCTAAGAGACACGATTATTGCAAAATCACCATGGCCTTGCATAAGTAGTGATTTAAATATGGTTCCTATTCCTTATTTGCATCAAATGGAGATGATACAAGAGGAAGGGGTAGAGGATACCTAAGTGGGAAGATGGCTAGGAGTATTGTAGAGGAAGGAGGTGTGTGGCCACCAAGTGTAGGGTTCAATGTCAATTGATAGTAATTGATTTTGAGGTAGGTGTATGTGGCAAAAGGGATTGGGAGATCTGTGAAGGAGGCTAAGGTGCTCTCTCCTCTTGAAAATTCAAGAACCTATGTTTCTTCTATGTAAGGTCAATTATACTCCTTACGGGTGGTTGTGGCTATCTTGGGATGAAGGTCCAGATCATATTTGAGCCTTATATATATATCTTTACAATCATCATCATAATACCATTTGTTAATAGTTTTGGAGCTCAGAGGGCATGTGAGTCACCGTGAATGAAGGTTTTGAAGGAAGAAATTTTTAAATAGCTTCCCAAATAATATTTTCCCTTGATGATGGGTGGTGAGACCACTCGAAAAGTAAGACATTAGTAAATCTACACATAACATTTATCTATAATTTTACATAAACTAGATTTAGAGAAGTTATCTGTGGAGTGAAGAAATGAAGAAGTTGTTGATGAAGTCTATTTTCATAGGTGGGGGAAAACAATAGTAAAAATTGAATGTGATGTAAGGTAAGGAGAAGTTTGTCTTGATAGTGAAAAACATTGTATTCATCATACCTAGAGTTCCTTGACCTATTGAAAGGTTGACCATTTCCATTTCCATTTCAATCAGAGGGAGCCTTCCTATTTCCTTTTAAACTATTGTTGCTTTGATTTCCACTCCCCCTGAAGTTGTTATTGTTTTTGTAGTCATCATCTCGGGGAAAGTCCCTTTTATTGGGGCATTCTCTTGCATAGTAAACAAAATTGTTACAATTGTAACATATTCCCTTTCTTCCTTTGGGACCTGATCTTCCATGATTATGATTTCTCGGACCAACATTGTTCTTATTCTTTGCATGAGTTGTGAAGGCAGTAGGATCACTTTGATTCCCATTTTAGGGATGGTCTCTCTCCATCATCCTTGTCTCCTCTTGATTGCATGTCATAAAAAAATCACTAAAATTAGGAATTATATTATTATTGAGAATAGTGGTATTAAATACACACAATGGTCAGATAATTCCTCCAAGAGCAATGAGAGTGAGATCTCAGTCATTTATGACCTCTCCAATAGCTGAGAGATCATTTTTTATTTTGGAAAGCATCATGAAATATGATTGGATGGACTCTCCCTTGTCCATATTGATCTTCTTCAACTTGTTCTTAAAAAAGAGAATTTGATTATCATTGTGAGCCTTCAACATACCAACCAATTTATCATGCATCTCCTTAGATGTGTTCATATTGAAGATATAAGAAAATGAGTGCTTATGAATATAATCGCTGATGAGTGCACATTTTTGCAAATGGCCATCATAAATACTTCCAACTAGCCAATGAATATCTCTCTAAAACTGAAATGATTCCCTTGCAACTATTTGGGAGAATACAATACTAGTTCTACTACCTCAAATATAATTCAAGTGTTGTAGGATAAGGTCAATACTTTGTCATAGGAAGTGTTGAGCTCCAAAGATGTTCTTTCTTCCACCACATTCCACTCCATTTCCTTTTTCCATTATTAATCACAGGCTCAAATGATCAGTAGAATTAGTTAAAATTTCTTTAAGAATGAATATCATGACTAACTTGCTATGTTTTATGATTTTGTCATTGTAGTACTTTTTGAACTAGATCTAGCTACATAATGCAGACATTCTATAGCTAGTTGCCAATTCTGCAGCTATCTTCATGTCTACGTAGGTTCCAGGTGTCATCTTAGAGGAAAACACATATGGTCATATTCCACATCATTCCCTCATCATTTGTTGCTCTCCACGAAGTTTGAACAGAATTCTGTAGGCGGTTATGTATGTGGGAACTCAAACTAGGAGAGAGACTCCTAATAGGACAAGGACAGTCCAGATGTCCTTAATTCTATTACGTGATCACCATCAGAGTCCTAGTTTGGTTTTTATTTGGAAATACAATTATCCCTAGGTTATCTCAAAACAGCTATGTAAATTTGTTACAAATATGGCTCGGGAAACCGAGGGACAAGGTTAGATTTTGTGATTGATTCCTAGATTTCAGAAGTTCGAAAACACTCTGTTTTTGAAGTAATTTCTCTTTAATGAAAGAAGCATCACTTCCTTGAAAGCGTTGAGTCAATATTAAAGTAGATTTCGTGCTACTCCGGTGGTAGAGGGCACCTGCTACATGAGCAGCCTTGTTTATACGGTTTAGATAAGTATTTTAGTCTTGATTTCATTTCTATCTTAGACAAGTTTCTGAAGTTTATGTTCATACTTGTTTACATTAATTATCACAGCTAGACTTACTCTTATAAACTCTTCCAAAATATAATCGTGATGAATAAGGCATAGCTGTGGTATTGTAGGCTTTAGTTGCATTTCCTTTCGAATTTTATGATTTATGCTTGTTTACACTAAGTGTCACAGCTGGTCTTATTCTTACAAACTCTTCCAAAACATCATTAACAATGAATAAGAAATAGCTGTGGTGTCTTAGATTCTAGTTGTATTTGCTTTCAATCTTATGTTTATGTTCAATTGCATTGAATAATACAGCCAGATTTGTTTTACAAACTCTTCCAAAATATCATTCCTATTGAACGAGATGGGCTGTAGAATTCCATAGAATAGTTGCATGCTAATTTAGTCATAGCACTTCGGAGGTTGATTGCATTTAGTTCAGCTCTGTCACTACATTTCCAGTTTGATAATGGCATTTTAGTTTAACTCTGTTCATTGTACTTCAAGTAGATTAGAAGCACTCTAGTTTAGTCTCAGTTCAATTTTTTTCAAGAAAATATTAATGGCATTATATTTTAAGTGTAGTTACTGCATTTTAAAATTGATAGACCGCTTTCTGGCCTAGTGTTATCCATTGTGTTTCAAGTAGTACTAGTTGTCAAAATTAGTCTCTCAGCCTTCATTATTTACAACTTACTTTTGTTCTAAATCTATATTGATACATCATCACATGAACAGGGGTCAGTAATATCAGTTTAAGGATTTGATCACTCTGCAAATATTTTACAAATTCACCTATAGCCTTTTTCTCAAGCATTATTTTAGAAAATCTCAAAACTTATGAATAAGGCCTAGAAGTGACAAGTAAATTTTCAGAATAGGGTAACTTCAGCATCATAGGTTAATCTAGAATAGAAACCTTACTGTGTTACAAATAATCATTTTGTAATATTGTGATTGTTTATTTAGGAGAACTTCATTTACACTTAACTTGTCCATTTATCAAGCTCTTCCAACACACCTTTAATGAATGAATTGGATAAGTTCAAGCTCATGTTGTGATTTATTTTCTTGCAATAAAGTCATTATCAAGCTTTGCATTTGTTGTTTGTCACCCATAGTTTAGGCTTTGTTCTGTTTTAAATAACCCATAGCTTCTTTTCACCAGCATTTAGTTCTTTCCCTTTTCAAACATAAAACCATAAAACCAAAAACATCATAAAACACTAAACACAACGTAATGAGAAACAAATACCTAGGCACATATAGTGCACCACACTTCAGCAGTTTACCAACCCTGGTTGACAATTAATGAACTCAATTTAGGAACACTAGGTTGAGCACAAAAAATTTTGCGCTGTTGCCGTGGAAGTGTAACTAGGCAGCCTTGTTTCTTAACTCCCATAAACAATGATATGCGTAGAGAGAGAGACTCAAGGGGTAGATTCATAAGAAGTAGAAGTTTGATTCCTAGAACACCACTTGTTTCACCTAGACCAACAGCCAGTACACCTCCAACTCAGACCCACATTCCATCCTTTACTGATCCTAGACTTCTAGAAGACATAAGATCAGATATTCCATTGGAAATAACTTCCACTTCATCCACTAAACCTGTCTTAGAAGAAGATTCAAGGACCCTTGCTAGAGATACAAAATTTTCCACTTCCACAGAAGAATCAACTATGGCAGAAGAAGGGGGAGGAGGAGTCTTTAATGGAGAACGCACATTATTTGGAGGGGGTAGAGGTAGAGGTAGAGGATAAGGAGGTAGAGGTGCAGAAGGAGAAGGAGGTAGAGGAAGAGGTAGAAGAGAAATGGGAAGCTCTTTTGGGTTTCCTATAGTAGATGAAGAAACCAATACAGCTATGAAAAAAATTTCACCCTCTGTCCTTCCAAACTTCTATGGACTTAAAAATGAAGATCTTGAAACCTTCCTATTTGAATTTGAAGCCCTATGTAGAACCTATGACTACTTACAAGATGCTCAAAAACTTAAACTATTTCCTTCAACATTGAAAGGAGCAACATTGAAGTGGTTTATGAGTTTGATCAATAGTTCTATTAGGACGTGGGAAGACATGAAAAAGCATTTCTAGAGAGGTATTTGGATTATTTTATGCCAATAAAATATAAGGAGGAAGTGTTTAAGATGTTACAGAAAGAAGATGAAAACCTGGAAGATTTGTTGGAGAGATTTCATTACAACATCAAAAGAGAAAAAATGGAAAACTTAGACCAAGACACCTTAAAAGCTCTCTTGTTGAAGACAATTAGTGATGAATGGTTGGATATCCTTAACATGATGGGAAAAGGGGACATATCTCACCTCACATTACCTGAAATATCTGAGTTATGTATCAACATTTCAAGAGGGAAATCCAAAACTGTAAAAGGTCCAAGATGCCCTGCTCTTGCAAGGGCAAGTAAGTCTGCTTCTGGGACAATAAGTAGGGTAGAGATAGGACATATGATTGATGAATTCAAATATGACATCTTAGGGAGTCTCAGTGAACAAATAGACACCCTTAAGTTACAAAACAAGCAAAAATCTTGTTGGCAATATGATGCAGAGTGTTGTCCTTGATGGCAACCCACTTGATGAAGATGATGGCAACCTACTTGACGAAGTTGTTCTTGACTTGATGAGATTGCTAAATAATGTAAATCTGATGTATCTACAATCATTACAGAAGGTAATGATGAAAGGAATTTCAGTATGTGCCAGAACATTGATGAAAAGTGTGTCTCAAGGCATATGCGGGTTTGTCTAGGCGAAGTAGCGTATGCATGCGGGAATTAATGTCACAAGTCGCGTATGCGCAAATGCGCTCTAAATATATAAAACAAGGGGTAAATACCATGGTTTTGACCCATTGTATTAAGCGATGGATTGTCTATGAGATCCCATCCAGGAATACCATTGGAAGTTATGTGGTTTTGGCTCATGGTATTGATAAAGGGTAAACCTATATAAGGAGAAGAAATTCATTGTGCAAGGGAGTGCATCTGTTGGGGCTTTGATGAATACTTCACTCTGAAGTATACCTGTATGGTTGAACCTTGTTCCTAATTGATATATTTGAATCTATGATGCACCTATGAACATGATGAAGGCTCAAGATCTCTAGATCTAGAAATGGTGAATGTCAAGGATGATCTAAAAAGAAGTGAAGAAGACCTAGCGCAATCCTGTTGAAGAGATTGAATAAATCTGGGTAAGTTCATAGATCTGGTCTGTACTGCAAATTTTATCTTTTGTAGATCTATACGCAGGTTTGTTTCATGAAAAGCGCGTATATACGCGGGTCTGTGGAAGGAAAAGCGCGTATGCACAGTTATGGTTTTTCCCTAGAAAATGCACTGAAGTATACGCTGGTTCATCTTCTGGAAAGAGCGTATATACGTGGGTCTGATCAAATAAAAGCGCGTATGATTTCTGATCTAATGGTTGCTGAAGTTTGAATGTATTTCTGCATATCTATTCTGAAGTCTGGGTTATATCTGATATTCTGGTTGCAGTGGTTTCACTGTTCTGTTTGAAGCATTAAGCAAGGTATGATTATTGATAAGTGAAGGGTTGTGTTGAAGCTATTTGATCCAGTTTGAAAATTGATGAAATGTGGTCTGCAGTGGTGCTAAGGGTCGAAGCCTTCAGTCAGGGGGTCGTAGCTCCCTTTCAAGAGAGGCTGGTAAATGAGAGCAGGGGGTTGTAGCTCCCTTCCAGGATAGGCTGGTAAACGAGAGAAGGTTGTAGCCTTCTGCAGGTGGGTGCCTGCGTTCTGGTTTGAGTCTGCACCAGTACATGATTGTAAGAAGTTTTCTTAATAATAAATTTTGAAGGCTAAAGCAACAGCAGCGGTGGTTTTCTCCCGAATTGGGTTTCCACCTAAAAATCCTGGCGTTTATGTGTGTTGCATATGTGTGATGATTATTCTGTTCTGTCTACACCTGTTTACTGTTCCTGAAATATCTGATGAATGAATAATGCAATGATCTGAGTTAAGATTCAAATACATAATTAGATCTCTAGACATACGCGAGTTCTGTAAAGGATATCTGCGTATATACGCTAGTTTCCTTCAGTAAAGTAGCGTATGGGTTTTTAGAAAGGAAAAAGCAGAAGTTTGATTGTCTGCACAAAATACTGATTCAGCCCCCCCCCCCCCCTCTCAGTATTTTTCCCCAACAATTGGTATCAGAGCAGGTCCTTCTAAAAAGGCTTTAGAAGGAAGTTCAAGCAAGATGAGCAATCAAGAGGGAACAACATCCATCAAGCCTCCGCTCTTCAATGGAAGTAATTTAATCTTCTGGAAAATAAGGATGAGGTCATATCTTCAGTCTATGGGAGCAGATATATGGGCCATTTTTGAAAAAGGATATCAATATCCAGCCACTGTACCAACAGATGCAACAGAAAAGAAGAATTATGAAACAAATGAAAAGGCGGTCAATGCTCTATTAGGAAGTCTAACTGAATCAAAATTTTTCAAGGTCATGCAGCTGAATATAGAAAAGGCAATATGGGACAAAATCATTCTATGTTATGAAGGTGATGCAAAGGTAAAAAGTGCAAAACTCCAAACTCTCAGAATTGAATATGAAAAGTTAAGAATGCATAGTGATGAGAGTATTGCTAGTTTCTTTTTACGTATTGATGAAATTGTAAATCGTATGAGAAATCTGGGAGAAACAATAGCAGAATCTACTTTGGTTGAGAAAATCTTGAGATCACTAACAACAAAATTTGAGTCAAAAGTTTCTGCTCTTGAAGAAAAATAGGATCTTCAAAACCTTACTATGGTGCAACTTCATGGCATTATAACAGCTTATGAAATGAGAAGAGGAGGACCATCTGAATTCAAAGAAGCCGTATTTAGAGCTTCTACAAAAGGGAAAGAAGTTCAAGAAGTAGAAGGATCAGGATATATTTCAGAAGAAGAGGAGGCAAACTTTGTAAAGAAACTTCAACTTGGTACAGGACGGTTTAGAGGTAAGCTTCCTTTCAAATGCTTTAATTGTGGAAGAGTTGGTCACTATGCTGCTAAGTGTCCTTACAAAGAAACACCTGCTAAAGGAAAGGAAGTAGCAAGAAGATATAAGAACCGGTCTAGCACTAGAAAAAGTTACTATACTCATGAAGACAGTGATGGGTTATCTGATAGTGAGGAAGAAGGTGAACAAGATCTTAGACTTCTTATGGCTTTTGAAAATGAATCTAAAGAAGAAAATGATACTTTTATGGATGCTCCAGAGGACAAATATTTTTTTAATGAAAATAATCAACTCAAAATATGCTTAGAAGAAAGTAAAATGATCATAGAGACTCTAAAAAATCAGATTGAAGAAGAGAAGAAGCACAATGAAAAATTAGAATGTGAAGTGGTAAGTCTAAGAAAAGAACTTGAGAAAGTAAAGACTCTGAATCTTAGATTTGCTAAAGGATCTGAAACCTTGGATGAAATTATCAAGGTACAACGTTCTCCTCTTATAAAGACAAGTCTTGGATATACCGAAGAATCTTCTCAGGCTTCAGCACCAAACTATCTAAAAGCAGCTACAACTGGTCTACAACATTCTACCACTCAGCAAAGGGATAAAGACCCCTCACAGGTAAAGCATGATCAGCTCAAGTCAAGGAACTTCAACTCAAATACTCTTCAAAGGAACACCAACCAGTAGGTAAATTCAAATAGAAGATTTCATGATCGCAGAAATTTCTACTTCAATGGACAATGTTTCTCATGTCACAATTTTGGTCATAAAGCTGTTCAATGTGTTGCATATAAAACTATCATAACAAGAGAAGCAAGAAAGAAAAGGACTGATATTGGAACAAAGAAGAATACCTATAACAACTTTTCTCCTCTTCAAAAAGAAGTTGAATGTACTTATTGAAATAACTTTGGCCATGAAGAATCTGAATGTAGGAGCAAAGTCCAGCCAAAAGAACATGTTCCTTCAAGCACCAAAGTATGGAAAAATAAGGATTTACAGGTTGAAAATTGTGGCATAGCTTTATTTGCAGAAGGTGAAGAAAATCAATGGTACATTGATAGTGGATGCTCAAAACATATGACAGGTGACAAGAACAAACTTCTTGCATATAGTGCTCTAGAAAAGGAAAATAATGTTACTTTTGGAAATGATACACCTGCTGTTATTAAAGGAAAAGGGTCTGTTTTCCTAAAAGAAAAGGTGAAAGCCAATAATGTCATGTATGTGGATGGATTAAAACATAACTTGTTAAGTGTAAGTCAAATGTGTGACCAAGGAACTGAAGTTGTCTTTAGTTCAAAAGAATGTGTGGTACGTGATCTTGATACAAGTAAAACAATTATAAAAGGAAACAGAACTCCAATTAACCTGTATGTATTAAAGAACTGCAAAGAACAATGTTACTTGAGAAAATCTTCAGAAAATTGGTTATGGCATAGAAGGTTGGGGCATCTGAGCTTCTCTCAAATCAACAAGTCAAGCAGACTTAAAGCTGTTCGTGGTCTTCCCAATATTACTCTTCCTGAAAATATCATATGTAAATCTTGCCAATTCGGTAAGCAGACCAGAGTGCAATTTAATGCCAAGGAAGGATCATAAAATGGGCCTCTTGAACTTATTCATACAGATATATGTGGACCTATGAGGAAAAATTCACCACGTGGTGAAGAATACTATATCTTATTTATTGATGATTTCTCTAGAATGTGTTGGATTGGGTTGCTTAAACACAAAGATAAAGCATTTGAGAAATTTCAGATATTCAAAGCTCTGGTTGAAAATGAATTAGATCTAAAAATAAAATGTCTTAGATCTGATCGAGGAGGTGAATATACATCAAATTAATTCCTTGAATTTTGTGAACAACATGGCATAAAAAGACAGTTTTCTGTAGCAGGTGTTGGGGTTCCCATGTTTTGGCCAGGTTGACAGAGACCAAAAGATGAGACAACATAGAACCACTTTCATACCTTAGGATCTAGCCCTCCTAGGTCCAAAGAGGGATCTCTCAATGATTATCAAAGGATATATGTCTTCGAAGTTCTAAATTATGATTTTAGGCTAGTTATAGGCTCCGGGTCGTTTGTTTGATTGTTTGAGTTTGGTTGTTGAGAATCAGGAAGGAAGGTTTCATCATAAGACAAGGATGGGTAAAGAAGGAAGCTGGACAAAGATAGATAACTCAGGGAACATCAAGGCCATTGGGCAATGGAGTCAAGAAAGGATTTACTTATGTTCAATGTGTAAGCTTCAGTTGGGCTAGTCATCTAGAGCATTTGGATCTTAAAGACTGATTGGTGAGATGGAACACTAGGGGATGAAAATGAAGGATGGAAAACCGTCTGATTCCGTCTATAGATCAGGCCAGAGGTCATTTAACTCCAGGCCTGCTTGGACAAAACCATAGGCAACACCAGGGGTCTTGAAAATGTTTGTATTGGAAGGGCAGGTTATGAAGAGGCAGCGACAGGCTTTACACCTCCCAATGTTCCTAACCTCTTCAATTAAATCTTAACAAAGACATCCGAACACTGATTCTATTAACTTGCACATCAGAGAGCAGGCAATAATCATCCACTACACTGGTTTAGTTAATTAAAAACGATATTCAGACATAAAATGAGCAGAAAACATTAAAGACTGAGAGAGCTGGGATATAAGGTACCTAACAAGGGTAAATCTTATATCATGCATTCAGATGTCAGTCAGAAGAACGTGAAATGAAATGGAAATAAACACAGAGATAAGAAGAACATCACCAAATGCTGTAGATCAGGATCCAATGAAAACTGCTTATCATGTTAAACACAACACCAATCAAGTACATCACTGCCCAAAGCTTTTACATTAAGCATGAATACATCCTATTCCTCAGCCTATCATACCACTACCGCACAGGAAACTTGGCTCGGGAAAAAAGGCTTGCAATTCACTGATAATGCATCAACAACCATTACAATGATATCCCTCTGTGCTTTATAGCAGAAGAGACACAGAGGACCGACTGAGGAGGTAGGTGAGTTTTAAATATTACAATTAAACAACACAATGAATGCAGGGCCGAGGCCCATTCTGCTTGATACATTGTATATTCAATCATTGTCACCTCTCTCGTGAAAGAAAGATCTGCTCCAGATACGATTTGACCTTTGGGCTGTAGTACTTCAGGTGATTTGAACAAAATGAAATAACTTGCTGGGAGGTCTGCCTCATGGATGTTAGATTGCTCTGAACTATAGCTGGGACGGAGAATTCCTTCAGGGACACGGCGCATAATAAATACTGTATGGAAGACCTGTCCTTTATGGAAAGACATTCTGCTGATAAGAAACCTTGATATTACCTCTTATTGATGTTCAGGATCTCTAGAATCGATCCTCGGGGTCTTTTAAAATGATGCTTTGCTTCTTTAAACCTCTGTTTCAGGGCTTAAGATCTTTGTTGACGCGCACTAATCCTTCTGCCCTGTACTGAAAATCCTTGCTGCTTCATGACTGCCTCTGTCGGGTTAGCTCGAGCTTTTAATGGCGCCGGCAAGATTTTCGGCGTTTGATCTCCGCTTTCCTTTAATGTAAGTCATGACAGCCCCATTCCTTGAACTTCCTGATGGTACTGACTCATTGGAGTTGATCCTGACTGCGCCGCTAACCATTAAGGTAGTACATTGAACAGAGGCGGTCCTTTTCCTCTAGAAACTCTGCAACATAGCCAATCTGTGAAGAAACGGTGGACAGAGCAATGGACGCAGGGTGAGCTGAATGGTGGTGCGGCGGTGGCGGAAGCGAAGGTATTATGTAAACGAACGATGAAAATGCGGTGAAGTGGTGGAATGCACGAATAACAGGGTTTGGTATGATCATGCAGCGCGGACCGTTAGATTCTGGCCTGGAGGCGAAGATCAACAGTGGAGATTGAATGGCGTAATCAATATATGAAACTAACCAAAACAAACAAAATGAACGAAATGCGGCGGAGATGAATGAAAGAGTGGGACCCAGCGGAGGCGGAGGGCGATTAGATCTTGACCGTTAGATCCCAGATCCAATGAATGGTTAGGATCAGATCGGAGGATCGCAATCGGGGGGGGGGGCAAGGGTGACACATCCAAAAAGTTCCGATTGCGATCGAGGCGATGTTGCGATTGAGCGATGACCATTGATTTGTGGGGAAAAGGACGGACCAGATGTAATCGGGGGGGAGGTGGAAGCAGTTGCGATTAATGCTGGACCGTTGATCTGCGGAGAAAATGACGGTCCAGATTGAATCGGAAGGCAGAGAGAGGACTCGCGATCAACGGAAAAGGGAAGAGCGATGGCCGTTGGATCATGTAACATACGGACGGCCAGGATTTAATCGGGGAGGCGGAGGGAAGGCTTGCGATCAGCGATCGGAAGGGGAAGCGATTGAGCGCCGACCGTCGATCTGACGGGGAGATCAACGGTGGAGAACACAATCGGAGGGGATCAGCAGTTGGCGGAGGACCGTCGGATCGGCATGAAAGTGGACGGCGGAGATTTAATCACTCAATCGCAATCGGGGGTCACATGAAACGGTTTGCGATTGCGATCGGAGAGGGGCTTGCGATTGAGCGCTGGCCGTTGGATCGACTGAAGGATGAACGACGGAGATTAAATCGGAGCACGCAATCGGAGGTGGGAGTAGAAGGCTTGCGATCAGAGGAGGGCCGTCGGATCACGGGGAGATCAACGGTGGGGACAACGATCGGAGGGGTAGGTGCGATTACGCGCTGACCGTCGGATCAGAAGGGAGATGGACGGTCCGGATCAAATCGGAAGGCACGTGGAAAGACTTGCGATCGGCGATCGGGGGAATAGAGAGATTGAGCGCTGGCCATTGATCTCGGGAAGAATGGACAGTCAGGGTGCAATCAGAGGATGGGAAGAGGGACATGCGATGGCCGTCGGATCAGCAGGGAAGCGAACGGCCAGGATTGAATCAGAAGGTCGCAATCAGAGCGCGATGCGATCAATCGGGGGGTGTCACTTGAGTGTTCCGATTGCGATTGACGGGGGTTTGCGATTGGCGCTCCGCCGTCAAATCTCGAAAAGATCGACGGCCCAAAACGCGTCGCGGGACTTATTATAACAAAACACTCGCATCGGCTGTTTTCAATATTACACAGGGCTTTCGCACCCGCCCGGCTTCCGATTGCGATTGGCCCCCAAGGCTTAAGCGCTTGGCCTTTGGGGGACGGGCATATGTGGGGGAGTGGTTGAAGAGGCTTAACGGGAAAGGGGCTAGGGCCTATTATAAAGCCGGGAAAGTGGGTTTTTGGCCCATTTTAATGGGTTTTGAGGGATTTAAAGGGAAACGATAAGGGGAAAAAGGGAAAAAGGCTAAACAAAGGGTAAGAGGGGAATTTAAAGGGGATTTTAGGGGGATTTGAGGGGTAAAAGGGAAAATAGAAGGGGATGACAGGGGGGATGAAAAGAGGCTGAATGAGGGAGGAATAAAGGGAGTTCAGACAAAGGGAAAGAGGGGGGGAACTGATGTACGTTGCAGGGATAAAGGAAGGAATGACAGGCCCTTTTCAGCAGTTTACTAGCAGGAGGGGATTTGTATTAGGCACAGAAATTGAGAGACTTCAAGGAGGATGGATTTTCAGGGGAAAGGCATTCCTTGAAGGCTCAAAACAACCTAGCCCCTAGCTGACTTGTCAAAAATTTCATATGGGGGCTAACAGTGGCTCCAAATGGGGATGGCTTCTTCTTGAAGGAGTCAAGAATTCAGAAACTGATCTCTTGGTGTAGGCCAGATGCCTGCTACTATAAGCCATATTTCTTCTTTCTTTAGATTAGTTGCCACAATATATCGGATACACAAATTAGCAGAAACATTTTCCCAACCAATCTACCTACCCAAACTAGAGTTCTAACAATCTTCCCTTGGGTGCATTTGAATTAGTAGACCCTTTACATTTTATTTTGCAAAACAAAAACAAACCTATTCTAATTCTACCCTTATTGCTCCATGAGGCCAGATTAGACTGTTGGCCTCATATATTTCTCTACCTAAACTACTACCTGTTGGGATTAGACTGTCCAATAGGTTTCTTCACCTACATTCTAAGACAGGAAATTTAAACACAGCCAAGCCAGGATTAGACAGTCTGACTTGCTCGGCAGAAACTTGAAGAAAAAAAAACTGTGAAGGCATGGAATTTTACAACTGTGAAACATCCTTCTTTCTTCCTTGTGACCCAGGTTTTGAGCATGTTTGAGTCACTTCTTTCCTTGACTCCAGCTCTGATTTTGGGCATATTTAGAGCTGGATCTTGTGGTCACTGCTGATCCAGATTTTGAGCTTGTAAGGACCAGCTATTCTTCTTACCTTTGGCTCAGATTTTGAGTTTATTAGAGCCAATCCTTTTGCCTCAGAGGTTCATGTTTTGAGCATGTCTGAACCTCTCTTCTCATTCTGTTTTTTGGGACATTTTCTTCTCCCTTTTTGCTGAAAATGAAAATTTGCAACAGTATATACAATGGAGGTGAAACTGGAAATGGAAAATTAGCAGAAATAGTGTTTGAGCATCCTGCCATTGACAGGACCCCCAAACAGCTCTGTACCATCAAGTTCTTGTAAGAAGAATGCATTAGGACCCACGGTGGCTTGAATGATGAATGGACCTTGCCACAAGCTGTCGAATTTGCCATGTTTGCCTTTATCCTCTCTTCTTGAATCCCATCTCAGAACTTTGTCCCCAACCTTGAAATTTGCTGCTTTGGTTTTTTTGTCAAACTGTCTCTTCATGCTTTCCTGTACTCTGACAGCTCTGTCATAAACTTGCTCTCTTGTTTGCTGCAAATGGATTGATTCATTAATTCTCCTTATCATGCTGTCTTCTTCTAATTGGATTTCTTAAATAAGCTTTACCACTGGTATCCCAAGGCTAGTAGGAAAAACGCGTAAGATCCATTTGTGTTTCCCAGAAGAAGAGGGGTGGTTTTATCCAATGAAGTCTAAGCCCCATTGCATGAAGGGACCTTCTATGGTGATAGGTTGCAGAGAGAGGGGAAGGAGCTTCCTTTTGCCCTAAAAAATTTGGCATTTGTGACAGGTAAGGACCATTTTATGCACATCACTGAAGAATGTGGGCCAATAGTAACCAGCCCTGAGTATCTTGTTTGCAGTGGTTTTCCAACTCAGGTGACCTCCACATTCCCCAGCATGAAATTCAAGTTTGATTTTTTCAGCTTCAGTTTCAGGCAAACATTTCAGCAAAAGACCATTTGGATTTTTCCAATATAGACTCTCATTCATAATGCAGTAATTTCTAGCTTTGATTTTTATGAATCTGGCCTTTGTTTTGGACAGTTCCGGAGGGGCATTGAGGTGTGTGAGCACGTAAAGGATATCAGCATACCAAGGAGAGTTCTGAAACTGCTCCTCCACAGTTGGATGGGGCAATTCTTCTCGCTCATCCAGGGTATTCATCATGTTAATATCAAGGGCATGTAGATTAGATTCAGCCATCAATTGGGCCAGGCCCTGACCTTTGATCAGCTTGGTGGGTTTGATCTCAATGTCATATTCTAAAATTGCAGCAATCCATTTGCCCCTTTTTCCATCTGGGTCTTGGGACAAGATATCTTTGACCACTATATTTGGCACATAGGCAATGGTGTGAGAATGCAGAATGTACACCCTAAAATCTTTCAAGGCCTTAATCAGGGCATAGGCCTGCTTTTCCATGATGTTGTACTTTAAGGGTGCATCTCTCAAAGCTTTACTGAAGAAGGCTATAGGCTGTTCCTTACCTTCCGAATTTTTCTGCAGCAAAACTGCAGCTATTGTGTGTGGGGAGGCAAATGAAAAGATCAGAAAATCTTTTGAGAAGACAGGGCTGATAAGGACAGGGGCCTAGGTGAGTGCAAGCTTTACTGACTCAAAATATTTCTTGGCTTCGACAGTCCACTTAATTCCAGCATCTTTCTTCAGCATTTCAGTCATTTTCCTAAGATGCTTAGCAAGGTTGGGGTTAAATATTCTAAGAAAATTGATCTTCCCAATGAATGACTGTAGCTCCTTGATGTTTCTTGGGTGTGTAATTTGAAGTATTCCCTCAACTCGCTAGGGGTCTATCCTAATCCCTTTCTCAGATATAATGTGGCCAAGAAGCTTACCTTCTTGCAGCCCAAAAACAGTCTTCTTAGGATTTAGGGACAGACCGTACCTTCTACATTTTTCAAAAACTTTCCTCAGATGTTTTAAGTGTTCTTCTTCTGTTTTAGAAAAGACAGTTAAGTCATCCAAGTAGATAAATATAAAGTGTCCAATCTCATCTGAGAAAGCAATATCCATTGCTCTCTGGAAGGTAGCTCCAGCATTCATCAATCCAAAAGGCATTTTCACATACATGAAGGTGCCCCATGGAGTGGTAAAAGCTGTTTTGAGTTGATCTTCTGGGAGTACCAGAACCTGGTTGTATCCTGAAAAACCATCAAGCGGGGAGATTCTTTTAGAGCCCACTACCTTCTGTAAGATATGTTCCATTCTAGGCAAGGGGTAGTTATCTTTCAGGGAGGCTCTCTTGATGTTTCTGAAGTCTATGCACAATCTAATCTCCCTTGTTTTCTTCCTTACAGCTACTAAGTTCGACACCCAATCAGAAAACCTTACAGGGACAATAATGCCTGCATCATACATCTTCTTAATTTCCTTTTCTACTGCAGGCAATTGTTTTGGATTAATTCTACGGAGTTTTTGTCTGAAAGGTTTCTGATTTTCCTTCAGTGGTATCTTATGTTGTATAATGTTGGTGTCATATGCCTTTAAGTCTTCATAGCTCCATGCAAACACATCGATGAATTCCTTAAACAAGTCAATGTATCTTTTCTTCATGTCTGCAGGTATAGACTTAGCCAGTTTTATCATTTTGGGTTTGTCTTCAGTACCTATGTTGCATTCTTCTACATCTGATTCTGCATGTTCTATTGTGGGCTTCTTTGCAACATCATCAAAGAGATCCTCTAAGGGTGCTAAGCCTCTTGGTATGTTCTTGTCTTTGGCTTGCAGCACCTCCATTTCTTCTCTATCTACGTTTTCACGTTTTATGGCTGAATCCCCAGTTTCTTCAGAAAAAGAGTTTATTTCTATACTACAAGGTGTTTCTAGTTCATCTGGGGAATCCTCACTTGGGCAGCTGTCATCAGATTTTGAGTCTGAATCAGAAAATTCAAACTCATTTTTGCCCATTAGGAAATCTTCAATCTGTTTGTCTCCTTCAAAGACCTGCCAGTATTTTTCATTGTCTGGTACTGCAGGCTTGAATTTGGTCTGAATGATGATCTGTTGGTCAACTGGGGCCTTAGGATAAGAGCTAGCTAGGTAGGCTAGTCCATTTCAAATAGCGTTTTGACCCCTAGGAATGAATACTAAATCATATTCAATGAACGTTTTCAGCAAATCTAGAGTATCGTTCCTATATGCCCTAAGCCTGGGGTGTTTTTCCGAATACTCACCATTCATCTGTTTGATTACTAACTCAGAGTCTCCTCTCACGACTATCCTACGGGCTCCTAATTTTTTCAACAGATTTAAACCCAAGATCAGAGCCTCATATTCTGCAATGTTGTTCGTGCATTTAAAATGTAGATTGACAGCGTGGCTCTCCGCGTGATCATTTTCGGTGTTACGCAGCCACACTCCTGCTCCAGCGCTTTGTCTAGTACAGGACCCATCAAAGTTCATTTCCCACAGGGGTTCTTTGTTTACTTCCACTTCACTTTCTCCCCTACAACTGGGTTTTCCATTAGGTTGAGTTGGGAGATCTGTACTAGGTTGTAAGCTATCTTGTTGTTCGTAGAGGCCATGGATGTCAGGGAGGTGGTTGGCCGGCTGTTCTTGTTCTGTTTCTGTTTCAATTGGAGTGAGAGGTCCGCCACAGATTCTACAGGCTTCATTGCTGACTTCCTGTTTGTTTTTAGTGCGTTGCCCATGGTTTTCCTGATCATATTCTTCCAGAGTGGCCATTATGTGGAGGTCCATAGGCTCGGTGTTCTCATTCGTATGCCTACTCTAGGACTCTGGCTCTTCTAAGGATTCATCATTACAAAAAATGAAGGAGTCAAGATCGGTATGCACAGAGTATAATGGTGAATTTTCAGGTTTCTCGGGGCTACTGACTAGGAATTTCATTTGGGACTCTCTATACAGTCTTCTTGATTGGCCAAATATAGGGATAGTGGCATATGAGCCATCCATCTGCATGGTGCCTTGCAGCTTGGCTCCCCATGATCTTGACAACAACATGCCATACTTGGGTGGCACGTCTGTCACCACTACATCCATGACCATACATTTCGCAGGAATCTGAGTTAGGCTCACGCATAAGTCTTTGATCAGGCCAAGACATTTTACTCTACTAGAGTCAAAAGAGTATAAGTCTTTGTAAGGTCTGGTAATTTCTAGGCCTAGCTTCTCCATGACTACTTTAGGAATTAGATTGTGTGATGCACCGGAGTCATGCATGGCATTATGGAGGATCTTGTCATGAATGTTAAGACTGATATAAAAAGGTGGAACTACCCCTTCCTGAAATTTCCCCTCAATCTTGGGACCGAATAAGAGGGCAGGCTGATCATCGCTCAAATTTACAGTGTCATTATTTATACTCAGATTTAATGCTTTCAAAATCTGGCCCTTATATACATCCTGAGAGGCCAGCTCAGATAATGGTACATAGATTTTGATTTTTGCAATCTCACTTTCTAAACTGAAAGTGGATTGATTCTTGGAAGTGTTCAACTCTGTTTTATTTGCAACTACCTTAGTAGCTGAATCAGTTTGTGTTTTCTCATTATGTACATGTGTAGGAATAGTTTTTTCAGGAGCACTAACTAGGGTGCCAGTGCTACTGGTTGGTTGACTTTGTTTTTCATTGTTTTGGTTGTCCTTTTCTTTGTTACTCTCAGAACTCTTGGCCGTTGAATTGTTGTTCACGACAGTTACTTTAGAAGATTTTTCAGGCTTCTTTTTGATGGTTACCTCAGGAGTTTGAGGTTTGGAAGTGTCTTGGTTCTTTTTACTCCTGAGCTCATATTGTTCTCTGACCTGTAACATGGCATTTTCGAATCCCAACCTATAATCCTCAGATTCAAACCATTCCTCCTCCCCATAAGAGGTTGAGGGTTGGTCCTCTTCTGAATCACAGTTCAGGATTGAGTCCTCTATTTCGAACATGTTTATCACATTCCCTTTAGACTCTTCTATGATTCCCTCATCCTCATCAAGAAAGTTTTGGAACAGGGGAATGACTTGCTGATCTGACTCTTTCTGTCTGTTGGGAGTGTTGTTGTTTCTTCTAAAGTTCTGATTTTGGTTCCTGTTCTGAGTGATAGCCATATTTTCGACCACTTGGCATAGCTTATCCAGATTCTTAGACAATCTGTCAATATTAGGATCTGAAGTGGAGGCTATAGTGTCATCCTTGTATGTTACTCTCTTCTCAGCTCTCAGTTTGTCCCTTTTTTCAATCAAATTTGCCTCTATGTTTACTGCCCCTTTCTGCATATCCTCCAACGTGGTATATTCTTTATCTCTAAGCTCATAGGCCATGTCAGCATCAAATCCATCAGGATATTTGGCCAGGGCCATACCTTGCGGAGGTTTCATGTGTGGAGGAAGGGCGTTGTAAATACTATTGAATCTAGTGGTGTAATCATGAACGCTTTCCCCCACGTTCCTCTTAAGGGACATGTATTCTGCTAGGAGCTGGCGAGGGTTTGCTCTAGTTTCCCATTTTTTGATGAAAGTCTGGTAAAAAGCAGGGAGATCTTGGATACTACCAGTAGGTAGGTTCTTAAACCACTTTTTAACCTCTCCCCCCAGGCTCTGCGCAAAAATTCTCATTTTGATTGTTTCATCATCAATTTCCATATAGTCAAAAGAGTCCTCCATTTTATCTACATGTTGTTGCGCTGTTGTAGGCTCTTTAGCAGGGAAGTGTGGGATTTTTGATTGATAATCACCTGGTAAGGGCAGTAGAGGCTGAGGTAAAACTAGAGGTGCATACCAGGCTGCCATGATGATGTTCTGATGAGGTAAAGGGTTGGCTTGAGCAGCTGGTAGTTGGATGACAGGGATGGTAGGACCAGAAGAAGTCTGTTGAGCAGATCTAGGGTGGGAAAGCCCCGAGTTTTGGAGAAAGTGGAGATCAGGCGGTGTGGAGGGAGGGGTTTCGCTGTCCCTAGTGTCTGGCTGGTCTGAAACACTGAATGACCTAGTTCTAGGTAATCTGTTTTGGAGGTCTAGGTCGAAGAAAGGGTCTAATAGAGCTGCAAGATCTTCTGGTGCAGAATTGGCTCTATGAATGTTGCTGGGAATAGTTGATCTCCTACTCACAGGTGTTCTTTTAAGGATTTTCTCAGGATTATCAACTGTTTCAGGTGGGTTTGGATCAGGGAAAGCTCTTGTATGAATGGTTCTGTGAGCCAGAGTGCTGTTTATAAGCCAAGCAGCTTAGCCCTACTTGTTATTTCTACTGCGGTTAATATTGTCTTGGGAACTGGTCTCCCAGTGGAGTTTTCATTATGCTTGGGACTGGTCTCCCAGTGGAGTCTGATGTGAAACCGAGATAATCAGCAGGCCTACTGATCACCAGTGGAGTCTTTAATGTTTAGGAACAATGGAGTCGCCAGGCGGAGGGTTTAGGATGATTCTAGGGTACACTGTCCACCACAGTGCTCATCGTCAAAGGTGCGACTTACCGTCAACCTAGCCAGGGTTCTAAGTTTCTGAGGTTGTTTGAAATGATTATCAAAGGATATATGTCTGTGAGGTTCTCGATTATGATTTTAGGCTAGTTATAGGCTCAAGGTCGTTTGTTTGATTGTTTGAGTTTGGTTGTTGAGAGTCAGGAAGGAAGGTTTCATCATAAGACAAGGATGGGTGAAGAAGGAAGCTAGACAAAGATAGATAACTCAGGGAACATCAAGGCCATTGGGCAATGGAGTCAAGAAAGGATTTACTTATGTTCAATGTGTAAGCTTCAATTGGGCTAGTCATCTAGAGCATTTGGATCTCAAAGACTGATTGATGGGATGGAACACTAAGGGATGAGAATGAAGGATGGAAAACCGTCTGATTCCGTCTATAGATCAGGCCAGAGGTCATTTAACTCCAGGCCTGCTTGGACAAAACCATAGGCAACACAAGGGGTCTTGAAAAGGTTTGTATTGGAAGGGCAGGTTATGAAGAGGCAGCGACAGGCTTTACACCTCCCAATGTTCCTAACCTCTTTCAATTAAATCTTAACAAAAACATCTGAACATTGATTCTATTAACTTGCACATCAAAGAGCAGGCAATAATCATCCACTACACTGGTTTAGTCAATTAAAAACAATATTCAGATACACATATGAGCAGAAAACATTAAAGACTGAGAGAGCTGGGACATAAGGTACCTAACAAGGGTAAATCTTATGTCATGCGTTCAGATGTCAGTCAGAAGAACATGAAATGAAATGGAAATAAACAAAGAGATAAGAAAAACATCACCAACTGCTGTAGATCAGGATCCAATGAAAACTGCTTATCATGTTAAACACAACACCAATCAGGTACATCACTGCCCAAAGCTTTTACATTCAGCCTGAATACATCCTATTTCTCAGCCTATCATACCACTACCACACAGGAAACTTGGCTCGGGACAAAAATGCTTGCAATTCACTGATAATGCATCAACAACCATTACAATGATATCCCTCTGTGCTTTATAGCAGAAGAGACACAGAGGACCGGCTGAGGAGGTAGGTGAGTTTTAAATGTTACAATTAAACACCACAATGAATGCAGGGCCGAGGCCCATTCTGCTTGATACACTGTATATTTAATCATTTTCACCTCTCTCGTGAAAGAAAGATCTGCTCCGGATACGATTTGACCTTTGGGCTGTAGTACTTCAGGTGATTTGAACAAAATGAAATAACTTGTTGGGAGGTCTGCCTCATGGATGTTAGATTGCTCTGAACTATAGCTGGGACGGAGAACTCCTTCAGGGACACGGCGCATAATAAATACTGTATGGAAGACCTGTCCTTTATGAAAAGACATTCTGCTGATAAGAAACCTTGATATTACCTCTTATTGATGTTCAGGATCTCTAGAATCGATCCTCGGGGTCTTTTAAAATGATGCTTTGCCTCTTTAAACCTATGTTTCAGGGCTTAAGATCTTTGTTGACGCGCACTAATCCCTCTGCCTTGTACTGAAAATCATTGCTGCTTCATGACTGCCTCTGTCGGGTTAGCTCGAGCTTTTAATGGCGCCGGCAAGATTTTCGGCGTTTGATCTCCGCTTTCCTTTAATGTAAGTCCTGATAGCCCCATTCCTTGACCTTCCTGATGGTACTGACTCATTGGATTTGATCCTGACTGTGCCGCTTGCCATTGAGGCAGTACATTGAACAGCGACGGTCCTCTTCCTCTAGAAACTCTGCAACACAGCACACTTTGTGACGAAAACGGTGGACAGAGCAATGGACGCAGGGTGAACGAAATGGTGGCGCGGCGGTGGCGGAAACAACGGTATGATGCAAACGAACGATGAAAATGCAGTGGAGTGGTGGAATGCGTGGATAATAGGGTTCGGTGTGAATATGTAGCGCAGACCGTTAGATCCTGGCTTGGAGGCGAAGATCAACGGTGGAGATTGACCCATGGTAACAATATACGAAACTGACAAAATAATCAAAATGCAAGAAATGTGACGGTGATGAATGAAATAGTGGGACCCAGCAGAGGCGGAGGGCGATTAGATCCTGACCGTTAGATCGGGGAAGGATGAACGGCCCAGATGTAATCGGGGGGGAGGCGGAAGAAGCTGCGATTAATGCTGGACCGTTGATCTGCGGAGAAACGAACGGTCCAGATTGAATCGGAGGACAGAGAGAGGACTCGCGATCAACGGAAAAGGGAAGAGCGATGGCCGTTGGATCATGTAACAGACGGACGGCCAGGATTTAATCGGGGAACGGAGAGAGGGTCTTGCGATTGCGATCGGGCATGGGCTTGCGATTGAGCGCAGACCGTCCGATCAACCGACAGATCAACGGTTGGGAGGACCATCGGAGGGGCAGTGCGATCAGCGCGGGACCGTTGGATCATGAAACATATGGATGGTCGTGATCAAATCGGTAGGTTTCAATCGGGGGGCGGACTTAACATGTTCCGATTGCGATGGGAGGGGGGCCTGCGATTAGCGCTCAGCCGCTCGATCGAAGCAGATCAACGGTGCGAAACAGATCGCGGGACTTAACGTAATAAAACAATCGCATCGGGTTTTTTCAGTTGTTACAAAGGATTTTCGCACCCGCCCGGCTTCCGATTGCGATTGGCCCCGAGACTTAAGCGCTTGGTCTTGGGTGACGGGCATATGTGGGGAAGTGGTTGAAGGGGCTTAACTGGAAAGGGGCTAGGGCCTGAATTAAGGTCGGAATATGGGTTTTTTGCCCATTTTAATGGGTTTTAAGGGATTTAAAGGGAAACGATAAGGGGAAAAAGGGGGAAAAGGCTAAACAAAGGGTAAGAGGGGGAATTTAAAGGGGATTAAAGGGGGATTTGAGGGGTAAAAAGGGGAAATAGAAGGGGAGCCAAGGGGGAAATAAAAGAGGCTAAATGAGGGTAACAAAAAGGGGATTTGGACAAAAGGAAAAAGGGGAGAAATGATGTATGTTGCAGGGATAAAGGAAGGAATGACAGGCCCTTTTCAGCAGTTTACTAGCAGGAGGGGATTTGTATTAGGCACAGCAATTGAGAGACTTCAAGGAGGATGAATTTTCAGGGGAAAGGCATTCCTTGAAGGCTCAACACAATCTAGCCCCCAGCTGACTTGTCAAAAATTTCATAGGGGGGCTAACAGTGGCTCCACATGGGGATGGCTTCTTCTTGAAGGAGTCAAGAATTCAGAAACTGATCTCTTGGTGTAGGCCAGATGCCTGCTGCTATAAGCCATCTTTTTTCTTCCTTTAGATTAGCTGCCACAATATATTAGATACGCAAATCAGCAGAAACATATTCCCAACCAATCTACCTACCCAAACTAGAACTCTAACAACTTTCCCTTGGGTGCATTTGAACTAGCAGACCCTTTACAATTTTACTTTGCAAAACAAAAATAAACCTATTCTAATTCTACCCTTATTGCTCCATGAGGCCAGATTAGACTGTTGGCCTCATCTATTTCTCTACCTAAACCACTACCTGTTGGGATTAAACTGTCCAACAGGTTTCTTCACCTACATTCTAAGACAGGAAATCTAAACACAGCCAAGCCAGGATTAGACTGTCTGACTTGCTGGGCAGAGACTTGAAGAAAACAAAACTGTGAAGGCATGGAATTTTGCAACTGTGAAACATCCTTCTTTCTCTCTTGTGACTCATGTTTTGAGCATATTTGAGTCACTTCTTTCCTTTGCTCCAGCTCTGATTTTGGGCATATTAGAGCTGGATCTTCTGTCATTGCTGATCCAGATTTTGAGCTTGTTAGGACCAGCTCTTCTTGTTCCTTTTGGCTCAGATTTTGAGTTTATTAGAGCCAATCTTTTGCCTCAGAGGTTCATGTTTTGAGCATGTCTGAACCTCTCTTCTCTTTCTGTTTTTTGGGACATTTTCTTCTCTTTTTTGCTGAAAATGAAAATTTGCAACGGTATATACAATGGAAATGAAACTGGAAATGGAGAATTAGAAGAAATAGTGTTTAAGCATCCTGCCATTGACAGGACCCCCAAACAGCTCTGTACCATCAAGTTCTTGCAAGAAAAATGCATTAGGACCCACAGTGGCTTGAATGATGAAGGGACCTTGCCACAAGCTGTCGAACTTGCCATGTTTGCCTTTATCCTCTCTTCTTGAATCCCACTTCAGGACCTTGTCCCCAACTTTGAAATTTTCTGCTTTGGTTCTTTTGTCAAACTGTCTCTTCATGTTTTCCTGCACTCTGATAGCTCTGTCATAAACTTGCTCCCTTGTTTGCTGAAGATGGATTGTTTCATTAATTCTCCTTATCATGCTGTCTTCTTCTGATTGGACCTCTTGAATAAGCTTTACTACTGGTATCCCAAGGCTAGTAGGGAAAACTGCTTCTGTCCCATAAACCAGCTGGAAGGGTGATGTGCCAATAGACTTCTTTGTAGTGAGCCTGTCTGCCCACAAGGCATGTATCAACCTTTTATGCCAAGACCTTTTATTCTCTTCCAACAACTTCTTAATGATCGTAACCAGGCTTTTATTTGATGATTCAGCTAGGCCATTACCCTGGGGGTAATAGGCAGTTGAATGTCCAAGCGCAATTCCGTACCTGTGACAGAAATCAATCATTCTTTTGGATCCGAAAGCAGCAGCATTGTCAGTGATTATTTTCCTTGGGCAGCCAAACCGAGAGAGGATGAAGTCTTCTAGGAACCTAATGATGACAGAATCAGTGGCATTCCTAGTGGGTATGGCTTCGATCCACTTAGTGAAGTAATCAGTAGTAGTCAAGATCCATTTGTGTTGCCCAGAAGAAGAGGGGTGGATTTCTCCAATGAAGTCTAAGCCCCATTGCATGAAAGGACCTTCTATGGTGATAGGTTGCAGAGGGAGGGGGAGGAGCTTTCTTTTGCCTTAAAAAATTTGGCATTTGTGGCAGGTGACGATCATCTTATGGACATCACTGAAGAGTGTGGGCCAATAGTAACCAGCCCTGAGTATCTTATTTGCAGTGGCCTTCCAACTCAGGTGGCCTCCACACTCCCCAGCATGGAATTCTTGTTTGATTCTTTCAGCTTCGGTTTCAGACAAGCATTTCAGCAAAAGACCGTTTGGATTTTTCCAATATAGACTCTCATTCATAACGCAGTAATTTCTGGCTTTGATTTTTATGAATCTGGCCTTTGTTTTGGACAGTTCCGGTGGGGCATTGAGGTGTGTGAGCACGTAAATGATATTAGCATACCAAGGAGAGTTCTGAAACTTCTCCTCCACAGTTGGATGGGGCAATTCTTCCTGCTCATCTAGGGTATTCATCATGTTAATATCAAGGGCTTGTAGATTAGATTCAGCCATCAATTGGGCCAGGCCCTGACCTTTGATCAGCTTGGTGGGTTTGATCTCAATGTCATATTCTAAAATTGTAGCAATCCATTTGCCCCGTTTCCCATCTGGGTCTGGGGACAAGATATCTTTGACCACTATATTTGGCACATATGCAATGGTGTGAGAATGCAGAATGTACACCCTAAAATATTTCAAGGCCTTAATCAGGGCATAGGCCTGCTTTTCCATGATGTTGTACTTTAAGGGTGCATCTCTCAGGGCTTTACTGAAGAAGGCAATAGGCTGTTCCTTACCTTCCGCATTTTTCTGCAGCAAAACTGCTGCTATGGTGTGTGGGGAGGCAAATGAAAAGATCAGAAAATCTTTTGAGAAGTTAGGGCTGATAAGGACAGGGGCCTGGGTGAGTGTAAACTTTACTGACTCAAAAGATTTCTTGGCTTCGACAATCCACTTAATTCCAGCATCTTTCTTCAGCATTTCAGTCATTTTCCTAAGATGCTCAGCAAGGTTGGGGATAAATCTTCTAAGAAAATTGATCTTCCCAATGAAGGACTGTAGCTCCTTGATGTTTCTTGGATGTGTAATTTGAAGTATTCCCTCAACTCGCTGGGGGTCTATCCTAATCCCCTTCTCAGATATAATGTGGCCAAGAAGCTTACCTTCTTGCAGCCCAAAAACAATCTTCTTAGGATTTAGGGACAGACCGTACCTTCTACATTTTTCAAAAACTTTCCTCAGATGTTTTAAGTGTTCTTCTTCTGTTCTAGAAAAGACAGTTAAGTCATCCAAGTAGATAACTATAAAGTGTCCAATCTCATCTGAGAAAGCAATATCCATTTCTCTATGGAAGGTAGCTCCAGCATTCATCAATCCAAAAGGCATTTTCACATACATGAAGGTGCCCCATGGAGTGGTAAAAGCTGTTTTGAGTTGATCTTCTGGGAGTACCAGAACTTGGTTGTATCCTGAAAAACCATCAAGCAGGGAGATTCTTTTAGAGCCCACTACCTTCTGTAAGATATGTTCCATTCTAGGCAAGGGGTAGTTATCTTTCAGGGAGGCTCTATTGAGGTTTCTGAAGTCTATGCACAGTCTAATCTCCCCTGTTTTCTTCCTTACAACCACTAAGTTCGACACCCAATCAGAAAACCTTACAGGGACTATAATGCCTGCATCATACATCTTCTTAATTTCCTTTTCTACTGCAGGCAATTGTTTTGGATTAATTCTACGGAGTTTTTGTCTGAAAGGTTTCTGATTTTCCTTCAATGGTATCTTATGTTGTATAATGTTGGTGTCATAGGCCTTTAAGTCTTCATAGCTCCATGCAAACACATCAATGAATTCCTTAAACAAGTCAATGTATCTTTTCTTCATGTATGCAGGTATAGAGTTAGCCAGTTTTATCATTTTGGGTTTGTCTTCAGTGCCTATCTTACATTCTTCTACATCTGATTTTGCATGTTCTATTGTGGGCTTCTTTGCAACATCATCAAAATCAAAGAGATCCTCTAAGGGTGCTAAGCCTCTTGGTATGTTCTTGTCTTTGGCTTGCAGCACCTCCATTTCTTCTCTATCTGCGTTTTCACGTTTTATGGCTGAATCCCCAGTTTCTTGAGAAAAAGAGTTTATTTCTATACTACAAGGTGTTTCTAGTTCATCTGGGGAATCCTCACTTGGGCAGCTGTCATCAGATTTTGAGTCTGAATCAGAAAATTCAAACTCATTTATGCCCATCAGGAAATCTTCAATCTGTTTGTCTCCTTCAAAGACCTGCCAGTATTTTTCATTGTCTGGCACTGCAGGCCTAAATTTAGTCTGAATGATGATTTGTTGGTCAACTGGGGCCTTAGGATAAGAGCTAGCTAGGCAGGCTAGTCCATTTGCAATAGCGTTTTGACCCCTAGGAATGAATACTAAATCATATTCAATGAACGTTTTCAGCAAATCTAGAGTATCGTTCCTATATGCCCTAAGCCTGAGGTGTTTTTCCGAATACTCACCATTCATCTGTTTGATTACTAACTCAGAGTCTCCTCTCACGACTATCCTACGGGCTCCTAATTTTTTCAACAGATTTAAACCCAAGATTAGAGCCTCATATTCTGCAATGTTGTTCGTGCATTTGAAATGCAGGTTGACAGCGTGGTTCTCCGTGTGGTCATTTTTGGTGTTACGCAGCCACACTCCCGCTCTAGCGCTTTGTCTAGTACAGGACCCATCAAAGTTCATTTCCCACAGGGGTTCTTTGTTTACTTCCACTTCACTTTCTCCCTTACAGCTGGGTTCGCCATTAGGTTGAGTCGGGAGGTCTGTACTGGATTGTAAGCTGTCCTGTTGTTCATAGAGGCCATGGATGTCAGGGAGGTGGTTGGCCGACTGTTCTTGTTCTGTTTCTGTTTCACTTGGAGTGAGAGGTCCACCACAGATTCTACAGGCTTCATTTCTGACTTCCTCTTTGTTTTCAGTGCGTTGCCCATGGTTTTCCTGATCATATTCTTCCAGAGTGGCCATTATGTGGAGGTCCATAGGCTCGGTGTTCTCATTCGTATGCCTACTCTGGGACTTTGGCTCTTCTAAGGATTCATCATTACAAAAAATGAAGGAGTCAAGATCGGTATGCACAGAGTATAATGGTGAATTTTCAGGTTTCTCGGGGCTACTGACTAGGAATTTCATTTGGGACTCTCTATACAGTCTTCTTGATTGGCCAAATATAGGGATAGTGGCATATGAACCATCCATCTGCATGGTGCCTTGCAACTTGGCTCCCCATGATCTAGATAATAACATGCCATACTTGGGTGGCACGTCTGCCACCACTACATCCATGACCATACATTTCGCAGGAATCTGAGTCAAACTCACACATAAATATTTGATAAGGCCTAGGCATTTTACTCTACTAGAGTCAAAAGAGTATAAGTCTTTTTAAGGTCTGGTAATTTCTAGGCCTAGCTTCTCCATGACTACTTTAGGCATTAGATTGTGTGATGCACCGGAGTCATGCATGGCATTATGGAGGATCTTGTCATGAATGTTAAGACTAATATAAAAAGGTGGAACTACCCCTTCCTGAAATTTCCCCTCAATCTTGGGACCGAATAAGAGGGCAGGCTGATCATCGCTCAAATTTACAGTGTCATTATTTATACTCAGATTTAATGCTTTCAAAATCTGGCCCTTATATACATCTTGAGAGGCCAGCTCAGATAATGGTACAGAGATTTTGATTTTTGCAATCTCACTTTCTAAACTGAAAGTGGATTGACTCTTGGAAGTATTCAACTCTGTTTTATTTGCAACCACCTTAGTAGCTGGATCGGTTTGTGTCTTCTCATTATGTACATGTGTAGACACAGTTTTATCAGGAGCACTAACTGAGGTGCTAGTGCTACTGGTTGGTTGACTTTGTTTTTCATTGTTTTGGTTGTCCTTTTCTTTGTTACTCTCAGAACTCTTGGCCGTTGAGTTGTTGTTCACAACAGCTACTTTAGAAGATTTTTCAGGCCTCTTTTTGATGGTTACCTCAGGAGTTTTAGGTTTGGAAGTGTCTTGGTTCTTTTTACTCCTGAGCTCATATTGTTCTCTGAACTGTAACATGGCATTTTTGAATCTCAACCTATAATCCTTAGATTCAAACCATTCCTCCTCCCCATAAGAGGTTGAGGGTTGGTCCTCTTCTGAATCACAGTTTAGGATCGAATCTTCTGTTTCGAACATGTTTATCACATTCCCTTCAGACTCTTCTATGATTCCCTCATCCTCATCAAGAAAGTTTTGGAAAGGGGGAATGACTTGCTGATCTGACTCTTTCTGCCTGTTGGGAGTGTTGTTGTTTCTTCTAAATTTTTGGTTTTGGTTTTGATTTTGGTTCCTGTTCTGAGTGATAGCCATCTTTTCGACCACTTGGCATAGCTTATCCAGATTCTTAGACAATCTGTCAATATTAGGATTTGAAGTGGAGGCTATAGTGTCATCCTTGTATGTTACTCTCTTCTCAGCTCTCAGTTTGGCCCTTTTTTCAATCAAATTTGCCTCTATGTTTACTGCCCCTTTCTGCATATCCTCCAACATGGTATATTCTTTATCTCTAAGCTCATAGGCCATGTCCGCATCAAATCCATCAGGATATTTGGCCAGGGCCATACCTTGCGGAGGTTTCATGTGTGGAGGAAGGGCGTTGTAAATACTGTTGAATCTAGTGGTGTAATCATGAACGCTTTCCCCCACGTTCCTTTTAAGGGACATGTATTCTGCTAGGAGCTAGCGAGGGTTTGCTCTAGTTTCCCATTTGTTGATGAAAGTCTGGTATAAAGCAGGGAGATCTTGGATACTACCAGCAGGTAGGTTCTTAAACCACTTTTTAACCTCTCCCCCCAGGCTCTGCGCAAAAATTCTCATTTTGATTGTTTCATCATCAATTTCCATATAGTCAAAAGAGTCCTCCATTTTATCTACATGTTGTTGTGCAGTTGTAGGCTCTTTAGCAGGGAAGTGTGGGATTTTTGATTGATAATCACCTGGTAAGGGCAGTAGAGGCTGAGGTAAAACTAGAGGTGCATACCAGGCTGCCATGATGATGTTATGATGAGGTATAGGGTTGGCTTGAGCAGCTGGTAGTTGGATGACAGGGATGGTAGGACCAGCAGAAGTCTGTTGAGCAGATCTAGGGTGAGAAAGCCCCAAGTTTTGGAGAAAGTGGAGATCAGGTGGTGTGGAAGGAGGGGTTTCACTGTCCCTAGTTTCTGGCTGGTCAGAAACACTGAATGACCTAGTTCTAGGTAATCTGTTTTGGAGGCCTAGGTCGAAGAAAGGGTCTAATAGAGCTGCAAGATCTTCTGGTGCAGAATTGGCTCTATGAATGTTGCCGGAAATAGTTGATCTCCTACTCACAGGTGTTCTTTTAAGGATTCTCTCAGGATTATCAACTGTTTCAGGTGGGTTTGGATCAGGGAAAACTCTTGTATGAATGGATCTGTAAGCCAGAGTGCTGTTTATAAGCCAAGTAGCTTAGCCCTACTTGTTATTTCTACTGTGGTTAATATTGTCTTGGGAACTGGTCTCCCAGTGGAGTCTGATGTGAAACCGAAATAATCAGCAGGCCTACTGATCACCAGTGGAGTCTTTAATGTTTAGGAACAATGGAGTCGCCCGGTGAAGGGTTTAGGATGATTCTAGGGTACACTGTCCACCACAGTGCTCAGGCACTATCACCTTTCAGGAATCTCCTCTAAAGCAACAAGCTCCAACTAGAGATTGACTGGGAGGGCATTTACCAGATATGTCACCCCTGAATAGAGGATGAGATCTAGAGGCTACCTGGCCCTATCTAGGCTCTGTCTAAGAGTATGGTGGATATTCAATAATGGAGGCTGATTCAAGAAAGGTGTGACTTACTGTCAACCTAGCCAGAGCTCTAAGCTTCTAAGGATGTTTGAAATGAAAGCACTCAGAATTCCCCAGTATGGTCGCCATTATGTTGGGGTTCCCATGTTTTGGCCAGGTTGACAGAGACCAAAAGATGAGACAACATAGAACCACTTTCAGACCTTAGGATCTAGCCCTCCTAGGTCCAGAGAGGGATCTCTCTATGATTATCAAAGGATATATGTCCTTGAAGTTCTAAATTATGGTTTTAGGCTAGTTATAGGCTCGAGGTTGTTTGTTTGATTGTTTGAGTTTGGTTGTTGAGAATCAGGAAGGAAGGTTTCATCATAAGACAAGGATGGGTAAAGAAGGAAGCTAGACAAAGATAGATAACTCAGGGAACATCAAGGCCATTGGGCAATGGAGTCAAGAAAGGATTTAATTATGTTCAATGTGTAAGCTTCAATTGGGCTAGTCATCTAGAGCATTTGGATCTCAAAGACTGATTGGTGGGATGGAACACTAAGGGATGAGAATGAAGGATGGAAAACCGTCTGATTCCGTCTATAGATCAGGCCAGAGGTCATTTAACTCCAGGCCTGCTTGGACAAAACCATAGGCAACACCAGGGGTCTTGAAAGGTTTGTATTGGAAGGGCAGGTTATGAAGAGGCAGCGACAGGCTTTACACCTCCCAATGTTCCTAACCTCTTCAATTAAATCTTAACAAAGACATCCGAACACTGATTCTATTAACTTGCACATCAGAGAGCAGGAAATAATCATCCACTACACTGGTTTAGTTAATTAAAAACAATATTCAGACACACAATGAGTAGAAAACATTAAAGACTAAGAGAGCTGGGATATAAGGTACCTAACAAGGGTAAATCTTATATCATGCATTCAGATGTCAGTCAGAAGAACATGAAATGAAATGGAAATAAACACAGAGATAAGAAGAACATCACCAACTGTTGTAGATAAGGATCCAATGAAAACTGCTTATCATGTTAAACACAACACCAATCAGGTACATCACTGCCCAAAGCTTTTACATTCAGCCTGAACACATCCTATTTCTCAGCCTATCATACCACTACCACACAGGAAAATTGGCTCGGGACAAAAAGGCTTGCAATTCACTGATAATGCAGCAACAACCATTACAATGATATCCATCTGTGCTTTATAGTAGAAGAGACACAGAGGACCGACTGAGGAGGTAGGTGAATCTTTAAATGTTACATTTAAGCGCGACAATGAATGCAGGGCCGAGGCCCATTCTGCTTGATACACTGTATATCTAATCATTGTCGCCTTCCTCGTAAAAGAAAGATCTGCTCCGGATATAATTTGACCTTTGGGCCACAGTATCTCAGGTGATTTGAACAAAATGAAAGAACATGCTGGAAGGTCGGCCTTATGGATGTTAGATTGTTTTGAGCTATAGCTGGGACGAGAAATTCCTTCAAGGACATGGCGCATAATAAATACTGTATGGAAGACCTGTCCTTTATGGAAAGACATTCTGCTGATAAGAAACCTTGATATTACCTCTTATTGATGTTCAGGATCTCTATAATCGATCCTCGGGGTCTTTTAAAATGATGCTTTGCCTCTTTAAACCTCTGTTTCAGGGCTTAAGATCTTTGTTGATGTGCACTAATCCCTCTGCCATGTACTGAAAATCCTTGCTGCTTCATGACTGCCTCTGTCGGGTTAGCTCGAGCTTTTAATGGCGCCGGCAAGATTTTCGGCGTTTGATCTCCAATTTCCTTTAATGTAAGTCCTGACAGCCCCATTCCTTGACCTTCCTGATGGTACTGACTCATTGGATTTGATCCTGACTGCGCCGCTTGCCATTGCGGCAGTACATTGAACAGCGGCGGTCCTCTTCCTCTAGAAACTCTGCAACACAGCACACTTTGTGACGAAAACGGTGGACGGAGCAATGGACACAGGGTGAACGAAATGGTGGCGCGGCGGTGGCGGAAACAACGGTATGATGCAAACGAACGATGAAAATGCAGTGGAGTGGTGGAATGTGCGGATAATAGGGTTCGGTGTGAATATGCAACGCAGACCGTTAGATCCTGGCCTGGAGATGAAGATCAACGGTGGAGATTGACCCATGGTAACAATATACGAAACTGACAAAATAATCAAAATGCAAGAAATGCGATGGTGATGAATGAAATAGTGGGACCCAGCAGAGGCGGAGGGCGATTAGATCCTGACCGTTAGATCGGGGAAGGATGAACGGCCCAAATTTAATCAGGGGGGAGGCGGAAGAAACTGCGATTAATGCTGGACCGTTGATCTGCGGAGAAACGGACGGTCCAGATTGAATCGGAGGACAGAGAGAGGACTCGCGATCAGCGAAAAAGGGAAGAGCGATGGCCGTTGGATCATGTAACAGACGGACGGCCAGGATCTAATCAGGGGACGGAGGGAGGGTCTTGCGATTGTGATCGGGCATGGGCTTGCGATTGAGCGCAGACCGTCCGATCAACCGACAGATCAACGGTTGGGACAACAATCGGAGGGGCAGGTGCGAACAGCGCGGGACCGTTGGATCGTGAAACATATGGATGGCCGTGATCAAATCGGAAGGTTTCAATCGGGGGGCGGACTTAACATGTTCCGATTGCGATGGGCGGGGGGCCTGCGATTAGCACTCAGCTGTTCGATCGAAGCAGATCAACGGTGCGGAACAGATCACGGGACTTAACGTAATAAAACAATCGCATCGGGTTTTTTCAGTGTTATAAAGGATTTTCGCACCCGCCCGGCTTCCGATTGCGATTGGCCCCGGGACTTAAGCGCTTGGTCTTGGGTGACGGGCATATGTGGGGAAGTGGTTGAAGGGGCTTAATGGGAAAGGAGCTAGGGCCTGAATTAAGGACGGAATATGGGTTTTTTGCCCATTTTAATGGGTTTTAAGGGATTTAAAGGGAAGCGATAAGGGGAAAAAAGGGGAAAAAGGCTAAACAAAGGGTAAGAGGGGGAATTTAAAGGGGATTAAAGGGGGATTTGAGGGGTAAAAAGGGGAAATAGAAGGGGAGCCAAGGGGGAAATAAAAGAGGCTAAATGAGGGTAACAAAAAGGGGATTTGGACAAAAGGAAAAAGGGGAGAAATGATGCATGTTGCAGGGATAAAGGAAGGAATGACAGGCCCTTTTCAGCAGTTTACTAGCAGGAGGGGATTTGTATCAGGCACAGCAATTGAGAGACTTCAAGGAGGATGGATTTTCAGGGGAAAGGCATTCCTTGAAGGCTCAAAACAATCTAGCCCCCAGCTGACTTGTCAAAAATTTCATAGGGGGGCTAACAGTACCATCAAAAAAACTATAACTGATTTAATGAGCCATCCGCAGTTTTAAATTCTGAATTAGTTCATACTTAGACATGCATGGCTTAATGCTGGGAACAAACATGACTGCTGGCGGGATCAACTTGATGCACCTCCCACTTCCAAAGGCATTCAAAGTTCTCTCTTACGAGAGAGCCAGCACGAACACCCATCAAGTCAAGGAGAGAGGTCAACATATCATGTAAAGCTCTTATGCCTTGCACCTCTTGCATCCCCAAAGAAGGATTTCCCCAAGAAGGGATTAGAGCCCACACACACTACATGCCAAGGACATGCAATACATCAAACGTAATGGACGATGGATGCAAGATCCAGAAAGCGAAAAAATGGGTCAACCCGCCGAGTCACATTGCACTGAGGCTGCCTAGGAGTTGGTAACCACCCCCCAACCAGCAAGGATGGCAAAAGTCTTATCACCCATGACAGCCACAGTGAACGGACAAAGGGGAGAAAATAGAAATAAGACTCTCTTAGAAATGCCCCCCAAACCCTCCCTGCCTCGCACCAAGGCCACCTAGGAGTCCACTCCAACAGCGGAAATAGTGGACCTCGAGCGCCTGCGGCGACCCCGATGCAAAGGAAAACTTATGGAGAACGACCAACCGCACAATCTCTCTCTCTCTCTCTATCTCAAACGCCTCCCAACCGTCCCCACCCCACACCAAGGCCACCTAGGAGTCCACCCGGACAGCAGCAACGATGGACCTCGATCACCCGATCGCCTGCAGCGACCTCGATGCAAAAGGACAGAAATAAAACAAGAACGACCATTCCTACAACCTCCCTTAAAAATTCCCCTCTCCAACCCTCCCCACCCCGCACCGAGACCACCTAGGAGTCCACCCAGATAGCAGCAACGGTGGACCTCGATCGCTTGATCGCCTGGGGCAACATCGATGCGAAGGCAGAGGAAGAAAATAAATGCATATCAAGAGGCTCGCTACAAAAGGAGTGAACATATCCAAACAGGAGGAGGGATCAGGCAGCCCCGCACCCCACACACCCTGCATACAAGCAACCTAGGAGATTTCCCCACCAACTTACCAACTGGATAATGAAAACTTCTCACCTGCAGCCACCTCCACACAGAGGAGGGAGGTCGAAGCGTTCCACCTTGAAGTCCTCCTTCCAGATATAGCCCCCACCATCAACGTAGCAAGCCTCATCCCCGTTGGACCACAATCGCATGAGCGATCAACAAAACAAGAAATGCCCATCACCTTGTGTCTCAACATTCCAAGCCGCATAATCCTACGATGCACGCAAGATGCAAGGAAAAAGTCAACCACTCGAGCAAACAAATGGGCCACCACATCTATCAAGACCTCAAAGCCAACGCAGGGACAAACGACATGCACTCTGAAAGGAATTCCAAACCTTAATTTTACAACAAGGAGAACCCCGCTCCTCACATCGCCCAATGGAAAAAGCAAGCAAGAGGGGCAGCTTATAGCCAAAACCCCTCCGCATTCCTCTTAAACGTATGCATCTCAACCCACAGTGCTGACATAGAAAGAGTACAAGCACAAGAAACTGGCACCATAAAGAGCCAAACAATGAAGAGGATAGTCGTCTCAAGGAGCCGCACACAAAAACCCATCCAATTCCGAGAACACGGAGCGAAGGGGGAATTGTTCACATATGCCTCCAAGGACGAGCATGGCAAACATTACCGCTCATGTGGTACCGAGTGGGGATGGAGAGAATATGAATGTCGACCACCCTACAAATGACCCAAGGCCATTCTTCAGGCACACCCGAACAAGTAACTCAATTACCAACCCACCTTTCACGAGAAAATCAAAACCCTCCCCCCACCAAAAGGGGAGGAGGTGAACAATATAGCGAGGAGCCGATTTCATGAAGCCAACGAGACAAAATCCCACCTTTCCAACCCACCAAAAAGGGAGGAGGTGAAAAATATAGCGAAGAGCCAACATCGACGGAGCCAACGAGCGAGCAAGGGGCACGAGAGCGACATAGGCGACCGGCTAGTTGTCTCAAGGAGCCACACAGAGCGACCTCATCCAACTCTGAGAACACAGAGCGAAAGGGTAACTCTTTTCACATATGCCTCCCAGGACAAGCATGGCCAAAATTACCACTCATGTGGTACCGAGTGGGGATGGAGAGAATATGAATGTCGACCACCCTACAAATGACCCAAGGCCATTCTTCAGGCACACTCGAATAAGCAACTCAATTTACCAACCCACCTTTCACACAAAAATCCAACCCCTCCCCCCACCAAAAGGGGAGGAGGTGAACAATATAGCGAGGAGCCGATTTCATGAAGCCAACGAGACAAAAGCCCACCTCTCCAACCCACCAAAAAGAGAGGAGGTGAAAAATATAGCGAAGAGCCAACATCGACGGCGCCAACGAGCGAGCAAGGGGCACGAGAGCGACATAGGCGACCGGCCAGTTGTCTCAAGGAGCCACACAGAGCGACCTCATCCAACTCTGAGAACACAGAGCGAAAGGGTAACTCTTTTCACATATGCCTCCCAGGACAAGCATGGCCAACATTACCGCTCATGTGCTACCGAGTGGGGATGGAGAGAATATGAATGTTTACCACCCTACAAATGACCCAAGGCCATTCTTCAGGCACACCCGAACAAGCAACTCAATTTACCAACCCACCTTTCACACGAAAATCCAACCCCTACCCCCCACCAAAAGGGGAGGAGGTGAACATTATAGCGAGGAGCCGATTTCATGAAGCCAACGAGACAAAAGCCCACCTCTCCAACCCACCAAAAAGGGAGGAGGTGAACAATATAGCGAAGAGCCAACATTGGCGGAGCCAACGAGCGAGCAAGGGGCACGAGAGTGACATAGGCAACCGGCTAGTTTTCTCAAGGAGCCACGCAGAGCGACCTCATCCAACTCTGAGAACACAGAGCGAAAGGGTAACTCTTTTCACATATGCCTCCCAGGACAAGCATGGCCAACATTACCGCTCATGTGCTACTGAGTGGGGATGGAGAGAATATGAATGTCGACCACCCTACAAATGACCCAAGGCCATTCTTCAGGGACACCCGAACAAGAAACTCAATTACCAACCCACCTTTCACACGAAAATCCAACCCCTCCCCCCACCAAAAGGGGAGGAGGTGAACAATATAGCGAGGAGCCGATTTCACGAAGCCAACGAGACAAAAGCCCACCTCTCCAACCCACCAAAAAAGGAGGAGGTGAACAATATGGCGAAGAGCCAACATCGACGGAGCCAACGAGCGAGCAAGGGGCACGAGAGCGACATAGGCGACCGGCCAGTTGTCTCAAGGAGCCACACAGAGCGACCTCGTCCAACTCTGAGAACACAGAGCGGAAGGGTAACTCTTTTTCACATATGCCTCCCAGGACAAGCATGGCCAACATTACCGCTCATGCGCTACCGAGTGGGGATGGAGAGAAGACGAGAGTCGACGACCCTACAAATGACCCAAGGCCACTCTTCAGGCACACCCGAACAAACAACTCAGTTACCAACCCACCTTTCACACAAAAATCCAACCCCTCCCCCCACAAGCAAGAAAAAAGGGAGGAGAAGAACAATATAGCGAAGAGCCGACATCGACGGAGCCAACGAGCGACATAGCAAAATGCTGATTTCAACAAAGCAAACGTGCAACCAAGGGGCATGAGAGAGAGTTACCGGAGAGCCGATTTCAACAAAGCCAATAGGCGGCCAGTCATCTCAAGGAGCCACACACAACAACCCCATCCAAATGCTAGAAAATAGAGGGGACGGGAGAGATTGTTCAAACATGCCTCCAAGGACAAGCATGGCCAACATTACCGCTCATATGCTACCGAGTGGTGATGGAGAGAAGAAAGTTGATGACCCTAAAAATGACCCAAGGCCATTCTTCAGGCACAACCGAACAAAACAACTCAATTACCAACCCACCTTTCACACGAAAAGAAAATCTGATAAGCGCACCCTCGGACAAAACGGGGCGACCCGAACACCCTCGTCCGTGCGCCCTCACCCGGGGCGACACGGAGCACCTGCCTGAATGGACGCACATGGGAGAAAATGGCAAATGGGCCACCTGGACGTGCACAAGGCACCCGAGAGGTCACAACTTAGCAAATATGGCACGGGTGCCCTCGGGCCAAATGACCCGACCCGAACGGACGACCTCACCCGGCACGACCAAACGACCCGACCTAAACAGACGCCCTCACCCGGCACGACACGGCACACCCACCCGAATGGACGCACATGGGAGAAAACGGCAAACGGGCCACCCGGACGTGCACAAGGCACCCGTGTGGTCACAACTTAGCAAATCTGCCACGGGCACCCTCGGGCCAAACGACCCGACCCGAACGGACGCCCTCACTCGGCACGCCCACCCGAACGAACGCCATCACCCGGCGCGACATGGCACGCCCGACCCAAACGGACGCACATGGGAGAAAACAACAAACAGACTGCTCAGACGTGCACAAGGCACCCAGGCGGTCACAACTTAGCAAATCTGACACGGGCGCCCTCGGGCCAAACGACCCGACCCCAACGGACGCCCTCACCCAGCACGACACGGCGCGCCCACCCGAACTGACGCACATGGGAGCAAACGACAAACAAGCTGCTCGGACATGCACAAGGCACCCGAGCGGTCACAACTTAGCAAATCTGACACGGGCGCCCTCGGGCCAAATGATCCGACCCGAACAAACGACCTCACCCAACACGACCAAACGACCCGACCCGAACGGACGCCCTCACCCAGCACGACACGGAGTGGGCACCTGAACGGACGCACATGGGAGCGAATGAAAAACGGGCCACCCGAACGTGAACAAGGCACCCGGGCGGTCACAACTTAGCAAATCTGACACGGGCGCCCTCGGGCCAAACGAACCGACCCGAACGGACGCCCTCACCCGGCACGACATGGCGCGCCCAACCGAACGGACTCACATGGGAGGAAATGGAAAATGGGCCGCACGGACGTGCACAAGGCACCCGGGCGGTCACAACTTATCAAATCTGACATGGGCGCCCTCGTGCCAAACCACCTGACCTGAACGGACGACCTCACCCGGAACGACCAAAGGACCCGACCCGAACGGATGCCCTCACACGGCACGACCAAACGACCCGACTTGAACGGACGCACATGGGAGAAAATGGTAAACGGGCCACCCAGACGTGCACAAGGCACCCGGGCGGTCACAACTTAGCAAATCTGACACGGGCGCCCTCGGACCAAACGACCCGACCCGAACGGACGCCCTCACCCGGCACGACACGACGCACCCACCCGAACGGACGCACATGGGAGCAAACAGCAAACGGGCTGTCCGGACGTGCACAAGGCACCTGAGTGGTCACAACTTAGCAAATATGACACGTGCTCCCTCGGGCCAAACCACCTGACCCGAACGTACGCCCTCACCCGGCACGCCCACCCAAATGGATGCCCTCACCCGGCACGCCCACCCAAATGGACGCCCTCACCCCGCGTGACATGGCACGCCTGACCAAACGGACGCACATGGTAGCAAATGGCAAACGGGCCTCCCGGACGTGCACAAGGCACCCGGGCGGTCACAACTTAGCAAATCTGACACGGGTGCCCTCGGGCCAAATGACCCGACCCGACCCGAACAGATGCCCTTGCCCGGCACGCCCACCCGAACAGACGCCTTCGTGCCGCACAACCAAATGACCTGACCCAAACGTATGCCGTCACCCAACATGACCAAACGACCCGACCCGAACAGACGCACATGGGAGCAAACGGCAAACGGGCCGCTCAGACGTGCACAAGGCACCCGGGCGGTCACGACTTAGCAAATTTAACATGGGTGCCCTCGGGCGAAACGACCCGACCCGACCCGAACAGACGCCCTCACCTGGCACAACCAAACGACCCGACCCGAACGGACGCCCTCACCCGGCATGAACGAATGACCCGACCCGAACGGACGCCCTCACCCGGCACGACCGAACGACCCGACCCGAACGGACGCCCTCACCCGGCACGACCGAACGACCCGACCAAACGGACGCACATGGGAGCAAATGGAAAATGGGCTGCCCAAACGTGCACAAGGGACTTAGGCGGTCACGACTTAGCAAATCTGACACGGGCGCCCTTGGGCCAAACGACCCGACCCGACCCGAACGGATGCCCTCACTCGGCACGACCGAACGACCCGACCCGAACAGACGCCCTCACCCGGCATGACCGAACGACCCCACCCGAACGGACGCCCTCACCCGGCACGACCGAACGACCCAACCCAAACGAACACCCTCACCCGGCACGACCAAACGACTCGACCAAACAGACGCACATGGGAGCAAACGGCAAACGGGCTGCCCGGACGTGCACAAGGCACCCGGGTGGTCACAACTTAGCAAATCTGACATGGGCACCCTCGGGCCAAACAACCCGACCCGACCCGAACAGACACCCTCACCCGGCACACCCACCCGAATGGACACCTTCAGGCCAAACGACCCGACCCGACCCGAATGGACGCCCTCACCCGGCACGACCAAACGACCCGACCCGAACGGACGCCCTCACCAGGCGCGCCCGACCAAACATACGCACATGGGAGCAAACGAAAAACGGGCCACCCGAACATGCACAAGGCACCCGGGCAGTCACAACTTAGCAAATCTAACACAGGCGCCCTCAGGCCAAACGACCCGACCCGACCCGAACGGACGCCCTCACCCGGCACGCCCACCCGAACGGACGCCCTCGGGCCAAACGACCCAACCCGACCCGAACGGACGCCCTCACCCGGCACGCCCACCCGAATGGACGCCCTCGGGCCAAACGACCCGACCCGACCCGAATGGACACCCTAACCCGGCATGCCCACCCGAACGGACGGCCTCGGGCCAAACGACCCGACCTGACCCGAACGGACGGCCTCACCCGGCACGACCAAATGACCCGACCCGAACGGACGCCCTTTGGCCAAACGACCTGACCCAACCAGAACGGAAGCCCTTGCGCCAAACGACCCGACCCGACCCGAACGGACGCCCTCACCCGGCACGACCAAACGACCCGACCCGAACGGACGCCCTCACCTGGCACGACTAAACGACTCGACCAAACGGACGCACATGGGAGCAAATGGCAAACGGGCTGCCCGGACGTGCACAAGGCACCTAGGCGGTCACAACTTAGCAAATCTGACACGGGCGCCCTCCGAGCAAACGGCCTGACCCGAACGGACGCCCTCACCCGGTGCCACACGGCCCGCCTGACCGAATGGACGCACATGGGAGAAAATAGAAAACGGGCCGCTCGGACGTGCACAAGGCACCCGGGCGGTCACAACTTAGCAAATCTGATACGGGCACCCTCGGCCCAAACGACCCGACCCGAACGCATTTCGCCAGGCACCCTCACCCGGCGCGATAGGGTGCGCCCGACCCGACACGAACGCGTTTGGCCCGGCACCCTCACCCGGTGCACTCGACCCGACCCGAACGCGTTTGGCCCGGCGCGCCCAACCCGACCCGAACGCCTTTGGCCGGGCGCCCTCACCCGGCGCGCCCGACCCAACCCGAACATGTTTGGCCCGGCACCCTCACCTGGCGCACAAGACCCGACCCGAACGTGTTTAGCCCAGTGCGCCCGACCCAACCCGAACGCCTTTGGCCGGGCACCCTCACCCGGCGCGCCCGACCCGACCCGAACGCGTTCGGCTAGGCGAGTCGGGTGACCCACGACCGAGCGCCTCTACATGAACTGCACGACAGTGGGGAAGCCATTCCGGGAGCGTCCGGAATTGGAATTGAGTGCCGTCAATTGCAGAATGTGTGTATTGACGGGCCGCATCTAACCGTACAGTTGGGAAGTGGATTGGACACACAAGGAGCTTGAGGGATGGTCTAAACTGATTTGTAGTGCCGATTTGAGTGACCCGGCAGCACTTGGGCAGTTTTGTGCGGGATATTCCCACGGTGAATTCTGATGATTGTAAATGATTGTTGTAGGCTAGTTTGATGGTTGACAAGCCTTATAGCTTGGTCAAAAGGCTAACTTGCCTTGCCAAGGAGCAGAAGTGGCTTCTGCTGGATTGGAACTTATTATTTCATATTTATGAAACGTATTATCGATCGGACTCATTATTAACAGGGAATTGCCCCTCCCTTGTATGTATGAGCGTACTTGTGGATTGATAATGATGTTTATGTTTATTTCCGCATATCGAGAGAAACTTTGGTTAATAACTAACAAGTGTTGCTAAAGGCGTAGTCTATATACTTGAGTATTTGGAAAAAGAAAAAAGTACGGTAGTGCCGCACCCGTCTATAGCATGGTTGAAAGACACCGAAGGTATAGGGGCATGACAACTAGGCACACGGGCGGTCACAACTTAGCATTTTCGATACGGCCTCCCTCACACGACCCGACCCGAACGCGTTTCCTTGGGCGCCCTCACACGGCACGACCTGACCCGCCCTAACGAGGGCACAAAGGAGCAAACGGCAATCGGGTCACACGAACGTGCACAAGGCACAGGGGCGGTCACAACTTAGCATTTTTTATACGGCCTCCTTCACACGACCCGACCCGAACACGTTTCCTTGGGCGCCCTCACACGGCACGACCCGACCCGCCCGAACGAAGGCACAAGGGAGCAAACGGAAAACGGGTCGCACGAACGTGCTCAAGGCACACGAGCAGTCACAACTTAGCATTTTTTATACGGCCCCCCCTCGCACGGCACGACCCGACCCGACCCGCCCGAACGAAGGCACAAGGGAGCAAATCGGAAACTGGCCGCGCGAACGTGCACAAGGCACGCGGGCGGTCACAACTTAGCATTTCTTATACGGCCGCCCTCACACGACCCGACTCGAACGCGTTTCCTTGGGCGCCCTCACGCGACCCGACCCGACCGAACGCGTTTCCCTGCTCGAAGGTATGCATCCCATAGTGCATCAAAATCAAGACCAGTCTCGATCTCAGTTCCTCAATGAACCAGATACTGCAAGATAATTGTAGTATGAAGCCTCCAATGAATGAAACTCCATCATGAACTCCCATGCATCATCCTATCCAAAGCGTTGGCAAGCATACTTGTATTTCCCACGAGTGCCACCACAAGTTGTTCTCACCCTGCAAGTCATATGAATGTGCTCATAGGCTGCTCATCCAACCAATGTCTTGTTGCTCAAAGTGAACAACGTCCATCAGCCCATCTATAAAATATCTCCATGTAGCACCAACAATCGATCATGCTCAGCATATTCCTTCTTGACACTCCTCCATGATGCTCATAAGTGGGCACCCAGTAAGTGCACCTGCATAATGTCTCCACATAATGTCCCGCCATGCCCTCGTGTCAATGTACATGACTTTGGTTTCCCATGTGTCCATCAAGAGTAGACTTGCCTCAACCCCAGTCACCATCATGTGTATAGTGTACAGGCTAAGTGCCCTCGGTCACTTCTACCATCATCATCATGGGTACTTCCTCCAAGGCTTCTCCTCCGCTAAAGGTGCACCAAGAGTTCCTTCTTGGTTGTAAGCCATGAAGAAGTCTACCTAGACAATGTGCCCTACCACCAAGGCAGTCCATGAGTCATGCCGGGCACCTAGCCAGTTTCCATGTGGCTAAGCATGACCCGTATCTATCACAGAGATCATCAAGTTCCACCCTTGTCACGGGAATTCGAACCTACTAGAGCGAGGTCACAAATTTCCCTATCAAGGCCTACAACAAGAAATGCTCCCCTTGCTTCTCCAATGTACAAGGTTCCATCATAGTCATCCGAGGAAAGGTCCTCCATGGCATTGGAAAAGAAGTCATCTTCTTTCCCATCCCTGCATACGGTCCATCTCCCAGATGCTCAATTGAAACACGAGCCATGTCTTCATGAAGAATCTCTAAGCGAGTGTCCTCCGTCCTCATCAATGTCTACAATGCTTCCGATCCCGGTACTGCCTGCTCATAAAGTTCCTCCTCGATCATTGGCACTTCTGCAACATTTTCATGTGGTTCATCCCCCAATGCCTGCAATGTGCTTGGTCCAGGTTCAAATTTTTCCACGAGTTCTTCCTCGATCATATCCGCATCCTCAACATCCTCCCCAGAATCATCCATCGCCGATGCTTGCGATGTGCTTGTCCCTGGTCCAACCTGTTCATCAAGTTCGTCCTCGACTTCTACCACATCTGCAACATCCTTGTGAGAATCGTCCACCATCAATGCTTGTAATGTGCTTGGTCCTGGTCCAACTTGTTCATCATCTTCTTCCTTGACATCAATCACATCTTCAACATCCTTTGGTTCGGCCACAGTGGGCTTCATGCCACCATGATTCATATTTCCAAGGTCTCTAAGCTCGAGAAGCTTATGAAGTAACTTCCTTCGCTCTTCTTCCACCTTGTCCATTTCTTCTCAGAGAATTCTTCCTTCGCTCTTCTTCCACCTTGTCCATTTCTTCTCATGCCAGATATCCTCCTCTTTCACAATGTATCAATGGTCCGAATCGCCTCATCAAACTCCTTTTCCACTTCCTTCGACTTCTTTTTAATTTCTTTGAAGTTCATTTCCAATGAAACAAACTCATCCATCAAGCTTCAATACCACCTGAAACACTGCAATGGTATCCCTGCTCAATAATAATATTAAAAAAGCCACAAAAATGTAGCTCTGATACCAACTGTCACGCCCTTATACCTGTGGTAGTCTCCTAACTGCTCTATAGACGGGTGCGACACTACCTTATTTTTATCTTTTCAAATACTCAATAAGTAGACTACGCCTAACTCAACACTTGTTTAATTAATCTTCCAAAGTGCTCCTGTGCGGAAATAAAACAACAATAAACATCAATATCAAACCACATGAACGCCCATACATTCAAGGGAGGGGCAAATCCCGTTAATAAGTCTGCCTAGTATTATGCTTCAATAAATATGTACAATCTGCAATAACTATACAACCAAGCCTCCATAAAACATTTATGCTTCTTTCCAAATGTGCTTGTACCTAGGTCTAGCCTTAACAGCTTCCCAACAGTGCCAAAAATCCAAAGGAACCCTAAAATTCCCTTTCAGAACATGTTTCTAAAGTCTGCGCGAATTCTGGTCCGAGTGGGTCACTCGGGTCACAGACACCCTCGGCACCCTGAATGCGTTTCCGCACGCGGGTCACCAGGGTCACAGTCTGCACGCGTTTCCTGAACGCCTTCGACCTGACCCAACCCGCCCCTGCTGAAAAAACTCCGCGCCTTCAAACACTGTTCCGCGCGTTCGGAACGTGGGCGCGCTGCATGAACCCGACTCGACCTGAATGCACCCGCCCTGAACACTGTTCTTCACGCGTCCTGTGGAAGGAACCCGACTTGACCATGCACTAAACACTGCACCACACGCGCCCTACGGAAGGAACCTGACTTGACCTGCGGGTGAACGCCGAACGGGTTTTAGCCCGACTCGACCCAGACTCTGCTTCCCTACTGCGGCTTCGCCGTCCACCCTCGACCTTTGCTCTGGCTCGAGCATTATCTTGTTAATGGTGGAATTAGCAAGATGTTGATGTCCTTCTTTCTTTCCTTTATCATCCATCGCACGTCCTCCTTTCGTATGTGCCTTTGCCCACACATTGCTTCCATGGGTGGGGCTTGACCCATGTAAGGTCGACCTAGTAAGCACCCATAAAGCCTTGGTTATGACATGGCATTTCCTCCTTAACGTCGGCTTGCCACCACGGCCAGCCTATAAAACCTCCAAGCCAACACACAGCCATCTTTGGACGCATTTATGCACGTCGCTCCTAAAAGTCGCACGGTCACCATGATAACGTTGCATAGTATCCAAATGATGTTTTCGTCCGTTGGCGTGCCTGTCTAACCTTTTGTCGTGGTTTTCGTCGTTCGTCGCATGTCCACCGAACGCTTCCAACGCCTTCCGTCGTCGTCCTCGGCTCGTGGGTCTTACAGGGGCGGTTTCCGTCGCGGCGGGCGTATAATTGGATGGTGTCCATTGAGCAGGGACATGGAAACCTTACATTTCGCACAGTTGGACGACTGTCGTCACGGCGGGGCGAGGAAACCTGTCATGCCCCTAGACCTTCGGTGACCTTTCAACCGTGCTATAGACGGGGTGCGGCACTACCGTACTTCTCCTTTTTCGTAATACTCAAGTATGTAGACTACGCCTTTAGCAACACTTGTTAAATTAGCTAATCAAATGTTCTTTCAATGTGCAGAAAACATGAACATCATCATCACATCCACAGTGTACGCCCATACATACAAGGGAGGGGCAACTCCCAGTTAATAATGGGTCTGCCCGATAATATGTTTCATAAATACGAAATAGAGTATAAGTTCCAATCCAGAAAAAGACCCCCTTTTCTCTTTGGCAAGGCAAGTCACTTTTTTTCCAAGCTTACAATGCTTGACAATCATTAACTAGCCCACAACAATCGTTTACAGCACTAGAATTCACCTCGGGAATATCCTGCATAAAACTGCCCAAGTGTTGCCGGGTCACTTGGGTCGGCACTACAAATGATTTCAGACCTCCCCACGAGCTCTTTGTCTATCCAATCCGCTCCCCCAGCTATGTGGTTAGCTCCGTCCCATCAAAATGCACTTGCTTCAACTTTCGGTACTCAATTCTGACTCACGATGCCTTCAGAACGACCTCTGAACTGAAGCTCGGATCGTGCGGATGCCCTGCCCGACCCGACCTTGCACTGCGGACGCCCTGCGGAGAAGTTCTGCACGCCCTGCATGTCTGTCACACGACTTGACCCGCGTGCTGCCTGAATCGACCCGTCCTGTGGTGCGGATGCCCTGTGGAGGAATTCTGCATGCCCTGTACGTCAACAACCTGGCTCGACTCGCGCTCGCCCTGCGTTCACCGCCGCCGTGTTTCCTTCACCAACGAGCTATTTGCTTAGCTCGTGGTGCTCCAATGCGCTCGCACTTAGATGCTTGCTTGATCATTGGTTGGATGACTTCTCTGTCATCCACACATCGTATTAATACGCGTATCATGTGCGTGTCGTGGGTCACTCGGTCGACTCGAGACGACCCCCATCGTTCAGCTGTCCGCCCACTCGTGTAGCGTCGGCCGCTCAACTCGTGTGTCGGTTCTATGACTCCAGTTACGCTGTGACGTTTCACCTGTAACATCACTTTTTCCAATGCCACCGCCGGCTATGTGCGACGCGCCCATGCCGCTCGCCACCAAACACCCGCGCCCGTGCGGTTACTGTGCGACGGCTCGCCCGTAACGTCGCACGGAGCCCGAACGCCCAACGGGCGCGCCCATTACCACGAACGCACGTCATGAAGTCTTGGGGCCTTAAAAAACCTAACCTTCCCCGTATTTGGATGGCTTCCACCGCGACGAGGCATGGAAACCCCAAGTTTCAGAGACGGACCAGGGGAGCGGTTTCCGTCGCGCCGCGAAATGGGAGACCCAAGTTCGCAAGGCTTGGGCGGTTCTTCACCGTGCCGCACGATGAAAACCATGATTTCCGTAAACTTGGGTGATTACGGTCATGCCGCGACATGGAAACCCAAGTTCCCCTCACCAGGGGCGCAGTTTTCGTCAGGGCAGGAGATGGAAACTGCAAGGTTCCCAGAACTAGGCAATTTCCCTCGTGCCACGAAACAGAAGCCCCAAGGTTCCGCAGGCTTGGGCGGTTCTCCGTCATGCCGCGAAATGGAAACCCAAGCTCCCCGCACTGAGGCCATGGTTTCTATCGTGGCGGGACGTGCAAATCCTTAAGTTTCCCGGAATTGGGTGGTATCAGTCGTGCCGCAAAAAATGGGAACCCCCAAGCTCCGCGGGACCCTTGTGACGGTTTTCGTCGGGTCGTGACATGGAAACTCGAAGTTCCCCATACTTGGGCGGCGGTTTCTATCACGCTGCAGCATGGAACCCCCAAGTACCCCGTTGTAAGGCCCCAAGAATTCATGGGCGCGTTCGGTGGAATGGGCGTGCCGGTTGGGCGTTTGGACGAGTTCGGGCACCATGCGACGTAACAGGCGCACGGCGCACCGTTGGAGAGTCACGGGCGTGCGGGTGTAGCGAGGTGAGTCACAAGGGCAAGTTGGAGGAGAGGCACATTGAGTTAGGCCAAAACGGCATTGGCAAGATGAGTTATACCACAACGGAGCGCCTCTTGGGCGAGCTAGCCGACGGGCGAGTCGGTGGGTCGGCCGACGTGTTGGGTGCGGCCGTCGCGACACTTCATGGGTGGACGACCAAACGTGGGGGTCGGCTTAGGTTGTCCGAGTGCCCCACACTCCACAATGCATTTGTATATATTGGCGAGCGTTTGGCAAAGTGGAGGCATCAACGAAATCGATCAACAACAACAAACAACCAAGGGTGCAACAACGAGTCCAATAACTCGTTGGTCGAAGGCGTAACGACAGCAAACGGGAGTTGGGTCGAGTCAGGTCAAGCTGGGCAAGTGCACTGCAGACCACCACAGCCACACCATAGGTCGGGTTGGGTCAGGTCTGGGCGGGCACGTCTGAACGGCGGGTCGAGTCGAGTCGAGTCTGGGCGCCGAGTAACGGCAACGACCCAACAGTAAAATTGCGATTCTGGGAGCGTTGGGTGTCGGATTGAGGTGCTGTAAAAAATATAAGGTGCGTATTTCTGAGACACATCCAACCATATGGGTGAGGGATGGATTGAACACATGGTCATCTTAGAAAATGCTCTGCACTGATTTGGAGCAACGGCTGGGTGACCCGAGTGACCAGCACTTGGGTAGTTTTGGGCAGCACTTCCGATGGTGAACTTTGATGTTTGTACATGATTGTTGTAAGCTAGTTTAAGGATTGGAAAGTCTTAGAACTTGGACAAGAGGAAAATAGCCTTGTCAAGGAGCAGGATTGGCTCTTGCTAGATTGACTGTTGTACTTGAATTTTTATGAAACATATTATCCGGGCGGACTCATTTTAACAGGGAGTTGCCCCTCCCGTGTATGTATGGGTGTACATGTTGTTTGATATTGATGTTTATGTTTTATTTTTCATAATTGAAAGAAAATTCTCTAATAACTAACGAATGTTGCTAAAGGCGTAGTTTGGGTACTTAAGTATTTAGAAAAAGAAAAAGTACGGCAGTGCCGCACCTGCCTACAAGGCGTGGTTGGAAGACACCCGAGGTGTAGGGGTGTGACAGTTGGTATCAGATCTGGACAGAGTTGCAGGGTTGCATGTGTTGTTGAAGCTGACTTATATATTTGGGGTTTCTCTTGAGACCTTAGCGAAGCAAGGCATTTGTCAGGGCTAGAGCTACAATGGAAGCTACAAGGGAAGCACGTTTGAAGGCTTTACGAAAGCTTATAAACATGACAGAGTTCTTGAAGGAAAGAAGGAAGCAACACTACAAGGCTCTTGTGCAAGTGAAGGAACACTTGGACCACATTGAAGATGAGTTAGTGGAGATGCGGACTTTCTTGAAAAACTTTCATGGGCGAACTGCTGAACTTGGAGAACCGAAGGATGTTGGGAATGTGGTTGAGGAGAAGGAAGAGCTTGTAGAACAAGTTGAGCCCGAACCAAGCACATTACAATAATTGCAGGTTAAACCACACAAGGATGTTGCAGATGTAGAAGATGTCAAGGGTGAACTTGATAACCAAGTTGGACTAAGACCGTGCACATTGCAAGCATTGTGGGATGATTCTCATGAGGATGTTATGATGGAAGAGATGAAGGATGAACTTGTGACACAAGTTGAACCAAGACAAGACACATTGCAAGAATTGGTGGACAAACCACATGGAGATGTTGCAAATGTGACCATGATCGAGGAGGAACTTGATGAGCAGGTGGTACCAGGATCGAACACATCAAAGGCGTTGATGAGGATGGAGGACACTCACTTGAGGAGTCTTCATGGAGAGATGACTTGTGTTTCATGGAAGCATAAGGAGGATGGACCACATATGGAGATGAGGAAGAAGATGACTTCTTTTCCAACACCATTGATGACTACTCCTTGGATGCCTATGTTGAGACCTTGTACATTGATGGAACAAGGGACATGGAATGTTACAAACCTTGATGGGGCAGTTTGTGACCGTACACTTGCGGGTTCAAATTCTTTGGACAAGGGTGGAACGTGATGACCTTTGTGATGGAAAGGGTAATGCTTAGCCACATAGAATGGCAAGTGCCCAGCATGACCCATACACTACCTTGGTGGTAGGGCACGTTGTTGGAGTGGACTTCTTCATGGCTTCAACTAAAAGGGACCTCTTGGCAGACCTTTAGTGGAGGAGCAGCTTGAAGGAAGTACTCACGTATATGATGGAGGTAGGAGTGACCGAGAGCACTTCACTTTGATGTTGTGACATGATGATGATGAGAGTTTACTTAGATGAACACATGGGCAGCCAAAGTCATGGACATGGACTACATGGAGAGCTTTATAGATGGATTGATGGGACATTGTTCACCATGAGCAACTTGGACATTGGTTGGATGAGAAGCCTATGAGACATTCATATGTTTGCAGAGTGAGAACTTGTGATGGCACTCATGGCCAATACAAGTAGGCTTACCAACGCTTGGATATGATGAGGCATGGGAGTTCATGATGGAGATGCCTTGGTGGTACACACTTTGGCATGGGCTTGAGTCTACTTCAGTTAGCCACACTTCTCACTTTTGATGATGCTTGGAGGATGAGACTACTTTGCATACAAGTATCACATGGATTAGCATCATGGATAGCATGTTGTGGATGAGATGGATACACTTCATGGACCCAGACATGGCACTTGGATGAGGTTCATTGTCATCTGCTCAGGACAATGATGACCTCTAACTTACGAGCAGGCTATGGAGCGAGATGGGCACTTGATAGCAGGATGTTTTTGCAGTTGGGATGATGGGAGGAACATATTTTCTTGTGGAGGAGACGTTCGGTTGGATTAGCTACCCAACTTGTCACCAACACAAGGGGCGTCAACACATGATTTCTTGCAGAATTGAGACATGACCGAGGCATGTAGCAGATCAAGGGTGTTCACATCTAGATGCTATTCATATATTTATAACAGATTTGGAGACATGAACACATTTGGAAGATGTTGGAGTCATCAACAATTTGCGATGATAGTTGCGACGATACCATGCACATGGGTGCAACGATAGTTCGTGCAACGAAACTTTGATGGCAGTTGCGACGATATTTCACACATGGAGTTGTGATGGACCGTGCGACGATGGGATGATGTTGTCAAGGGATGACAATGCTTTGAAGTGGAGGAGGATGTAAGGCCCCAAGACTTCATGGGCGCGTTCGATGGAATGGGCACGCTGGTTGGGCGTTTGGACGAGTTCAGGCACCGTGCGACGTAACGGGTGCGCGTCGCACCATTGGAGAGTCACGGGTACACAGGTGTAGTGAGGCGAGTCACGAGGGTGATTTTGAGGAGAGGAAAATCGAGTTAGACCAACACGGTGTTGGCAAGATGAGTTATACCACAACGGAGCGCCCCTTGGGCAAGCTAGCTGACGGGCGAGTCGGTTGGTTGGCCGACGTGTTAGGCGCGGCCGTCGCAACACTTCGTGGGCGGACGACCAAATGTGGGGGTCGGCTCGGGTCGGCCGAGCGCCCCACACTCCATGACACATTTGTATATATTGGCGAGTATTTGGCAAAGTGGAGGCATCAACGAAATCGATCAATAACAACAAATAGCCAAGGGTGCAACAACGAGTCCAATAACTCGTTGGTCGAAGGCGTAACGACAGCAAACGGGAGTCAGGTCGAGTCGGGTTGAGCTGGGTGAGTGCACCGTAGACCACCGCAGCCGCACTGTAGGTCAGGTCAGGTCGGGTCTGGGCGGGCGCCTTTGAACGGCGGGTCGAGTTGGGTCGAGTCTGGGCGCCGAGTAATGGCAACGGCCCAGCAGTAAAATTGCGATTCCGGGAGCGTCGGGTGTCGGATTGAGGTGCCGTAAAAACCGGAAGGTGCGTATATCTGAGACACATCCAACCATATGGGTGAGGGATAGATTGGACACATGGTCAGCTCAAAAAATTCTCTGCACTGATTTGGAGAAACGGCTGGGTGACCCGAGTGACCAGCACTTGGGCAGTTTTGGGCAGCACTTCCGACGGTGAACTTTGATGTTTGTACATGACTGTTGTAAGCTAGTTTGAGGAGTCACGAGGGTGAGTTGGAGGAGAGGCACATCGAGTTATACCAACATGGCATTGGCAAGACGAGTTATACCACAACAGAGCACCCCTTGGGCGAGCTAGCCGACGGGTGAGTCGGTTGGTCAGCCGACGTGTTGGGCACGGCCGTCGCGACACTTCGTGGGTGGATGACCAAACGTGGGAGTCGGCTCAGGTCGGCCGAGTGCCCCATACTCCACGACGCATTCGTATATATTGGTGAGCGTTTGGAAAAGTGGAGGCATCAACGAAATCGATCAACAACAACGAACAGCCAAGGGTGCAACAACGAGTCCAATAACTCGTTGGTCGAAGGCGTAACGACAGCAAACGGGAGTCGGGTTGAGTTGGGAAAAGCTGGGCAAGTGCACCACAAACCATCACAGCTGCACTGCAGGTTGGGTCGGGTCAGGTCTAGGCGGGGGCCTCTGAACGGCGGGTCGAGTCCGGTCGAGTCTGGGCGCCGAGTAACGGCAACAACCCAGCAGTAAAATTGTGATTCTGGGAGCGTCGGGTGTCGGATTGAGGTGCTGTAAAAACAAGAAGGTGCATATTTTTGAGACACATCCAACCATATGGGTGAGGGATGGATTAGACACACGTTCAGCTCAAAAAATGCTCTACACTGATTTGGAGCAACGGTTGGGTGACCCGAGTGACCAGCACTTGGGCAGTTTTGGGCAGCACTTCCGACGGTGAAATTTGATGTTTGTACATGACTTTTGTAAGCTAGTTTGAGGATTGGAAAGTCTTAGAACTTGGCCAAGAGGAAAATAGCCTTGTCAAGGAGCAGGACTGGCTCTTGCTGGATTGACTGTTGTACTTGTATTTTTATGAAACATATTATCCGGGCGGACTCATTTTAACAGGGAGTTGCCCCTCCCGTGTATGTATGGGCGTACATGTGGTTTGATATTGATGTTTATGTTTTATTCTGCATAATTGAAATAAAATTTGCTAATAACTAACGAATGTTGCTAAAGGCGTAGTCTGGGTACTTGAGTATTTAGAAAAAGAAAAAGTACGGCAGTGCCGCACCTGCCTACAAGGCGTGGTTGGAAGACACCCGAGGTGTAGGGGCGTGAAACCCGTGCTGGGGTTGCGGTTTCCATCGTGGCGGGACATGGGAACCCCAGGTTTCCTAGACTTGGGAAAATTTTCTGCGATGCCATGAAATGGAAACCCCGAGTTTCTCCAAATTGGGGCGGTTGTTCATCGTGTGGCGAAATGGAAGCGGGTTTGTATGCACCGCGACATGGAAAAAGAAACCCAGAGTTCCCAGAGGCTTGGATCCGTAGTTTCAAAACACCACCAGTTCCCTAGACTCGGGCAACAGTTTCCATCGTCATGGAAAGCACAAGTTTCAAGTGTGGCGTAAAAACATGGAAACCCGCGGTTTTCGTCAGGGGGCGGGACATGGAAACCCAAATTTTCCCGGGCTCGGGCATGGCCCTC